>BJBW01003715.1:0-54132 GCA_004320125.1 Scolopax mira | reverse complement strand
CCCCCCCCCCCCCCCTTAAAGGAATTTTAATGCACTCTTTAAAAAACGCCGCCCTCTCGGGAAGGAAGGTTGAGCTGCCTGTGTCTGTAGGAGCGATGTAGCCCCCCCCCCCTCAAGTCCGCAAGCCCCCCCGCTTGCTTTAAACCTGTGTCGTTCACACTCCCCTGGCTTTGGGGAGCCCTACGCGCGCTGTTGCTGAAATAGCAGAAACTCGGAGTGTCACAGGCTGGAGCTGCAGACCAGGATCTGCTGCAGGTCTAATTTTAGGAAGGTGGGGGGGAGGGAAGGTTTAATGCTACAGTGAACACACACTATGCGTTTCTTACACTGAAATGCACGCACCACAGCTCCATCCACACAGACTTCCCATGCGGAGTATTAATTTGAAACTGAAGGATTTCTTCACACACACCCCCTCCCCCCCACACCCTTCAGCCCCTTTCCCGCCCCCCAAAGTGTGACCCCAGGGCAAATCTTAACAAACATCCTACTTTATCTCCCACTGTATGGCTATATTCAAGCTGAAATAACACTCAAGTCAAAAAGAAAAGTAAAAAAATCCACAAAAACTTAGTTGAAAAAAAATTGGTTTATTTCCTAAAGTAAGTTAGTACATGGAGTAGAAAGGAATTATAGTTTTCTTTCTTTAAGTGCTACCTTGGGGCCATAATGTGCCATTGATTTTAAAACACAGCTCCTTACTGACTTTAATGAGAAGTTCTGCTTAAAAGAGAAAAAAAAAAAAAACCCAAACACCTGAAGGCCAGATCTGGCCTTGGATTTCAATGTATTGGTTGCAAGGGGCAAATATTCCTTCAGAGTCCCTTGAAATTGAGCCAGCACTCACCTGTGGCTCTGTCTGCTCACCAGGGAAGGACAAATGCCCACCTGGGCCACCGCTCGCTTCACCTGAGGAGCAAAGGTCCCAAAGAAGACCCTGTTCGCTGCATGGGCCCCATCCTCACTCCTGTTTACCCCAAGTGGCACCCGGTTCCACCATGGTCTTCTCCTCGGGTCTCCTGTGGGGAAAACATGTCAGGAGAGAAGTGTTTACAAACATAGTACACACTGTGGGCCAAGCGGGACCACTGGTGGCTCCTGTCCACCCAGGGTGAGGGCCAAGACCGTCTTCCTTCATTAATTTTATAATGTGTGCTTCCTTCAACAAGGTACAGAAGTGTATAGGCGGCTTAGATTGGGGACAGCACGAAAGCATTTGGGGTTACTGGCTGTGGTATACTCCAAGAAGAAAATAAATAAATAAATAAATATTTATGAAGCAAGCCCGAGCTTGGGCCCTCGTTGGAAAACCTCTCCTGGGCACCCCCTGCCTGGGACGGGGCTCGGCGTTCTCCTTCGGTGACTTTTACACACCTCATGACTGGAAATGAGGGGTTCCTGCTGCCGCCCCCCCTCCACGCCCGCCCCCGCCGTGCCATCCGGGGCGACTTCCTGCCCTCGGGAACACCTCGGGCCGGGGGAGGCGGAAAGTTTTTCGAAAAGTCCGAATATCCAGCAGTGCCCCCTTCAGTTGTTGTTTTCTCTCCCCTTGAACTCGGGGCGTTGGGCTCAGCCCAATTAAAAAAATTCGTCCCCGCTTTCCAAATCCACCTTTCCTGCCCTCCCCCCCCCCCCCCCCCCCCCCCCCCCCCCGCCGTCAGCCAGCGGAGAGAGGCCGATCGGTGCTGAGCCTGGCGAGGGAGGGCCCTTCGCCGGGCCCCGAGCCCCGGAACAACCGGTAGTAGCCGTTTTTTTCCTCCCCTCTTCTCCTTCTCTCTCGCCTCCTTTCCGCCCGGCTTTGTGTGAAGTTTGCGGCACATTGCAGATGAGCCCTTAGCGGCGAGAGGAGCCTATTGTTCCCCGCCAGGAACTGCTTTGCTGGGGCTGCGCTGGCTTTTGCCGAGAGCTGCCTCCTGCAGTACCGGCACCGGCCTGCGGGGCCCGCTGTGTTGCGCTCTCCTCCAGGCAGGAGCACGGCGGCCTCAGATCTTTTTGTCTGAGAGAGAAGAGAAGTGAATCCCGCTGCCGCCGCCACCGCCGCCGCCGCCGCCGCCGCCGCCGTAGCCTGTACAGTGTGTGTGTGTGTGAGAGAGAGAGGGAGCGGGCGAGAGGGAGAGGGGAGATCGCATGGAGCCGCGGCCGTAACACACACACACACACTGTCAATACCTCACTCCGGCTCCCCCCCCCCCCCCCCCCCCCCCCCCCCCCCCCACCACAACAGTAACCCAATTCATTGTGTGATCCAGCAGCACCATGTTGAGTCTCATGTGCAGGCTGGATCGGTTGGGTTTGTGGTGCTGAGAAGAGGCAGCGGCGGCGGGAGGAGGAATTACTGAGAGGTGCCCCTCTCCCTCCCCGTCTCTTTGCCTGTGTGTTGTGTGGAGACAGGACTCGCAATTACCACACTCTCGGGGCTCCCTTATTCCTTTTAAACTTTTTTTTAAGCAAGCCCCTCTCCATGGCTGATCCCCGGCCGAGCACGGGCACCTGGGTCTCTTAAAGACAAGGAGGAGCCGGGGATTGTTGTTGTTGTCGGCCGTTTTTTTTTTTTTTTAAATTGGATTTTTTTTTTTTTTTTACGAGAACCTTTTTTTTTTTTTAATACAAAAATGGCAAATTCGACGGGTAAAAACCACGCAGACCAGCGGAGAAAGGGACTCGCTTTCCTGGACGAGCTGCGGCAGTTTCACCACAGCAGAGGGTGAGGAAAATGGGGAGATGGAACGGGAGGGGGGGAGGCTTTTAAACCGACCAGATCCAACTTCCAGCCCCTTCCCTGAAGGACACGGCAGCCCCAGCGAGGGGAGAAAAGGGGGCAGAGCTGACAAGTTGTGGTGTTTTGTGTGTATCTCCTTTGGCAGGTCTCCTTTTAAGAAGATCCCCGTGGTGGGTGGGAAGGAGCTGGATCTTCACGCTCTCTACACCAGAGTCACCACTTTAGGCGGATTTGGGAAGGTGAGTGGAAGTTTTAATTTGGGTTTCCCTCCCACTAACCTCTTCCCAAAAGTCTCCTCTGACCCCCGGGGGCGGCGGGGGGAGCCGGGGTGGCCGGGAACCCTCCTATTTAAAGCCGGCTAGAGAAGGTGGGGGGTGGAAGAAGGAAGCGAGCAGACAGGCAGGTTGGTGGCTCGGCCTTGTCGGCGGAGCGAGGAAGGGGGATCGGGGGGTACGGCGCACACCCCTCCCGTGCCTCCCCCCGAGCCCCCGGCCCCTGCCCCCCCTTCCCGGGGAGAGGGCGAGGGGGGAGCGGAGCTCTCCGGTGGACGAGGGGCAGTTTCTTTCGCTTGTGGTGGCAGCCCTGTGTGTCTCTCTCTCTCCCTCTCTCTCTCTCCCTCACAGAGAGAGAGAGAGAGACAGAGAGGAGAGAGTCTGAGCGCAGTTTTAGTGCAACTCAAAATTAGCGGGCATGTTTAACATCGATAATCGGCACGGAGCATGGGCTAGGAAACGATCCTCGCAGCCGGGGGGGGCCGGGCGCTGCCCTCCGAGCCCTTCCCGGAGAAAAATAACAAAAGGGGCACCCAAGACGGTGTGTAATCAAATAGCCATCTTTAGGCTTCAAGGCTGGGGACAGAAATGTAGGCCTCAAAAGAAAGGCCTCTCCGTGTTCTGTGGATCCCTCTCAGGGGGACCCCCCCCGGGCGGGCTCCCCCGCGCCCAGCAGGCCGGGGGCCGCCCCCGCCCCCGCCGCCCGGCCCGATTTTAAACTTCTTTGGGTTTTTAACGGACCGCGGTAGGATTTAAAAGGGGGCGACAGAGGGACTCCCGATTGGTTATTGTCCAGGCAGTAAAAACAAAAACAAACAAACCCCCCCAAATCCAATACAAACCCTGCCGCCCGCCCACCAACCCCCTCCCCGAAAAAAAAATATTAAAACATGATGCGTGTATTAAAAAATAAATACAGGAAAAAAAACCCCAAACCGGTGAAATGCAGGATTATTCCCGAAGGGGAAATACCATCGACTGTCAGGAAAATATATAGTCTTAAATCTCATATGCATTCTTGTTTATTTCTTTTTATATATTTGCTTGTTTCCTTCATGGCAGCTGGTGGGATTTTTTGGTGATGTTTGCTGTCAACGACGTGTATGTACATTGTGTATCTCGGCCTCTGTGGTGTTTTTGACAGGTATCAGAGAAGAATCAGTGGGGAGAAATTGTAGAGGAGTTTAACTTTCCCAGAAGTTGTTCTAACGCTGCCTTCGCTTTAAAACAGTATTACTTGCGGTGAGTGCTATCAAGCTGTTGTAGTAGTATTTTTTTGAGTATGGCATTATATTTGTTTTTCAGTATGTGCAATAATAAAAATGTCTCTACTCTTTAAAAATGCTACAAAATAAATCAGAAAGGATTTGTAATTTCTTAGTGCTCTGGTGCAGTGATCAGTTAAAGGTAATTCTGTTTTCTAGTTATTTTATTTGTATTTTACATGAGCAAGCCTTAAACTTTGAAGGGATCCCAAGTGTATGTCAGAGTAATTTTTAGAGATTGTTTTAGAATTATGATACCAAAGGACTGTTACCAAGAGATCATGTTATTGTAGTTACAGAAACTTAGCTTAATTTTTGGAGCACTGAAATGTGTTGATACATGTAAACTTGTTTACTGCTCAGTGGGGTCAGGCATTGAATGAAAATGCATCTGCAGGAAGGTAACAATGATATTGTTATCAATTACTAGCTGCAAATAGTATTTTTATTTTAGAGTAAAAAGAGATACATAATTTTTGCTATTACTTGAAAAATAGTAGATTTCTGCAGTTCTTAAAAATAGGATTATATTCCTTGAAATGGTACAGGTTGTTTTTTGTGATGCATGTTATTTTTTAATGTAGCATGGAGTTCATGTTGAATATTTTAAATTACTGTGTGTGTTTAGTTACTGGATGACTTTTTAAAAAAAAAATTAACTTGTGATTATTCTTTGTGTGAAAGAATTTAAAATTATTGCATCTGTAGTGTTTTTAGGTGCTATATATAGATGATTATATTCCATTTAGAATGAAGTTTCATGTGTGTTGGTTAAGGAATGTAATTTTGTGAATTGTATAAATTATATTTTTCATTGCAATTAATGATATTGTAGATGTGCTATACATACAAAAGATGTATGGGCTTTTGGACTTCTGTTTTGGTGATCTGAGTACACACAAGCTTTATCTGTCTCTAGTTTGGCCTTCTGAATTAGGAAATGCAGTAATTGTACAGGTGCACTTTCTATTGGTTGTCCTAGATTGACTTCCAGCTTGAAGCTGTAGAGTTCGTAGCACAGTGGAGCAGTTATTAAGTTACAGTGATGTCTGGAAAACCTTAGTTAGATATCTGTAGTTACTGAATTTTTTTTTTTTTTTTGGTGGTGACATGATTGCTTTAAGGTCCAGACTAAGAAAAGAAATTACCATTTTTAACAGCTTTAGCAAAGTTTATGATTGCTACCAGGCCTAGTAAAGAAGTGGGAAGCTCACTTCAGGATGTCCTTCTCTGTTTTGTTTTGGTTGGTTTTTTTTTTTTTTCACCATCTACTGCATAGTATTGAGATACTGTTGCTGAAGATTCATTGGATCATATAAAATTTTTTTTGCTTTTTGATTTTTTTGGTGGGCCATGTAGTCTATTACTTGTAGTCTTTACATGTAGTTTGCAAAATGATAACTTTCTTTGGTTTTTACCTTTTCCTTTTTATTTCCATATTTTGTAAATGTTTGGATGGCCTAACTTTTTGCAGTAGAATGTTGTATGTTATGTGTTTACGTCTGTATTTTGAAAGCATTTATATGCTGTGACTGTTAACACAATTAATGTTAATTTGGCCTTCTAATAACTTAATTTTTAGTAAGATAATACTTTTTAATTTAGAATCAGGCATACAAAAATGTTATTTTTATTATTAGCATGCTGGTATTGATGTTATTTAAAATACAGTTGTTGAAAATATGTATAAATGATTACATACAAATAAGTGAAAGGTTTTTTATGATTTGGAATTTAGAAGAAAAAAGTTGATAAACAGTTAAGATGAAGAATTTTTAAAAATGTCAGTTTTATCATTGTCTCTGTGATTTACTTAGGCCACTCTGAAATAAACTGTCAAGGCTGTTGGTTTTGGGGTGGATTGGTTCTTCATGGTTGATTTGGTTTTTGGTTTTGTTGTTGGTTTTTTTTTTTCTAAATTACTGCTTTACTCACTGTTGCTTCTCACATAATCTAAGTTTGATGTGAACTATTTCCCAGCTGTGTTCACCTCCTTACATGTGTAGTAATAGGACTGTATATACACATACATCTCTGCTAGGTTAATGTTCATTATGCCTTAACCTAAAAGGTTTGGGGAGGGGGGGATTTGGTTACAGGGAAAGAAAAAAATGCTCTAGTGATAAATTCATAAAAAGGCTCTCGTTTATCCGCATCGAAGAACATAACCTGGGGTTTCTTACAGGGCTAGATTTTCATGAACTGCTGAGCAATTACCCTTGGAAAAAAATGTTCCTCTTCTGTCCCAAGTATGACTATAATCTTGGCCTCACTATTGTAATGACTTTGCGAACAAAGCCAAACAAATTGAGGTCTATCAACTTTTATATATGTTTTTTTATCCAGTTGTGTCTTCTGTCCTCTGTCAAGTGAGGGATCTGCATGGCAGATGGCACCCTGTTGAATTTGGAGTTATTCAGTGGTATGCACCTACATGCATACATTTGCAGATTTGGTTTCATTTGTGATGAAAGTTGCCTCTTTCTATGAAACATCTGGCATACCATGTTCACAGAGATAAGATCTCAAGCTACATGGACCTCATTTTGCTGTGTTAACTCTAATAATGCTGTCATTTTGACTTAAAATTGCGATGTACATAATTTAGGAAGTTGAATTATTTGTGTGTTGTCAGTAGACCTGTTGGCTGGATAAAACCAAATGTTTTGCAAAACAATCACTGGGTTATGGTTTGGTTTTTTTTGTTGTTGTTGTTTGTTTTTTGTTTTTTTTAGGCAGGTGCAAGGTGTGCCTTTTTTGCTGAAATAACCTTTTCGTTTTGGCTGTTGTGGAATTTTGCTGTGTGTCTTTGAGAATGTACGTTAGGCTTCAATAAAGATAAGAATTGTTTAAACTTCTGGCAAAATTCTGATAGGCTTTATGATAGGATTGTCTATCATATATTCAAATATTACCTATCTGCCCCTTCTTCCTTGCGCTGCCCTCTCTTTTCTCTCACTGGAAAAAGTTATTTAGCATAAGGAAAAGTCTGAACCATTCAAACTTTGTGCCTGTGTTGCTTTGAGCTGTCTGACAGGTGAAGTAATTTATGCACTGTGGTTCTTAGTGAGCAGTCAAAAGCCACAGTGCCGATAACCATTGATAGACTGTACTTGTTAATGTAGTTCTGTGAGTCTCTGCAGCATCAGAGAGTGTAATTCCCTTGGATGTAGTGCAAATTAGATGTTTCATCTCAATTGAGGTGAATTAGTAAGGCATTTTCTAAATGCTTCTCTAAAGATTATTTTATAATGTTAATGAAAATATTTTAATATGGGGTAATAAATGTAAACATCAGTAATGTGGGCATGCTTTTATGTTTTTGTTAGTTGGTAAACATATACAGTAAGTGAAAAGAAAGTTAACATGAAATATAGCCTGTTTTTATGGTAATGGTTGATTAGGTTACAGTCCTACAAAGAATTGGGCTGATGTGACCTCATACGTTACCCTAAGGTTCTGTTGGTTTTCGTGTGAGCGTAAGCGATACATTTGTTTGATTCTGGGCCTTCATCTGTTCTTGGGGAGTGAGAGACCTTGTAAACTAAATGTGCAAATGAAGTATGCCTAACTGCACTGAAAATCAGTTTGCTTTCAAAAGGTATTTATCTGCAGTAACAGAAATTATGAGGAAGGACTAAGTGTCAGGTAAAATAAGTTTGTCTCAGTTCTGCAGAGAATTTCTGAAAGGTGGGAGGCAGGTGTGTATTATAAGCTTCTGGTAAAGGCAGCAAAAAAGAGTTAATAGTAGTTAAAGGTGAATAATAATTTGCTGGTGTAAATATATTGGGGAGGTAAGAGGAAGTCAAGTAGAGAGGAAAGAGGTCAGTTCATAAATGAGAAGTTGCATAAAGTTATTATAAAGACAAGTCATTATACTGTATTTCCTGGAATTCCATATATAGTAGCATGAAAATGTGTGAGCAGTTAAAAATCAGGACTATATGAAATAGTTACTGACAACAAATAGTGGAGGTTGAAATATATGAGCATATTTATAAGTCAGTTGATCTTAAAGATGCCACTAAGAAATTGAATAATAGTACTGATTTCTTTTAATAAAAAAGGGCAAGAAAAAAAAAAAACAAGAAAAGGCATCTGAAGAACTAGATAAATTTAAGGGATTCTGTTCCTAGTAAAATAATGGCAAAAATATTAGAGAAATAATAATAAGCAGCCTAGAATTTTCCAAGCAAAATTACTTTTAAAGAGTTTTCTTTGTTATTCTTGCTCAGTGTTTAAAATTAGGATCTGATACTGCAACAGCATCTGCACATAGATCAGTGAGTATGGAGAAGTACAGGACTGGCTTGCTTGCCAGATCTGATTGCAGGTTCAAGGCTCCAGTAGATGAAGAGAAAGTTATAGCTGTAGTAATATTTTATGTATTTTCTAAAATTAAAATCCAACTCAAAATCTCTCCTTAACTTTTTTTTTTTTTTAATGTATATGAATAGTCATCTGAATGAGAAAATGGGTGAAGGACCATAAACAAAAATAGAACAAAGTATAAAGAATAGATTTGGTGAGTCACAGCAGTTTTAGGTGCTAAAAGAGTAACATCAGTGCTTACACATGCATGTAGTAATACAAGTTTAGCCATTTTAGGGACATTTAGTGCCTGGATCGATTAATATTATGAGAAGGCGAATAGTACGCTTGCAGTCTTAACAGACAATATTAGTGGGAAGAGTTAAACACAAGTCTGGGCAGAAAAGAAAAGGTTATCTAAAGAAATTAGGCACACTGTTGGAAAACACAAATGAGACTGAGTTTGGAAAATGCAAGCTAAAACAGTTGAGGGACAGTAATCCAAACCAGGTATTCATTGAGAGGGAATAACCTGGAAAGCAGTACTGCTGAAAAAGGGATAGGAGTGGGCCTGATAATCCTGTCAGTTGTGTGCACCCAACTCCCTTTCATATGAAAGGGATTCGTGCAAGCTTCTGACAGGAAGAACAGGCCCCAATTTGCAATATGATATATAGACTTTGTTAAAAAAAAAAAAAAAAAAATTGGAACAAGTTTAGGTTGCATCCACAAAGGCATCGAACAAGCGGGAGATGAGTTTTTGTATGAGATTGTGTGACTGTATTTGGAGTTCTGTTTTACCTTCAGAGCCTCTGCAACAGGTGGGGCAACTTAACAGAAGCTTAGAGAAGAGCAAAAAAAATTAAGAAGGCTGAAGAGACTAATTGATTTTTAAAAATAATTGAGAAATGAATATTTTGCTTGTCTAAATTAAGATTTTGTGTAAGAAGGGAAAATGTTATCTGACAAGCATTTTGAAGGGCCTAAATACTTAAAAGGGAGATTAGTTTTAAATAAAGTAAGAGGCTGTGTAATATGTAAGCTGAGATGGAACTGAGGGAGAGAATTCAGAGCAGATAGCAGCACAAAAAAGCCCCCAAGACAGACTTGTACACCTTGTTAATAGTATGCCAAGCGAAGTAGAGGGGAAACACACCCTGGGTCATTCAGGACTAGCCTGGTCAGGACACTAATACACAAGCAATGGGTAACAAGCCAGGACTGGCAGAGAAATGGACCAGATGACCTTACGGGTTCTGTCCATCCTTGAAAATAACTCTGTAATGAAGGATTTCATCTTGCATAGCTACAGACTTTTATTGCATCACTACAGGCAGGCTTCACCTGCGGAATCTGTTGCACTTAATTTTGTCACAAATCCTGCAGTTATTGGCAAGACAGGAAACAAATATGTGGATGACATTTTTATGATTTTTTTTTTTTTTTAAATTATTTCCCCCCCCTCAAGATAAGCATTTTAATGCATGTTTCAGTCTGAGGCCTTGCTTTTAAGTCCAAAGTGAATATTTTACGTAGTTGGAGAGGGAATTTTATTTTAGTTGTACTGTAATCATACAGTCAACATATTCACAATCAAAGACTAGTTACTGTTCATGGTATAAAGCTTTATTTAGGGGAATTCAATATGTTGGTTGTTAACATGTTAGAATGTCTCTCAATAGAGGTTATTTATTTGGATGGATGTTGTCTTGTCAGTTATTGGGAATCTGCTCAAAAGAAAATAAAACTTATATAATACAAAATTTGCATTAGGCCTCTTCTGAAGAGACCAAGCAGCAGGTGAAAGGAAACAGCTACCTTAAAATTGCTCTTTCTTAGAGATATGGTGTGATGCTAGTCACTATGCAGATGAGTTTGGCCTCTATCAAAGTTTCTGAGCTTTTCCTTCAGAGGGTAAACTCCTCTTTACTGAAAATGTAGAGAAAAATCAGTGCGATGAATGTTAACATATTTTCTCTTCCTGGTTATTTTTCTGCAAACTTTTTTGTTAGAAATGACCTAAATCACTGCTGCTGAGCTGAAATATATTGATTTATTTGGGGAGGGGAGAATGTTGTTCTTCAGTTTCAATACAGAATTTTGATTGTTTAACTTGAAAGATTATCTGGACAGATGTCAGAACTAATAACCTACATAGAGCAAGTTTCTGGCTACACTGTAATAACTGTGGTAACTTTTAGGACCTACTGAATCTTCTAATAATTGGTAGAAAGTTTATATGTTAAGACCATTTTCTAATCTTCAACTGCTACAGTATCAAAATTAATTTTTGCTTTAAAATTATTAATAGCTGTGATAATGTCTTAGTTTTGACTAAATGGTAAACATATTCCAATAAGATCACGAGTCTACTTGGAATGTAAAGATATTGCTTCTTTCCTTGTGAAGTGTAATAAGCTTGGGCTAAGAAAAGAAGTTTCAGACTTTTAAAAATCTATTTTTGAGCTAATAGGCTTTAATTATCTTGTGTATTTGCAGTTAAACCTCAGTAGACAAGACTTTCATACTCTTTTTTTTTTTTTCTTTCCTAACCCCTTCCCCACTTTCCTGAGTAATGAAATAGAGAAGTATAATTTGTTAAGTCTTACAGATGAGGTACTCAAGATACAGAGGTTCAGACTGTTGCTTCGAAAATGCATGTCAAATAGGAATGTAATCCAAATACAGTAAAACCTTTTTATTTTTTGTTATTTTTTTCAGAATCCAGTTCTGACAGGCAAATTTCTTCTTCCTGAGGCTTAGTTAAACCATCTATGAAGGGGGACTACTGTTACTTGCAATCTTCTAAAATTCCTCTTTAATCAATAGCTGAGGAGGGATTGTTTGGGAAATAAAACAGGATATTGTTATGTTCTATGAATTGGAAAAATGAAAACTAAGTATGTAACAAATTTATGGGAATGTCTTGTTTGTGTTTTGTCTTGCTATGCTTTGTTTTAAAATGCTTGTTCAGGGTGTCAGAGGTGTCTTGCAGCTTAAATAATGGGACTACTTAGAGTAACTGTAGTACCAGTCCACATTTTTAGAAGTTACAGTTCATAGACAGAACTGGGCATAGGCCAGAGATCCCATCACATGATCTTTTTTCTGGTTATCAGTGTGATACATATTTATTGTGTGCCCTTAGTTAAATTATTTGCCATCTTTTTATTCATATTTATAGAGTGGGTATACTGATGTTTGTTTACCTATCTCACAGATAAGTGTGAGACTGTAAGCTCTTTAATGCAGGGATTGTGTCTCTTCATGCTTCTATGTCACATCTTAAATATTTGAAAATGAATATAAATTAGGAATATATGAGGAAAATAAAACTATTCATAAGCTTGTGTGCCCTCTGCAGTGTTGAGAAGCAGAAAATATAGCATAGATGAGAGGGAGAACAATCTTTATTCCTTAGGGAATAAATAAACTTGGGATACCTAAGCAGAGAAATATTGGAATGGTTGAAAGAAAGAAGCTTATCTTAAGGAAGGATAATAAAACGGCAAGATGGTACCCAGAATAGTGAGCTTAGGCTTTGCCTGAGGTACTAGATTAGTGAGCTAGGTATCAGATCTAAAATACAGTCTCCTTGGAGCAACGAGTTCAAACCTAAGCAGACCCGAATTAGATTTTCGGCAGCAAGGTAGTGACACTGAGTTCTCTACTTTTTGCTTTCCTGCCTTTAAACTGAATGTGCATGAGTTTATTTTAAACTCCAGATAAATTGTAGCAAGCCAGCTATACTGCAAGAGGGATTGCATACTATTATAATAGAATGGAGTTCTGTTGAATGATGCACTGGAGCATGTTTGTCTGCCAGAGTGAACTGTGTTCATACTATTTTCCTTTTTTATTGGTGTGGGAGGAGCAACTGTTCAGATTAGTAGTCTTTTTTTTTCATTTGTTACTTGTCAATCCATAGCTGCCTAAAATAAATGAAAATCCTGTGAAGGAAGGTGATCATTCTGATTCGGAGAGACCTTTTCTCTTACAGTGTTGCTGGACTTTTCATGTGTTTCTTTGCTGAAATTTAGATGGGTCGTACTTAAGGCTGCCTGCATTTCTCCCTTGTTACGTGCTGTGACGTCCACTGGTTGGCCTCTGCCTCCCTGTCCAAAGGTTGCAATGCTGCCATGAGAATCCACGTGTAGAGATTCTCAGCTCTGTAAATCACTAAATCATATGACTAACTTTGAGTAGCTCTGTTAAAGTTCTTTGGAGAAGTGCTATAACAAGGTGTATTACTGGGATGTAGTGTGTTAGCCTAACTTTTTGTTTGGGATACATACCAGGGGCTTAATTAAGCTAAATGAAAATAGTTTACTTTGGGGGTAAATCTAGAATGTTCTAGAGTATGAGTATGTTAACAATGGTTATGGCATAGGATAGGATGGCTGTGTAAAACTGTGTGGTGGTTTTGTTTGTTTGTTGTTTTTTTTAAAGTGTATTTGTATTAATAGAAAACTTCTGGAAATAAGCTTAGGGTCAGTTCTTCCCTTACGTGTCCATTTTGCTCAGGACTATCTTGGTTCTAATGACATCAATTAAATGATGGCAATCAATTAAATCCAGGCAATGGCCAGGTAAACAGTGCCATGTTACAGAATTCATATATGTCCTCTCTAATTTTGGGGAGGATAGCATGGCTTTGAAACACTGGAGATTACAGAGCTGTTTCTTGGATGTTTTTCTCCCTTCAATACTATCTATGAAAACCTAGGAAAATTCACATTTCTAACAGTATATGTTCATATAATGTTACAGTTGGACAGCAAATACTCTAAAGATCGGGAATCGCCTCATTTAAGTATGAATGTGCAACCTTAACTTTGTCACTAGAGAATATTCTTCATAATAGAGCCTTGTGCTCTCTCTGGTAAATGGGAATAAATTCCATGGCAGTATTAATCTACTGTATCACTTTGAGATACCTATTTTTCCCCTCATATATACATATACTTTGCCTCATCATTCAACTGGTAATTGATAAATCTCAGTATTAGTTACTTCTAAGGAGGTTTTCAATGTGCTTTCTGTACATCCTTCCCCTAATATCTTGGCTTCTGTGGTATTACCCACGTGGGCCAATTCAGGAATCCTTTCCTTTGCTTGTGGGCTGAGGGGGATTCACTGTTGCAATACTGCTTACCCTGGCTGCCTAGCTCTCAGGTCTGTCTGTCTCTTATTCTCTGCTGATTATCATCTTCTCAATCTTTGGCTACAAGCTGGAATTCATTTTCTTTTCCTTGACCCCTTGATGTCTGTGCCCATTGACTGCACATGGAATATTTACCATAATCAAATTAATTCCTAATTGTAAAGAAAATTGAAAGAAGGAAAAGGTATATGCAGGTAAAAGGGCAAGAGGACAAAGCACTAAATGTCAGGTGCCTAGCAACAGTAAAATACTGAATTTCACAGCAAAACCATAATAGATTCTGTGGTACCTGAAAAAAAAAAAATTCTGCAGCTGTGAACATGCAGAATTCACAGGATCCAGATGAATATCTAAAGGGTGTTTCACACACCTGAAAAATGGGCTTTCAGGTACTCTGCAGACCCAGTCAGGCATTGCAGCATTGGTATGCATTTTGCTTGTTCTTCCAAGGTCATTTTTGTAACTCTAAGTTATAGAAATGCAATTTTTTTTGTTGTTGTTGAAAATTTTGTTTATGAGCACAGTTATGTCCAGAGGCTGACCCCTGTAGTGAATTATTATGTTTAATTGGATTAGAAGAATATACAGGGCCCTAACTATGGTACAACTTGGAATACCTTTAGTAAACATTTTTTTCCTAAATACTTCAAAGTATTTTATTTCCATCAAACTTAGCTAAACTTGGTATCCTGTTTGATGCTGTGTGCTTCTCTGTTTATATAGCATGAAGTTATTTATTAGAAAGATGTTATGTTACTCAATGTGTATAGAATCATAGTAAGAGTGTAAAAGGCTAGAAAGCCAAAATACAATACTTGATGACAATGACTTCATCACGTTCAGTATTGTTTCATTAATATGTCCTATGCTAGTCAATATGCTGTTATTACTGAAATATAGTTATGTTCCTAGAAAGGTGGGTTTTGTCATAGGTGAATATGAGATCTTTTCTTATTTAGATTTTTATATTATCAGTACACAAATGCAGTTTTTCTGTAGTAGCTCTCATTTGTCTAATAAGCAGTTTAATTGTATTCTAAACAGAGTTATTGCAGCTGTTGAGAAAGTACTTAAGTAACATCAAAGAAAAATGTGACTTTAAAATAGTCTACCATTCTGTGTGTAACTGTAAACGAACGCCCAACTTCCCCAAACGCATTGATACATTTCTGTATGTATTTATGTGTGATGCAGTTTAAAATGATGATTGTCCATAAATTTATGTACCTGGTAGAAAGCAAAAATATTCTGTTATTTTTATGGTGTCTTGGTGCTTCTGTAGGTCTGCTGAAGGAGGTACGTTATAGACTATTGCCCATGTGGAGTTCTCTGTAGATCTGCTGAGGGAGAGTTCTATCCCCCTTCAGAGCTGGGTGGAAATCAGTGGCATCCTGGGTCAGTTCTGCAGTGTGCTTGTAAAGGTCAAGTGTGTAGGATTCGGACCATATATATTAACACAAAACATGCCTGCTTTAGCAAGGAAAGAAACTTAAAAAGTGAAGTCAATAAAGATAATATTAAAAACTTAAGATACTGAAATTGGTAAACAGAGTGTTCATTTCATTTAGTTAGTTGTCCTCAGGAGGTCCTTGCATGTAAGCAAAAGTTGCAGACTCAAGGTTTGGCGGTTGTTTTCTTTTAAAAAGAATTTATGAAAGCAACAGGATTTGTTTTTTATATGAGTAAATTAATTTCAGCTTGCTTTTTTTGGAGGGGGGCTGCGTGGTGATCTAGCTAAGTAAGGAAAACAAAAAGCTGTTACCATTATTTCTTGTTTTCAGAAACTTATCAAAGAGTTTACTCATTTTTATTATACTTTCACTAGTATAGTGAGATCTGAAGTATTGCTGACTTGCAGCACTCACAACATCAAAATAAATATGATTACAACCTTTTCTTTGTTGTGGAAATTATCCTGTAAAGTTACAGTGAAGTAGACACGACATAAATATGATTGCATGCCGTATGACATACAGCAACAATATAAATGTACAGGACTCTTGATCTGATTGCCTTAGGAGACGCTACGTTAAACGGTGCATTGTATGGGATTCCACTGTAGAAGGCCACCAAGTTGAAATGACTCTCGGGGCTGTGCCTTTTTCCTCAAGGTTTTTTGTTTGTTTTGGTGTTGTTTTTTTTCGGTTCAGATAGTATGTGTTTGTTATGGTTTTGGTTTTTTTTTTTTGACTTGTGTGTACTCCTGATGGGCAGCTGCCATCTCCTGACCAGGCAGGTAGCTGATCCAGCTGTGCAGCTTGGGGGCTCGAAGTAGGTTGCTGGCCCAGCAGAAGACGCTCATACTCAAGCTATCCTGGCTGGGAGGCACATGGTAACACTGCCTCCATACGCTGCTTCCTAGTCACCTGCAGGCCAAAGAAGAGGGAAGACAAGGAGTTTAAAGGTACTTTAATGAGAGGGGCATAGGAGAGCGTTTGAGCAGAGGTGGTCGAATTGCAAAGGGAGGGAATGTGAACATGGAGCGAGCTGGGTGCGTTCATGTATTGGGTGAGGAGGCAGGAATGTGGGAATGTTGATGGAGAGAACGCTGTTTAGAAGGGCAGATGGGGTAGATGCTGTGGAAGGAGAAGGAGGGGTTATGTAATCAAGTTAGTCTTTAGTGGCCACTCCCTCATTTAAATTGGTCACTGAACATTATTTGACTCGTGGCCCAGATGCTGGGTCACTACTGAGTGAAGGCTGCCATTGCTTGTAAAGTGCTGAGTGGTCTCTCTCTTTTGAGTTGCACAATTTGCTTTCTGCAGTGAGGTTCTGATTTACTGGTACACACTAGATAGTGGTTCTTCTGCATCTTTGTTTCCACCACCAGTGCTGCATGAAGAGAATTAATTTCTGTTCTGTTCTATAATAGTTTATATTTTTCATTAACATGGAATTTACTGTTTTCGTTTTTGTTTAAAAAATCTATCATCATCACAATTACTGTTACTTTTATCCTTATATTAAAATATCATAAAGGCATAAAATTGCATATAATCAAATAAAGGATTTTATCTCTTCCTTAAAGAGCTTGCAATGAGAAAGATTTCATCTTGAAAAATATTTCTTACTGGACATTGCTGCGTTTAAGAAACCTAAGAAGGATATAGTTGTGGAACAGTAGGAGTTTCTTCAAATGCTGTTGTTGCTTTGAGAAGATTAGTAATGTTTATGAATACTTCTCTTATATAATCAACATACAAAATAATGCATAAATTTTATTACATATATGCTGTTTATATATAGCATATACAAGACTGGATGCCAGCTTAAGTTTGGGATAGGTTGCATGGACTTTCTCTGCCACCACTAATATTACATATGTGTTAAGAATTTTCAACAAGAGAGGAAAAGATTTAATAGAGCAAACTTTCAAAAACTCTATAGGAATTTTTTTTTTATACCTACAAACACAAAGATATAGAGGCCGACTTTGGATCTTGCAGGTGGAAGTAGGTGCAATGTACTGTTTCTTTTTGACCGTTCTTAATCTTATCTGATATGAAACTGTTGATTGTCCGGGGCCTTAGGTTTTTGTAATTTGGAAACAAGACTTTTAAACTCAGCCTAAGCTGAGTTTACAGAGTTTTACACTTTAAGCAGAGTGTAGAAAATGGTTGTTGTTTAAAACTACACCAAGTTACTGAATGTAAGTTGTTCTGGTCAAAACAGTTAAGTGAGCAGAGGGCTGGTGAACTAGTCAAAGAGATGGGCAAACTATATTTTTCACATGACTCTGCAATTTCTACCATATTGCACAGTTGCTGTAATATAGCTACATAATTTCTGTTTCTGCCATGATTTGAAAGATTTTTGCTATTAAATAATTTTTGCATTTTTTTAAACTAAAAAATAAACAAACCACAAAAAATTTGTGTTTAGCAATAGCGCTTATTGCCTCTCTTGAGCTGTCTCTGCCACACTGATCTCTCCAGAGAATAAACCCAACAATCCAATAAAATGGGTGTATATCTCCTTTCTCTGCCTCTTATCCTACCTCAGTTCATGGAGGAAGTTGGAAAAAGAGCATAGGTCATCATTCTTTCTTGCCTATGTACATCAGAAATTATTGCTGTTATCTTACATAGCAGCTTGTGGTATCCTTTTTCAAGCAGGCAGTCCTGCTGTTCCCTTGAGTAGCTGCTGTGCTGCTGGCATTGTCCCCCAGTAGTGATAGGAGCTCTGCTTGTAGGGTTTTGGTGGCAGTGAGTGCTTGTTCTGTGGTGGTTTGTCGGTTTGGTTTTTGTTGATGTTGTTTGTTTGTTTTTAATTGTACAGATTTGCTTTCATGGACACCTGCATCAGAGTTACACTGACTACGTTAGACGCAGAGACAAACTAGCAGATTCTAGTCTTGAATTGCCTGGTTCTGTTGTTGGTTTATTTATTAGTGGAATTTTAATAGATCAAGTTTGGTAAGTTATTCATATTGCCTTATGGTCAATTTTCTGAAAAGAGTGGTAGTTTTTGTTTGTCTGCCTTTTTAAATTTATGGAGGTTGTCATGCATACCCAGGCAAGTCCCATTATAGACTAGGGAGGAAGAACAGCACAGTGGAAATAGAGGAAAAAAACCTCCACACTTATTTCTAGGCAAGTATTCATTATTGATATCTTCCTCCCCCTTAACTAGTTTTTACTACAGTAGATCAAGTCTTGTCGCTTGGGTAATTTTCAGGGCTTAACAGTTGTGTTGTCTTCTTGAAAGTTATTTACAGATGGAGATAAATAGGGGTTTTGGCTAGTGCTTAAAATGGAGCAGCAATTTAATGAGAATGATCAAATTAGTAAAAACTTCAGAAGGTCTCAAAGTAGTATGTATGTGGATACTAAATGAGGAAGCGAGAGAAAGATCAGAGGATCTTAGTGAGTTTTAAAATGAAGGTACATGATGATGAAAGAGGTTGTATTTTTGTGGTACTTTCAAAAAAGCTTAGTAGGGCCGTTTTGCCAGGAGTGGTCCTGGAACAGGAGAGCTTTCATAGTCACAGGTTGTCACGTAGAATGTTTACGTGTATATAGATTTTATATGCAAAAAGCATAATGGAGAGAATATCGTGCTTTGATGATCAAGGAAGCAATGATAGACAGATTAATGCAGTATGGAAAGTAAAATGGCAGAGTTCATCAAAGGATGATACCAGAAGTTGAAGGTGTTGAGACAGGTAGATTTGTGGACTAGAGTGAGTGCAGAAGAGAATGAATTATTCTGGAAAACATTTTCTGTGACTGTGAGAAATTCTTGTGTAATCAAGACACATAATCAAACAAAATTATGATAGTATACCATGAGGGTATTTGGTGAAAAAAGTACAAATAGCATGGAGTTAATGACACAGGAGATATATGGCTGATTATGAGCAATATAAAATTGACAGTACAAGTTGAAAAATACTATAAGAAAGCATGTGTAAAATGCTTCATGGATAGGGAATTTCGTAACATACAGTATGGGAACAAGATAATCCTTAGTACGGAATCCAGCCCAGGAGGTGGTTGAATCACCATGCCTGGAGGTATTTAAGAAAAGTGTAGATGTGGCACTTCAGGGCATGCTCTAGTGGCTCTGTGTGTGTATGGTTGGAATCAGTGATCTCAGAGGTCCTTTCCAACCATTAAGATTCTGTCATTTTGTGATTTGGACCTTTTGTCAGAAAGGGAATGGAGTGTCATTTGAAAACAAATGCTGCTAAATTAAGTTCTGCCAAGGCTCAAATCCTTGATAGGTTGATATCTCTTACAGTAGGAACTGAAATGCCTAAAAAGATGATGATAAATTCCAGAAGCCATCTATCTAGTAGGATATTTGAGACATTATTAATGTAATATTTTCTATTTATTTATTTACAACCAAGTTGGTTCTATTTATGGAGTGCATTTTTTTTTTACTGTCAAATTTTCATTCAAACAGTGTTTTAAAAAAATAAAAGAATTACCAGTTGGAGTTCCTGTTCTTTTTACTTTTAAGTGTAACATTGCTGTTATGGAGTGGAGTTCTCTTAAATTTTAAGTGCTGATCAGTTTGGAGACCACAACTGTGGTGTCCAGCAATAATCCAGCTCCTGCTACGCAAGGCAAGAACATCTTTCCCTAGTGGAAGGAAATCCCGTGGAAATATGTTTCTGCAAGATCATGGCAATGAACAACCACACATACTTGCTGGATGTGACTGACACTGTTGCTTTACCTTTTTTCCCCTTGTATTTCAGTGTTCGTGCATCTTTCTGTGGACTTGTGTTGAAATGTTCACGTGGATGTTAATTGAGGAGTCAAAGAATATACAGACTCCAACATAAACAGAGAGAGAAATAAATGTTCATTTTGGTGTAAAATCAGATCATCTGTAGGACTGATTTCTCCATCTTAACCTTTGCCTAAAAATAATGGATCTAAACATGTCTTTTATCAGAAAACACTTATGTTATTGAGTAAGTGGTGTCTTCTTGAGAAAGCAGCTGATCTTCTACCACTTTTTCACATACTATAGTAATGCTTCAGAATTTTAAAACTGGTTCTTAGCTGTCAACTGCCTCCTGGGATATTCTCTGTAGCACCCTGCTTTTCTTAATAATCAAGGTTGAAATGCAGCCTATGGGTGGAGTTGCACTATATCTCATTTCCAGTTGCATGTACTTTGACCTGTAATTGGGAGTTATTGATGGAGAAACACAATACTGAGGCTGAACTGATACAATTGCCTAACTAAAAGTTTGAAAAATGCTATCACAAGTGTTTCTCACTCTTGTGCTAAAACAGATGTGTCTTAATCTTAGAATATATCCATATTCAGTAATACAGCATGTGAAATTGACCTTCCCTATAATTGTCAAGGTTTTTTGGTAAGAACACCTTACAAAAGGTGTTTGGTTGCAAGGGTGTTTATTTTCATGTACTGTTGTTCTCACCCTGAAGGTTTCAGGCTTGTTTTCAATTTAACAAAATGTTATTTACAACAAATGTTTGTTGACTTGAAAATGGATTGTTGGAGTTGTATTTTGCAGTTGTATAGCAAGTGTAGTATTTCATACCTAAGAAACTTGATTTAATTAAAGATTTTTTTGAAAGTTTTTTTTGCTGAAAAGGAAACGATGGCAGTGGAAGACTACCTTAGCAATTGAAGAACTTCATTGTGGGCTAGCTGACTCAAGGTATTTTGTCTCTCTGAACCTCTGTCTTAGAAGTATGGATACAAGAAACCTTTCTCACAAAGGAGCATTTTCTCAGCATGCAATAGGAAGTTTTAATATCTCCTGTCTCATTATGATAAAGTGTTTTGGAACTTTAGATTATAATTAGGAACTTCCCTTGTGCATAGTAGTAGTTGTATTTTTGCGTTGATAAATTAAAACCGAAATGCCAGTGTCCTGATTAATCAGGGTGTCATGGTTTTGACCACGGGACACAGGGATAAAGTTATCACCAGTTTAATGGGCCAGTTTCCTCTAACCTTTTTCAGGCTTATTCTTCTCAATCTTCTGCTTCTGCATTTTATATATGTTTGAGGCCACCCCTATAATGTAGGGTTTTTTACTTGTTTGTAAACTTTCCCTAGGGGTGCTAGTTTTCATGTTTTAGTCCTTTTTTCAGCATTGAAGCAAGCAGTACTTTTACATGTACAAAAGGGTAAGGCACTATACTTTTACCATTCTAATATTGATTGATTTACTATGTTAAGATCAATTACTTTTAGGCATTACCTTAGATAAAGATCACAAAAATAAGTAAGTTACTTCACCTATAGTTAGAGTGGCTCACTGTTGGTCTGATTTTAATTTTATATGTTGCTTGTGAGCTCAATGAATCAGTTCCTGCAATTCTTGCAAAAATAGTGACGAGGTTACTTTAGTACATTTACTTTTTAATCAGACACCATAAGGACAGTAGAAGTGTCAGATTTATAGCTAGTATAAAGCTGATGATGTCTGCATATCACTGGTATGGAAGAGCAGGGAGGAATCATAATTAAGCTTCTATGTAGTTATGTTTTACCTGACACTTAAACACTGGTAGTGTTTTTATGTTTGCCTTTTGTTTCAAGAAGGTGAACAGTGCTAATTCCCATAGAGATGTTCTCTGAGTGGGACAAAAATGGTGCCTGGGTTCCCCGGTTTCAGAAGAAGTTTTCACTGGGTTGTGTTTTGTGTAAGATGTGTGGTCTAGTATGTCTATCTAATAGTAATTTGATTAATCCAAACTGCTTATGTTGCTACTGTACATTTGAGAACTACCCTGCGTATGAAATATATGCTATATAGAACGGGTTTAATTTTGGTAAAAAAAAATGGTTCTGAATATGCATTTACTACAAAACATTAAGTATGTAATAAGGTTTTACAACATGTACTTTTAAAATCAAATAATATTTGTAGAAAGTAAGAAATCTTTTAAAGATCTGCATTTTGTTGCAATAACAAAAACATCTCTGAAGTGAATCATATTTAAATGTATTATTATTTGCAGATTATGGTTAGCATAATAGAATTTTACAGTAGTACAATTTTGGTACGAGTGGCTCATATTGTGATGGTTTTTTGTAATATGAATTGGAGGGAAAAAATACTCTCATTGGCTTTTAAGGAAAACCCTTAAACTCTGGAAAAATTTGGAACAATTCAGAATAATTAATTTATCTACATTTAAAATAATCTGTTTTAACCAATTATAATTTTCCTTTGTTCAAAAAATGTTAGAAACACTTATTTGAGGGACAATTGTGTAATTACTCTAAATGAAAAGGATAAGAATTCTTGGTCTGGGTTTATGCTTTTATTATTTATGGTTGTGGAGAGAGGTAAATTGTCTTGTATTTAACATAGTAGAAAAGCTGCAAGCAGTTCCTTACTTACCTCTTCCATGACAGTAATTTCAGACTTTCTTTTTTATTTTCAGAGCTACTTTTGGTGGTAGCAGACTACTGCAATTTGGCAAGGTCAGGGCCCTATAGTTAGCGAAGTGCCTTCTGTTTGTCCAGTTGTTACATTCTGATTTTTGTCTGCATTTTAGGTAGTTAAAATTGTCTTTCCCTTTCTCACTTCTTTATTTGCGTTCTTTGTGTTAATTTGTCTGCATGTCAAAATGGTAGCTAAATATGAATGGCACCTATGCCACTGTCAAAAGAGCAGCAAGTAGTAACATATGCTGTAGCCATGATGATACACAAGTTCTTTCTGGAATTTGAGAGTAGTGATGGTGGAGAAAGGACAGTTTGGTTTTTCTGAAGACCTTCCTGTTCTGAAATTTTTTGCAATTGTGCCCGTTTCCCCTTTTCCTTTTTAAACACAGGAAACGGAACAAATACAGCGGAAGTTTCCCCTCTTTTGAAGAGGGGAGAAGAGACAGAGGTTGGCCTCTGTCTTCCCTAACTCATCCTGTGATACTGAGAGCTCATGACCCTTGTCTAGAATGATTACTTTCTACCTCTAAGCTCTAGTCCTACTGCGCTGTTGGAAACATTGGTAATACATTGCTTTGTAATTTTCTTACTTCTTTTTAGGCAATGAGATTTAATTTTAAACAGACACCCCCTGCTCCCCCACCCCTAAAAACCTACAGAATGTAGGAAATGGCAGAATTACGTACCTGATTTAGCATTTAGATGTTTTTTCAAATGACCCAAGGATTTCCCCACAGTTCCCAGACACACTCTAGGTTGATGGTGGATATATAAAGGGGTAGAAATAGAGGACCATTCATCTAATTTCTTAGGAACTTCTTTGAGCTACCAAGAACAGTTGGTTTTGCAGCGTAGTTTTAATTAGCTTTAACAAGAATATTTTTTCTGCTGCTTTTTCACATAGTACAAAAATGTAAAATTCTAAACGAGACAGTCTGGAAGGTAAAAAATGGAAGGAGTTTATCTACCTGTTATAAGCTGTTCAGTGGTATATTTTCCAAGAGCCACGTTTATGTGCACTGATAAAAGATGACGTTTTGTATAAAGACAGTACAAAAGATAAGTAGTCTTTTTATTTTACTGTTGTCTTTAAAAAAGAAAAAACCTAACAGTACAGTAACAGCTGACACTTGGGCTTTTCACAGAAGCACCATTATAAGTACTGTGAAATGGAAGAACATCTAATGCTTTCTAGAGAAGTTTGTCGAGGAAAAGAAAAGTGGGGACAATATGGTTTGAGCATTTCTAAAGTGTGTTTTATAATAAGGAATATTTGCAGGAAAATAAAATCCTTGCTAGGATTAGTCAATTGCTTTTTTGTTATCTAATTCTGCAATCCCTGATGATGGTATCATAAATGGTTCCTTTGCAGAGTATTACAATATGGTGATCTGGGATTATGTTTTTGTGAGAGTATAGTGAAGATGGGAGTGTGTAATATATTTCCCCAAACATTAGTATTATGAATTCATAACTTGTGGTTTAAAAGCAATGTCAAGTAGGAATCAGTTATGATGACTGAATAGGTTAGTCTCAAAAATTAGAATATTAGTTGTTATTTTTCATAATGCAGTTCACTGAAAAAATATTAATAGACTGCTAAGATGAAGTACAACAGCGTTTGTTTTATCTCTGTAGTAGTTCCTTATATGTGGCACTTTCAAAATATAAGAGTTTTAATATTCTGGGAGACATTACATAGTATAGTATATGCTAGTAAATATTTTTTTCTTACTTTCTGTACTTAAGTGAGACAATGGGATTTACCTGGCTTAAGGCTTCATGGTGAAACTTGCATGTAAATAGTAATCATTCAGGATGCAGCAAATTAGGTAGGTTAACCATGATTTAAACTGTTTGTTTTTTCCATGCTGCTGGGAAATGGCAAAACAATACTGGAAATTCATGACAAAGGAAATAAATGCAACTCATGTTTTTTGTTTGAAGATCCAGAAATCTGTTCCTGTGTATTTTGGGAGGAATTTACTCCATCACATTTGCCTATAATGGAACAGAATAGACTCTTTATCTGATTGTATTGGTATTAGTGTCAGATTATAGATAGGATGACAAATGCTGCTTGTATGTCATTTTTATGCTGCTCTGGTAGTGAGGCCACACCTGTAAGACAGAGCATCCTTTAAACTTGAAACACCTGTAGAACTAGTTGTTCAATTATGTTCAATTTCCAACACTGAAAGAAGTGTGGTTTTTCAATGACTTCCATTTCTCATTAGGCTGTGATGTGGTTTTGAATACTGCAGGTGAGGGGAAAATAAGGAAGTTCTGTAGTTGTTACATTTTTTTATATAATATTTTACAGTTGCATATATGAGATAGTTAAAAGATGAAAATTCCAGATTTCACTTAAATGTGGACGTTATTAAAAAGGGGAAAAATAAGCTGTAGAAGATGGAAACTTTAACCTAGTTACCTAGTGAAAGTTACAGCCTTGCTGTAACATTGATAATGTAGTCTCTTCTTATTTTGCTATATGTCAGCTTTAAAGGAACTTATGGTTAGTTAGAGTTACAATAGAGAACCTTTTATTTTCTAATGACTTTTTTATTCTGATTCATTATAAATTCAATTCAAAAATATTTGAATGTTATTGAAGTCCCAGTTGCAAAAACCAGAATGTTGTATTAATAAGAAAATAAGTGAATATAGAATTGCTATCATTGCCATTTACCAATGATCACTCTGAACATTCAAGAAAACCATACGGTGCATCTGAAAAGTTAACTTTTTTGTTGTTACTGACAGTTAAAATGAAAAACTTTTCTTATGTCCATAATGTGTGTATAATGTTAATGACATTTCTTTATTTCTCTGAAGTAGAAGTAAAACAGAAATTTTTGAGTATATGACTAGTTAAGCATACAGACTAAAAATACTGCTTTTGGGTTTGTCCTTTAGATAGGTATCTTGGTTATTCCCAAATCTGTCAGGTAAGGGGTAGACCTTTTCAAGTTTTGGACAGGTAAACTGTTGCACCATTCAGATCCTGTAAGGAATAACTGCATGTAAGATAAATGGCTTTATTATTATTATGGAAGTTTCCATTTACATTTCAAACAGTGGTTTTATATTTGTATCCATTATTTAAGATCAGTTTACCTCATTTAATTTCACATTTTCTGAGAGCTAAAATAATCGCAACATAAATGTCTTGTTTGCACTTTCAGTATCAGCCAAACTAACAACTGTTATGGTTTATTAATGTGTATGTACACACATAACTCTGGCTAGTGTAGTTTTCAACAAATTACAGTCATTAGTTCCATCTGCCTTGGTATGTATAAAATGATGTGTATATTGAGGTATCTGTCAGTCTATCTATCTTTTGACATATAGAATTGTAATTTCAAATGTTTGCAATTTTGAACAGTACCGCAGGTTTCTGCTGTAGCACTTCAGCAGTGCTGGTGTAAATGCTTCCTAGCACCTCTTTTCATATGTTTTGTGCTGTCTTCAGACTGTTTGGTCCTTTGCATGGAGGTTAGTGAACTTGATGGGTTTTGAGCTGGGATAGCTGGTTTATCCTGGCATTGAAGTAGTATCCAGTAACAAAAAGCATTTGTCACGTATTTGTAGATTAGTGTTTACAGCTCTTTTTGGGGTATTTCAGCTTGTGCAAATGGTTGGATAAATAGTTTTGGAAGCATACTTTTCAAGAAATACTTTCCTTAAAATAAAAAATGACCAGTTGCAAGAAAAAATGAGTGTTAGAATCTTGCCCTGTGACATTGTATATTCATTACAACCATTCCAGCTTTTGCAGCATATGACTATCTTTAGTAATTTTCCTTTTTTAATCAAACATGGTTTTAAAAAGGTATTTCACCCTGCATATGAACTGTATATCCCAATGTGCAATCTCAAAGCACGTTGCATTCGACAGGGCATAGGCTGCCTACTGACTTAAATCAACGTCTTAGACATCTAGGAATAAGTCACAGTCTCTTTGATTTACTTTTCTTTTTTGAAACATCCTAAAATACGACTGAAAAACATTACAGATGAATTCATTATTAATTATGGTGGCTCTGTAATATACTGTACACCATGAAAGAGTGCTCACTACCTTAATCTTGAAACATTTATAATAACCATTGTTTATTTCTCTTACTAATCCCCACTGCAACTCACTGTGTCCCTTGGGCTCAAGAGACAAAGTGTTACCAGATCTGTTGCAGTAGAGTGCTCCAGGGCCCTGCTACCTGTGTTTTGTTACGGCTTTCAGTGTTTGTTAGTAAGTTTATAGGAAAAGATGGTTCTGTTGCTTCTCTGAAAATACATCGTTATAAAGAGGGCATCAGTTATGCTGTAGTTACTTCTAGAAAATGCAAAACTAACTGGAGAGTTTCAGGTATCTGTCAATAATTGAGCAGACTGGGGAAGGATCTGGAAACAAATCAGGATCAGAGCTTCAATAATTTGACTAGATATTTATTTCAAGAGAATTAGAAGAGGAGAAAAAATTTTACTGCAGTAATGGGCAGAAATTACTCTTGTGTGTGTATTTTTTTCTTTCTAACTCTGTAGAAACTAAATTAATGAATAACTGACATTTTCTTCTATCTGTAGTGCCTTTTGGTATTTTCATTAAAGTAGTTATTTGTAATTTTTTTGTGTTTAATTTTGCCTGGAAAATGCACTCAAACATCAGAATGTGTGGTCATTTTGAATGAATAGTAAAAAATGTTACACTGCTATTTGCTGTTGGCAGTCTTCTTTTTTATTTTTTGGACAGAAAGTTGAAGGTCTTGGTTCCATGATTTTCTTGTGAACTAGAGTCAAAGCCAGTTAAAATAAAATCTATTAAATTTCATAGGAGTTGGGTCAGGCTTTCTCAAAAAAATAAAGATTTGAGATCTGATAAGCTGGCAAAATCCTAACCTTTGGCTCTGAGTGTATAATTTAGAGTATTTTTTCATATTTTCATGTTACTAGTGCTCTGGCAAAATAATTTGCCTTTCTGAAGAGATACTTAAATATTGCATGGTTTATCTGGTGGCTGGCACGTGATACAGTTAGAAAATAAGTTGATAGTAGTTGCTTGGTTGTAGTGGTGGTGATAGAAGACTCCTCTCTGCATTTGCCCATCATGTCCTTCACCCTTGCTCTTCACTTTTATTGGAGCAGGCAGCAACTGGAAGTGATGAGAGAAGGCCTCCTGTCAGGTCTACAAAGAGAGCACGAGGTGGAAGTCAGGATCTACCTTTTTTTTTTTTTCATCCTGAGTGGCTGCAGAGGTGACTGAGAGACTACCCTTGGGCTTATTTGTAGACATAAACTGCACTGCTACTCAGTAACAGCCTTTTAACGCAGAATCTGCCAGTTACGACTGTGAAAATACAGTACTCTTGGGTTCCCAAACATACATAATGGTTGAGATCTACCTTCCAGAAATGATGATTTTATCACTTATTTGTAGAGGTGTGCTGAATGAGATCTGGTTCCCCTTGTACAGAGTATTGTAAAGACATGCAATAAATTTCTTCCAAAGGGCTTGAATTAAATAAACAAAAACAATGAGACTTGAACTATGGTACTATACGTGGAATCATCGTGTAGGTTCTTACGGTGATACCTGTATAGCCCTTGCATTTCAGGTCTCTATTCCAAAAGCGTGGATATTTGAGATGAGCTTTGTAGTGCACACAATTGATTTAATCTATTAAACTGTTCGCTTTTCAAGTTATGTGAGTTAGTGGTGAGCACAGCCCTCAGACAAATGAAAAGTGAGTATTCAGGTTGCCAATATGTACTCAAATGTCAATAATTCTTAAAATATTAATTCTAAAGAATTAATTCTAAATTAATTCTAAACTAATTCTAAAATATTAAAAGTAATCTTTTTTTATAGGCACTCATTTACTTATCTCACTAGTTGCACTTTGTACTTCTGTCAAGAAAATAATGTGTGAATTGTCTGTGGTGAAGGTTCGTTTTGTTGTTGGACTATTTTTTTTTGCGTTGCTTTTTTTTTTTTTAAACTGAAATACGAAGTATGTACTTTCTCAACCATTTTTTTCACAAGGAATACATTCATGAAAGCAGAGTTTTTTGCTTCCAGAAAGACCATAATTGAGAACTCAGTATTTGAAGAGCCTGGAGAGCAAAAGATTGTGAATACCATTTTAAAACATTATAGTAATAGATTCCCTTGATCTGCCCCTCTCCTTTCTCTCCAGAAGAACCACAAACAAACAAACCAACCTTCTGGAATGAAGAGGGCCAGGAACAGTTTCAGTCCCAAAGCAGGAAGTGATTATTGTTTTAGTAAGTCATAAACGGGAAGAATAGCTGAAAATGAAAGTATAATTTTTATTTATAACTGGGCACTCCTGCAAGTGACAACTCATCTCATTTTTCATACGAACTTCAGTTTATTTTGTTTTCCTCCTTGGTAATTCCACTGATTCCTAGAGCATAACTGAGCAGTTACGCTATTGTGCACTTCTTAGCACCAGCCTACTTAATGGCTGTTCGTGCACCTGTTGGTGCACAAACAAAAGAACAACATATCTTGGAGTTCTGCAAACTGCCACCCTGAACTTTCAATCAAAATACAACAAAAAGGAAGAAGAAAATTCAAACTGGAAACGTTCTGTGGACCAATAAATAGGTCACTTACAATTTATATGAAATACTTCAGATGACCAGATGGTTACAGAGTTTTATCTGCATAATTTGTATTTGGTATGTACATCTGAGGGCATGAAATAGCCGTGAGCTGTGAACACACTATGTTCCTTTTGGGACCCAAAGTAGAATACCCTTATAACAGAGAGCCAAATAGTGGGGGAACTCAGAATTTATTGCTTTCATGAACACCTGTGCATTGGTTTTTGTTTTGCTTTTAATTTGTCTGTATCTGAAAGTGATGTAAGCAGCATCTGGTTATTCTTATTTAGTATGCCTATGCTGCCAAAAAATCAACAGATTCCTACTGTACTGCATTTCAGAACTAATGAAGACATAATTATATCCCTGAGCAGGAAGAAGGCATTATGCTTTGTGGGAAACTAGACTAGAATAGAAAGTTGAAGAGAAAAAAAAGAGTATTTTGAACAAAGTAAGAAAAGTGATCGCTTCTGTCAAAGATCTGGTATTTTTATTTGTTGCCAGTTGACTTGAGAAAAAAATGCAGTAGTAGAACTTGCATTTCTTCTGAAAATATGAATGGCTTAGGTAGAAGCAGAAGCTTTTTCCCTTTTGATTTCATATATCTGTTTTGCCATTTTTTCACCTTCTGCTTGAAACTAATGAACTGATTTGTAGATTCTCATGGTGATTATTAAGAATAATCCAGTGACTACTGGTAGGGTAGGTTCTTCATTCACCTTGTTGGTTTGCTTTACATATATTTTTTAAAAAGTCTGAAAAGTATTTAAGTGTAATATTCTTGCAAACTCATCTAATTTCCTGAAAAGAAATCTACTAATTTTTGTAGGGGGCCCATGTTTTTCAGATAAGTCGTGGTAGAAATACATTCAATTGCCTACTTTTATTTCGTTACTGGGGCTTGTAGTGAGTGGGGGAGGCTGGGGAATATCTGCCATTGGAGATGGTCACAACTTGACTGTACAGGGACTGGAGCAACCTTGCTGGACTTAACCCTGCTTTGAGCAGGCAGGGGATGAGGTCACCTTCAGGAATTCCTTCAAACCCTATTATTCTGTGATTAGAGGATTATTCCTAATTTTATGTAAAAATATTTACCAGGCTTGTGTCGTCTTTCTGAGAGTCAGCAATCCTGTCTGTGCCACCAGTGGGTCTCATGTCTTCTTGCTCTTGTGTGTTCCTTCTTCTTTTGACAATATTGTAAATTGATCACGAGGAGATCATGGAAGTAATTGCTGATAAATGTTTAATTCTTACTCTGTGCCAGCTACTACGATGCAGATAACAGTTTAGCTGCCTGCTAAAGGTACAGTTCCCCTCTGACTTCAAAAGTGTAGCTGTCTTCATCTGCTAATGGATTCCTGTAACTTCCCTAGCATTTTTCACTGGTCATTGGCCAGTCACATTGGGTTGCCTATTGAACTGAAAGATCTGTAAGGGTGAAGGAAAAAAAAAAAAAGTAGTTTCAGTCCAGTTAGCCTACTTAGAGGCGGGAAATGGTAGGATGGCTTGTTCAAGGTAAGTATTTTCTTAAAACAGCAAAAACTGATAGTACAGTTGTATCTTCAGGATGGAAACAGCCACTGTGAGAGCGCATCCTATGGCATCTGTGTATCATTTCAAAATTTCTGAATAGCATAGCTGGAATGGGATGGGAGAAGTAAATAATGGCTTCAGCATATAGTATCTTTATGACTATGAAATTTCCTCAGTGACTGTTCTTTTGGATACTTTATGACAATAAGTAAAATAATTTTGCAAAAATTTTTGTTTGTCAAGGTGCATCTTCAGAGTGTGGTAACTTAAAGAAGAATGAGACTTTGCTCACCCTTTCGCGTAGTGTCTGATGATGGTGATTTAAATTAATTTGAAAGTTACTGTGGGTTTTTTTCCGTTCTGCATGCTAAATGCAAGATTGGTTAGAGAATAATTCTTCCAGAAGAGGTATTTCGTTGCAACTCTTAAGTTTTGACCTTGAAATTTTGAAGCTGATTTTTTTTTCTAAATTCAATCTAATCTGTTTTAGAACAAATGACATCATCAGAGGGAGAATTCTTAGTAGCCATCCTACAGCCAGTAACTCCCTTGAAACAGTATTCATGTGTCTTACCTAAGCTTTCTGCTCAATTTTAAAGAAGAAATCCTTAAAATGGATATGTGAGGTAATACAAATGAAATATGATACACAGAGGTGGAAAATAAACACTTGTCCTGTTTCTCAGATACCAAAAATTATCATGGAGAACTGGGAATCAGCTGCTAAATTGAATCAAAGACAATGCTTGATCTTAGTCATGGTAATTAATGAGACAGTGCAATTGTGAACAAAATACTAGGGAAAATAGTGGATTTTCTACAAAGTTTGAGGCATTCTGTAGCCTTTTGGCTACAGTATTTGGGGCAGGGGATGTGGGGTGTGTGTTTCAAGATAAATGCTAAACAATAAAATATGGAAGCACTTTAAAAAAACCCAACTTCTAAAACTTTTAAAAAATAGATTTAATATAGATTGTTTTAGATAAAACTTAAATACTTTTTACAAATTACATGCACAAAACTACTATATTCTACATTGCACATTCTAAATGCTGTTTTGATATGTTGGGACTATAAATTCATGGTAGTTATGTTCTTTTTGTCTTTAAAATGTTGGATATACTTGTGGTGCTTTACAAGTTAATATTTTAATTTTAAATTGATTTTGAATTGCTATATTTATAGGAAGACGTAAATTGGCAACGTGAGATGGCCTGTTACAGGCTAGTGGTTTCCACAACAGGGGTAAATAAAAGTCTGGTAAAATTTGTGTGGCAGAGGGAGCAGAAAAGAGCAGCCAGGTGGTCACCAGATTGCCTGGGGCAAGACCTGTGCTAGCCAGCTTGGAAGAGGTTGGCAACTCTGCCTGGCAGGTGTCCAAGCAGCAGAAGTTCAGTGCCGAAGAAACCTAGGTGGGGGATTTAAGGGTAACCTGTAACCAGGGAAAATGCAGGGTAAGCCTTGCTTTGCTAAAAAAGAACATGGATTTAAAAGCACTGAAATACTACCCCCTGCTGTTTCTGATGCAGCACTGGAATACCTAATGCTTTAAAACCCCACATTTATACATGGACTCTTTTAATGCCTTGTTTTCTTTTTAGTATAACATAAAAAGTAAAACCCTGGAGTATAACATGCCTCAAAAGTAGTTGGACTAGACTGTGACTCAGTAACACAGGTTCTGTTTAGTTTTGCACTGAAAGTGGGATTTCTGTGTTTGTTTTGAGTGTGAATGCAGCCTGTCTTCTGCAGAATGTGGTACTTCTGCTGTACATAATGAAACTGCTGAGATTTTTTATAAGCAAACTCATTAATGAGTTTGAATTGAAATGAATGAAGAATTAGATTGAGAAATGTAACCTTCTGTTTCAGTATCTTTCTAACCTGAATTAACTCAGTAATGGCTGAGATAAATTATTCAAACTTTAGATGTGGCCAAAGCATAGTGAAATCTTTTATATAGTACCTTGAATAATTTAGCTTGTAGTCATCCTTAGCTGCTTGCTGCTGTACACAGTAGTCACAGATCTGTAGCAAAGATTAGATAAATAGCTAAGGTTTTGTTAACTGCGACATCCTGTGACTTGAGAAGTAATTTCACCTTCCCCAGTCCTTCCATAGTTCGTTTCTGGGTAATTCCAGTGGTTATAGTAAGTCAATCAGTTCTCCTTCATAGATTAACTCATGTTCCTCTAGAGTTTGGTAGTTGTATGCTATCTCAGCAGATGAAATAGCAAATCTGTTCCACTTCTTCTGAACATCGATGCTTGTAGGGCTGTTGGCCAGGAAATGCAGATGCAGGGATTTGGGAAGTAGAACTATTCCTTTCTTCAGGATTGCTTTCCTGCTACATGAGAAAGTAAAATAACTTCTTAAAGGACAGATTGGGCTATAAATGCTGAAAAAAAACATGAATCAGAATGTTCAGATTACATTACATTTAATAGACCTCAGTAGGACAGAGTTAAGACTGTTTAATATTTAATCCCTCTGTTTATGTGTCTTAAAATGTATGGATTTCTCTTGAGCCAGTTCCTGGTATTTGAAGTAACTGCAACATTTCTGAAACAACCAAACCCCTTAATTTTATTCATTTATTTCAGACTTTAGATAAACTAGAACAGAGCTTAGCTTCTTTAGATATAACAAGTGAAACAGAATAATATGTATATATATAAAAAAGTATTGCTTTCAGATTCAGAACACTTTCTGAGGCATAAATGAAACTTTGCACTATTATTCCCATTTTGTAGATAGGGAAGTGTATCTCATTCTTTCTATCACTTCTGTAAACAAACTATGTAATATTAATTTATACCTGAAGTAAAGGGGTCATTAAGTGATTTCCTAAAGTGCTTGAAGGAATCCATATGTAATTTGGAATTAGATTTTATTCTTAAAGATTTTTTTTTCCACATTGCCCATACTTTATTAGTGGGGCTTTTACTAGGGGGAGCTACTGCAAGAATATGGCAACAGGGATCAGGAGAAGTGCTAGCTTTGGAAACTTAAAAAAAAAATATCTGAACTTGAGAGTTGTTTTACTATTTTGTATAATCTTATACCATGTTTCCTTTAATAGTATGAGATCCTGTATAATAATTTTATCAGACTAGTTTGGTCTTATAGTGGTTTTAGGTTTTTACAGAAAACAGGAGAAAGATAAGAGTATGCCTTCTTTAAATCGAGAGTGCAACATGTTACTTTCCCATAATCATCTCGCCTGCTTAACAGTATAGTCACGTGAAAGATATATATTGATACCAGTGCATCTTGATACCAATATTTTTTCCTTGTATTTCTTCTTTTTTGCATAATAAGTGTTTCATAATCCTTAAAACTTGTTGTTTTGTTTGGGATTTTTTAAAATTTGTTTTTGTTGGTTTTTTCAGTGCAAATATTAGGGTATTTTCTACATATTTTTGAGTGGTGGAAGTGTTTTTTCCTTTCTTGATCTTATCCCCTACACTCACCTCCACACATTTACTGTTAAGTGATCAGAAGGCTTGAAAGGTTAATTTGGGGAAAGACTGAAAGAAAAATGTTTTGTTTGGTCTACAGAAGAGAAGACAAAAAAGAGATGTGATAGAGTTCTGTAGTATATGAAAAGATATGCTATAATACTAAAATGTCTTTCGTGACTTTTGGAGGTTAGATCGGTGGGACAAGGAGCAATAGAAGGGGGTGCTTGAAGCAAGTGAGCTGTATATTAACTGTTGTTAAAAGTTTTCTAACATAAACAGCGGATATCGTTCCAATCACTTCACTGTAGAGAATTGGTGGAATCTCCATCGATGGCATTTTTGAAACGTATTAGATAATGTTTGCTAGGAGGGGCTCCCTTCAGATGGGTGCCTGTAAACAATCTTGGGATGATGGACAAGATAACCTTTTAAAAGGTATTTCTCTCCCTGTTTTCTAGGTTTCCTATCTTTTTGGCTCACATCCCAGTTTTTCTAAAACTCTATGGGTATCAATGATTAAATAAAGTGATGTGCATTCATTGGGTGCCAACGACTTTAGGGAGATAGTAAAAGCCTTTTCCCCCCCCCCTCTGAAATTGTTTCATATTTCACAGAAAATCATTAGCAGATACTTAATCTCTCTAGTATGTTGATTTTTTTTTAAATATATTTTTTGTTGTCAGTATGTTTCATGATTTCTTAATTAAGATAACTGTACCAGTAATAATAAGTATTCTTGTATGATATACTGATTGAAGCACAATACTTTCTTTACAATGTAAAGTTAGATAGTATTATGTTATTCATAATATGATATATTCTACAGTTGATTGTTCAGTCCTTAGGTGTTGTATTCTCAGCATTTTTTTTAAATTAAATATTAATTATGCTGAACTCAGATCAGTAGTAAGAGAACTATTGGATTGCATTAATATAACTGTAATGGGATTATTGAACCTGAAGCATGAAATTTGAAGTGGAAAGCTGGCTGCATGGGAGACATGCAGCTGATGCAAAAGAGGGCTACTTCTTACTGATTTCCTGGTGTGTTTGAATACCATATGGTTATTTGCACTTGAAACCCACCAAAGTAGATGTTTCAGCATTTAGAGTAGCCATTCCAATAAAGTTCTAAGAGGAAATATGGTTTGTATCTGCATTAACATACGGTGGTATTAACCACTTTTAATTCTGTTTTAGTGCTGCTAATGCATCTCCTGCATGATGCTAAATTCCTTATGCCTCATTTGAGATGGCAGCATCATTTTTGAATGATCACACAAGTAAGACCAGTACTACCTGAATTAAATGGGAGTTTTTGCTGTTACTACCACAAATAATGATCCATGACTGCAGTGGTAAATCTGAAAGGTGCAGTGATAGGCAAGACTAAGAAGAGATATTTGGAATTAGTAGACAGGAAGTTGGAAGTGCCAGCTTGCTCTAAGATAGCAGGAAACTGTCTGCGAAATAGGGAGTAAGTTCTTAGCTTAAAATTAGTGTAATGTTCAGAAGAAACTTATAAATACTTATAACTTCAATTCAGCAGTAAATATTTTTTTTAAAATTAGTGAAACATGGTTATAAGGTAAATGACAAGTGTACCACTGCTCTTCTGAGTGTACTGTTTTGCATATAAAAATATGGCTGTTAAAACTCAAACAGTGTATTGCATGTGATGATCTCAGTCTGTTTTCCCACTGTTGCCTGCTGGCAGTACAGAATATGGGTGTGGTGTATTATGTTAAATTACTGATATCTTAGAAAAGATCCATTCTTTTAATTGAGGGTAACCCGAAGTTAAACGGATTCTAGCCGGCTGCTCCATGAACATTGTTTTCTTCTGCCAGTGTCTGCCAGATTCAAAACTGGCATGTGTTCACTCCAGATTCAAAACTGATCATCCCACTTGTCCATTCCATCAGTCATAAATGCATTTCTTTTGTTAACACTAAATCCAGTTTCAGTAAAATACTAGTCCAAGCAGCTGTTGCTTGTTTTTATATGTAATGTGTTGCAATGTATATCTAATACCTAGGAATTACTAGTTTCATGAAGAAGGCTTTCCATGTGTTTTTACTGCATGTCTGTCTTCTCCAAGAGCTTTGGAACCTGTTGACCAAGTTCAGCCATGTTTGATACAAAGAAGTAACCCTCAAATTCCAATAAGCGATTTGATAATTAGCAGATAAATAAAGGAAAGAGAGGCTAGAAGTGTTGGCAATTAGGGAGGGTTAGGGACAGCTCAGAGAGGATGCATCCAGGTGAAGTGTCTTTCAGCAGCCCACCCGTGCCAGCTCCCAAGCTGCTGTCACCCAGTTGTAGCACATGGAGGCCCTTGACCAGTCAGTTGGAGAGGTGCAAGGACTCCGCAGGTATGTAGTGGACACAGGAGGGAGAAAGCAGTGACTGGTAAGTGTGAAAGGAAGATAGTTGAGGACAGCTTAAAGTATGGTCAATTGTTTGTTACAAGGAGTAACAAACTTGGGCCAAAGGGAGAAGGAAACATATTTGGGGTAATATGAGGAATATAAAACACAACTCCATGACTGATTATTTCCATTCCTTGTGGAAGGATTTTATGAGCATTTGTCTTCTGTTGAGTCTTCCCTTGCTTTACTACTTGGTTTGTCCTTTGGGGGTTTTTTATTTTGTTAATTGAAGTTTCTGGTGTTCATTAACCTGGTAGGGTTAAAGAACAAACAATTACAGAACGCACCCTCTTGGTGCCACAGGATACAGATATGGAAATATATATAGTTACCTAAATCTACTTCTAAATATTTGGCTTAGTATTTTTAAATGGTACAACTAACTGGTACATGAAACCAAAGAGCTGTAGGAACTGAAGTAACACACAGGGAGCTTTTAATATTGTGTAACAAATATTTTCTTACTACAGAACCTAGATTTTAAACAACAGTTTACAAACCACTGCTTTACCAATATGATATTACAGCAAGTTAACAAATCTTCCACCAGGGTGCAGTCTTTTCTAAGGATTTCTAACACCTTCAGCTAAGTATCTGCATTTTGCATATAAATATTATTTTATGCTGCAGCTAGTACAGGCAGACACTTAACTTTATTTTTTTATATGCGCTTGGCTGTTTAATTGTGTTTTCTCATCGTGTTTAAAACCCAAGATGTGATCAGATGTGATCAGTTTAATGATAAAGTAGGGTAGAATCATCAGATTCCAATAGAGAAAAAAAACCTAGGTCTGTCTCACATTTTTAAAAAATTTTTTATTCTCTAAAATGAAATATCTTCCCCCACCCTATCTCCTTTCATTAAATAAATTCACTGTTGCCTGGTGTCAATAGCTGGACTCAAACAACAGTATTGTAGGAGTTAACTTTTTAATTTCAAGTTAATAGGGTGTTAATATCAAAGCTTAATTGTATTTAAATTCTTTAAACTTCTGAATGACTGGCCAAAATACAGCAGCCCAGCTCATGGTTGATACTTAAGTAGCGTTCTTTTAACTGTGGGTAGAGTTGCAAATCAGAGGATGACACCTGATCCATTTGCCACGTTTGTAATAAAAATATTTTAAGGTGTACATTAAGCAAATGCAGTTTTTATTATTCTGATTCCTAGGAGCTGTAAAATACTCAATGCTATGTATTATTCAATGTAACAGGAAAAAATGCTTGTAATTTGTCTTATCTATAGAAATTGTTAGCAAAAACTCCAAAGGGCATTTGATCAACTGATTAGATATTTCATTTATATATTAGTTGTATAGATATTTCAATGTTGACTTGTTAAGAGAATGGCATAAATCACAAGTGAGACTTACTGTGTCCCAGGCCAGTTCAGTTTTCTTGTGGGACAAACCAATGCATTGTCAAGGGTATTTCTGTGCTTTAAAAGCATCACATCTGCCATTTCAAATGTGCTATTTTTTTGGCTACTGGATATTAATGTTCACATAAGGAAGTATTACTGTTTCTAGTTTTGAGTGCACAAGATTGTTTTCAGCATTTAAAACTGCATGTTGTGACATAATGCTTGTAGCCAGCATATATCATATCCTATTTGGTACTGTTTGAAAACCAGTAGCAAACTTTCTATCACTGACCAGGTTTTAGCAAGGGGACATTATCTGTGATGAGGAATCAGAAAAATTTCCCAGATAAGTCATATTTCTTACTTAATTCAAAGATCCTTATTAGATACTTGAAAGTAAAATAACCCTCATTCTTATCTGGGGAGGAGTTGCTTAAAAAAGCTCAAGTACTCTAACGAGTTACCAGTGGTTAAAGAATGAACTCTTGCTTTTTTTCTGTCTGTAACTATGAGCTCCCAATGCTTTTTTGGCTTTTACTGGCTCTGGCATTTTATTTGTCTCTGCCCCTGAGATTTGATGAAATTTATTAACATAAAAAAACCCCTAATCCTAGAAGAAAAGCAAAGCCAGGGTATTTTGCCAGTCTTCAGTGAGTAGGGCTGACTTGAGAACAGTTGGTGTGTCAGAGCCTTTACAGAGTAGTATAGCAGCAGTAGCAGGGTGGTATATAGCAGGTATATACCTGGTATATAGCTTGGGGTGAGGGGGAAAGATGGCAGTGGTCTGCTTGGTGGGATATTCTGGGATGTGTCATTTACCCTGACATGAGCTACTTTTTCCAGGGCAGCATAACTTCATCTAGCTTCTGGCTCTTAGTCACATCCTCCTTTGTGCCAGCTGCAGTGCTGTTCTGACCCCAAATTCAGCTGCACCAGTCCTATATGAACATTCACATGCAATTCTGCGTGTGTATGCATACCTACGCATTTCTTAAAAAAAAATAAAATTACAATGTTTTCTGCCACCTCAGTGTGTTGAAAAGGCTTGGCAGTGGGTCAGACGAACACCAGAGGGAGCAGTGATGCTTTGCCACGGGAAAGAGTCAGTGTAGCAGCTGCAGTTACATCTGTCTCCTTTGCTGTGAGCCCCCTTCTCCAGTCTTAGTAGGTATTTAAAAAAAAAAAAAGTGAGGAAGACCACCCCTGTCAGAAATAGGTTTTTTGCACATAATGTGGGTTTATTTATGCTTGAACTCAGAAGATGTTCAGGACTGGTTTTTATGGCTCTATGGCTAATTAAGGAAATGTTTGCTTGTTGATTGTTTAATCAAATATATTGGTCATATTTTTAATTATTTTTTTTCTGAGTCTGTCATGCGCTTTTTTGTTCTTTGGGAGTGTAGTAGATAACAAGCTTAAGCTTTATCAACAACTGCTGTCTTAGCTACTTTTTTCTATAGTTTTTACTGCATTTTTGGCTATCAAGTAATAACTGAACCAAGGTAACGCTATATTGAAGGTAAAACAATCAGTGACTATTTTTTTTAAAGTTGGTTAGTAAGATGATGTACAGCTTAATTTTAACTGCCTACTAACTTGTGTGACAGCTGTAAATTCCCATCTTGTATTAGGGGTTTGGGTTTGGGTTAATGAAGCCAAGCTATGTAAGCGATGGATCTTAAAATAGTGAGACATTGGAAAACCCGATTAAAGGTTTCCATGTCATTAAAGGAATGCCTAAGGTCTAAATCCTTTACTTGAATCCAGCTAGAGTATTTTGAGAGCAGTTTAAAGATGAGATGTACCTAAATTGACTTTCATTCAAGTAATCTGTCAGTTATGTGGCTGTTGGTTGTGTTGTAATAAAACAGTTAAAGTGGTAGGACCCTTCTAAGGTCATATGAAATGAGGGTGATTGGGACTAAATACGCAGTTATAAATGTTTGTTTGTTTTGGTTTTTTTTAATAGCACTCATTCAAGAGATTTATTATGGCTGTGGCAAGTAAAAATAAACCCAAATTAGTTAGAACAAAAAACAACTTGGTACCTCCCCAGTAAAAACAGAAGCCAGCATAGGCATGTATCACACTGAACTTACTTGACAAGGTTACAAGACAAATCTAGATTGAATCCTGATAGTGCTTTTATAAGCCAGTTGGCTCCTCTTCCTCCTCCTCCCTCTCTTGCCAGTGCCACAGTCCAGGGTGGATTGCTCTGTAGGTTGCTGATGCAACCCTTTGTATAGGTTTTGCAGACACTTCCAAGGTGGAAAACCAAAATTCCTGCCCAGGCCCTGCCACCTGCCTGAATGTGATAGGGAGAGCGTGTGCTGTATGGCCAGAGGCTTTGCCTCTGCAGCTTCATTACCCCGTGGGCTGCCTGCCTGAGGGGATGGCTCTGCTGTAGGAGTACAGACACCCCTCCAGGGCTGTGGCACCTCCTGCTTGGGAAAACCTCTGGCTCAAGGAAGGAACTTTGCAAGAAGCTGCAGCTCTCTCTGTTATTTCCTAAATCCATTGGGTGAAACTGTAGTAGAAATTGCAGGTGAAAGAGCTGCATTGGAGGAGGTGAGCTGGCTCTGCTCTCTCTGCACCTGATATTTCTTGAATGAGTTTTATGCTTGGTCAGATAATTTGGAAAGTTATATTAATTAAGTAGGCCACAAGGTCACATAACAGATGTGTGATGTAACATATAATCTGCATAAAGCCAAGCTTTATGTTTTGCTTTATGTATTGTTTGCATAGTGTTCAAATGAATACTAGTAGGGCCTTTTCTGAGCAGATTTTGGAGGCTATTGGTTCTGGCCAACACGTAGTAATAGAGAGAAATCAGCTGGCTTGAAGCTCTTGCTGTTATGAAGCTATTATGTTACATTTGCTCCACTTTCCAAGTGATGATGTCAGACGTGGTTATGAATATGCTCTTGAGCCACCTAACTATTTTCAGGTAAAATTGCTTCTGCTTCCTTGAATATGATAGGCTTGAGAGCAACAGTGATTCATGAGCTGATTCAGGAGCACATCAGCTGCCTTCACTTAGGAACAGCCACATTTATCAAAAGGGAGGGGCAGGCAACTGGTGGTGACAGCTTCAGTTGTCTGATTTTTATCTGCTGGTGAATGTCTGTCAGCACCTTATGTCAGTTTGCTCAGTCTAAGGCTAAAACTCAGGTCAATATCTGACAAATGTTCTGGTGCATGTTAAAGTACAATGTGCCTAACGTTGTAACACAATTTGATGCCTGTTAAACATCATGGTTTACAACCCTAATTAAGAAAGGGCCAGTCTATTTGTAGTGTGAACAAATCTGAAAGTGTTAGATTTGTAAGACAGGAAAGCTACAGGTATGGCACAGATGTTTCTTCCTATTTTTCCACTTACTTCTAGCAATACTTGATCTGGTAGTAAAAAGAAGTTTGACGCTTTGCAGAAATATGGATGATTCTGAAATTACATCCTCAGTTTAACTTCACAGTAGGGGCTGAGTCCTATGGCATGCTTGTAATTAAAACTTTTTACCAAACGTAACTTGTTGCTTATCTTTTTATTCTTGAAAAGGCTAATTAGCTAGCCGTAGTCCCTTGTTACTTGATTAGCCACAAGCTATTAGTCACAGTGTGGGGTCAAATAAATTTGAAGCTGTCTTGCAATTGCACTGAACTGTATATTACAGTAGTATACCATGTTTTACATCTTTTTGCATTGTTAGTAAAAAGTATATTTACTCTTTGTGCTCCCTTTTAACTCCCCCCCACCATGCACAAAATTGAGGCCATTTCATTGATGGCCATTAAAATAGCAACTGAAATCTACCTTTGTAATGTTAACACATTTGTTTGTTTGTTTAAATGAATGTCAGTATTTCATAATATTACATCATTTTGATGTATGCCTGGCTAAAAATGAAACAGCTGAAGTTTTAGGCTTCTTTTTGTACCATTTCAGATCACTCGTTCTCTCGTACCGTAGGCAGCAACAGTGCAGGGATGATGTAATCACTGCTATATAACAAGGTTTTTTGTTGAATCATGAAATTACTGGAGTTGACTTAATTGCTTCCTAATTTCAGTCAGCAATTGTAAATCTGAAATGATATGATGTATTTGCATCATGTTTGTACTTCAAACTTTCTAGTTATTTTACTTAATACAAGCTTGAAATGATGAAGGCTGAAGAAAGGTTTTGCCCTTTTGGCCAGAAATCCTTTGGCCTCCTTCCTACCTTCTCTGGGGCAGAAGAAAATATAGAAAGGATATGCTGGCAGATGTTCTGTCGCTCCCTAGGGATTTTCTTAAGCAACACAGAAACTTTTCAGCTTGATCATGTTTGCTGTGTAGTCCATAAATTCTTACGACACCATGCGGCAGAAGGCTGTGCTGGGGGATTGCAGGACTGAGCAGAAATGATGGGGAAGATGTGCAACTGCTTACCTGTTGCTGAAAAGTTACTTATAAAACTACATACCTTTGATATTACTGAAACTGATAGGCTGGAAGGGCATGACATTTGATAAAAGCTACTTGGAATCACTGTTAACTTCAGGTTTTGACATCATTCTGGTCTATAGTTTTCTACATCTCAGTTCTATAGTTTTTTGCAATCCACATTGAAAAAATTTGAAGGTTCATTTGTTGAGACACTGCTATCATGTAGATTTATGCTACTCCAGTTGTGCAGTACCTAGCTCTTTTTAGGACTTACGTACATCGCAAAGTGCTTTATATCACTGTACCCTTTTTACAGATGTCACTTAAAAGCAAAGTAACCTATGCAAAGTCAGCTTGGCAAAGCAGGGTTTTAATACGACTGATATTTAATTTTTTATTTTTCCCTTTCATCACAGTTTTTATAGTGGAATGGAACTAATTATTAATGTTTAGAGAGCAGCCATTAGCAGTGCTGGGGAAGAAAGGCAGGAATGTGGTGCTCATCTCCACGTGACAACTTTATTACACCATCGTCACAGTATCTTTAAGCACCTGGGAGGGAAATTAGCAGGCTTTTTTCCAGCTTCCTCTCCATCATCTGTTACAATTTATAATCTTCCCCTCTCATATTTCATTTCATTTTCTCTTTCACCTCATATTAATCTGTACCATGTTAAAAGGTCTCTTTGTGCTTTCTGACAGGGTCAGCTGCTGCTGCACACAAACTCCAGCCAAACCGTACTCTGGGTTTGACGCTCAGTGTTGCCCCCCCTTCCCCGCCACCGTGCAGGCTGGCAGCATCCTTCCTGATGAGGCCTTTCCTGTCCTCTGCTCTTTGGCTGACATGCCCCTTATCCTTATGTTGGACATGATTTACTTTTTTTATTATTACTATTTTCTGACTTTAGGAAACTTAATTTTGGTTTGTTTTCTTGATACTCTTTATTCCTTGTTATAAATCTAGTGTGTTTAGGAATAAGAGAGTTCAGAGCTCTCTCAATCTTCCCTTTACCTCCTAAATCAGTGTTCTCCTTCCACACTATCTTAACTATTTTTTACAGTCTTAAACCCCTTTCTTCTAATATTTGTCCTCTTTTCAAAGTGTCTTCTTATAGCATGACAAAATACTTACGCGAGGTTGTTTTGATAAAATGTAAATTGATTCATGCAGTTCTAAAGGTACTTTATTTCTTTTTAAAAAACAATCTCTCCCCTGTAACGGCCACAACATGTTGTTTTTAAATCATCTGTGTGTTGTAAAAACTTGCTGCCTAGAAATATAGTTAGTTGCTTGTCTATCTTGCATGTTTATTGTATGCCCCTTTTCCCAGGAGCTTAAAACTTTTAGAAAGACTTGACGACACTTCCCATATTCTTTCCCAAAGGAAGCTACCCAGAATAATTGTTTGGGATGTGCATTAGAGCCTCTGTTCCAGTTTAAAAACAACACTCCAAAACTACCAGCAAACTCAGTTACAAGTTTCTTTGTTGGTGAAGATAGAAGAGACCTTGCCCAAGTGGTGCAAAGTTAATGCAGCACAGCTTGTATAAGACATGGATTTGAGACTAGTCAAGAAAATGACTAGTAAACCAACTGTATCTTAAAATTTATCCACAGCTTTTTGTGATAGTAGTTTGGAATCACAAGATGGCTTTTACTCTGTGGGCATAAACAGACTTCTTTGGGATCTGATATCAGCAGTTAGATCTGTCCTGGCTGATCATTACCCCTCACCAGCTGGTGGGTACGGCTCCCTCTACAACCTTCTAACCTCTGACCTGAGGAATCTCTTGTAAATACTTTGTTGATGACCATACAACATGTCTTAGGGTTGGTAGGTCTTTTTATTCGCCTATGTTTGTTTTTTTTTCATTCATAATTATAAAAGGGAAAGTTTTCTTTTAAATTACCACTCTGCATGTATTGAATAAAGAAATATACATCCTGCCAATAGATAGGAAAGGTAAAACCAAAATTATTTAGAAAGTGGAAAAATTGCCTGTGTAAAAAAAGTAAAATGTTAGCATTCCAATTGTATTTGAGATGGATAATGTTGCTCTTAAAGCATTGTGTAATACTGTGACTTACAAACTTTAAATGAACACAGAAACCAGATACTTTTTCTATAGTTCCAAAGATAATTAAGAAATGAGCAAATTTTAACAAATTAAACTTATTGATGCACTTAATTGATGCCCTCTACTATTACCTCTATCTTTTGAATAATTAATAATAAGCTTATCCTTTAATGAAGACAAATACTGCTTGTAAGGAAGCTTTTGTTTCATTTATTGTTAGGAAAAAAAACCAGTTTAAAAATCTGATTTAAAGTTTAAAAAATAGGTTTTGAGGTTGATGTTAAGTTGGTTTTATATGCATTTATTTTACTATTAAATATGCAAGCTGAGGTTAGAAGAGGGTGTTTTGTGCATTTCAAGACTCATACTATATACTATGCAATCTTCTGAATTTACTGATTAAAGTGTTCCATGTAGCGGCGGAGAGCCTATGTTTGCAAGCACTTTCCTGATGAACAATAACTGCTTGCATTTAAAATATATTATAACTGCTTGTTGTATCTCATTGCTGTGTAGATTAAACTTGAAAGTACGTTACTGAGAAGCTATTTGAAATCCTGCTTCTTGTAGTGTTTTTATAAAGGCAAACCCAAACAACCTAGGAACTAGGGTTTTCCCTCCTCTTTCCTAGCTGATTAATTTATTTGTATCCTGTGTCTTAAACAATACTCCTTACTTGTGTAAAATAGGATGACTTTTTTTTTTTTCCCAGTTAAAGGGAAAACGTGTTGGTATAGTTACTGTCATAGGAACCAAACACAACACGAGAATTAACGCTCCCATAGTAAAATGTGAACATCATAAGTAATACAGTCCTTACGACAGGGAGGCCATCCAGGGTTTTTAAGTACTTTTCCTACTCTTATATTATAATTGACCTAGTTTAATGAAGGGGTAGGCTAACACCAGTGTGCTGAAGAGATGACCCACAACTTCAATGAATTTTATCAGTGCTGTTGTTGTCCCTATTTACATGTTAGGCAGGGCTGGTTTTATTTTGAGGGCTGCATCTGTTTGATTCTGTTCTAGTTACAGGGAGTACTTTTAAGTGTGCTTTTAGTAATAGTTCTAGAAAGAAAAATCAAGTGCTTTATTCAAGAACATTTTTCAGCTTCAAGTACACATGGATTACCAAATAGATAACTAACATAAGTTTCAAAAACATCATTTTAGAGCTTTGTAAATTTTGTATTGTGCTCATTTCCTTGCCACTTCTGCTGTCCCTTGAAAAGATGATTGGGTGTTTGAAAACAAGATAGGAATACTTGTGTATTTGTATTTAAATAGAAGTAGTAATATTTTATCATGAAAAACAAATATAAAAAAGTATATAAAAGTATACTAAATAAAAGTATTTAAAAGTATAAATAGAGAGTTGAGAACCTGTTGTTATCTAAGATGAAGTATAATGATGTTTAACTCATGATTTACTTCTTTGGAACTTGCAGAACATGTCAAAGGAAAGGTAACCTGTTGTTAATAGGCAATTAAAGTGTTCAGTCCTTACTTCCATTAGAAATTCTGTAGTTAAAGATGTTGAGAATACTTGAGTTCCTATATTATGCCATTTCTTAATTTGTAAGATATCTACATGTACCTCAGCATGTTAGATATTTTAGATGTATAAAATATAAATTACATATTTTTTCTTCCTTTACATAATCTGAAATAAAGCAGAGAATTGTATTATAATAAATCACTATAAAAAGAGGCATTCTTTTGTGTGTGTAAATATTATGCCAAATCTTGATCTTAGTTTTCTTGAAGCAATTTTTGATTAAATGAAAAGCTAAAATACCTGTGTTGATTTGAAACTGTCTGCTCTTACAAGCACAGACACTGTTAATAACCCTCAGAACAGAAATCAGTTTCTTTAGAATTTGATTTTCACTAAAGGACTTAAAGATGTTACTCGCATTCTGTATTCCTGAGTCTTCAAAACAGCAGAACTAAGAAGTTTTTTTCACTTGCAACTTTTCTGAATTTTAGAGTCTAGAAATAAGGAAGACCTGAGCTGCTTTCACTGTAGGTGTTTATATAATTCTGAAAGTGACAAGAATAGTGGCAATGCCACACTGGAACTGCTTGAAATATCTACTGCTGTAGGCTTTTCTACAGAAGCTCTTTTTTAAAGAGAAAAAAAAAAAGAAATGAAAAATGGCATTGATTAAGGGGAATTGATTGTTACTTAATAGAAGGGACTATGTAAAGAGAGAACCCAATTCTCAAGAGATTCATAGAAGGGTAAAAAAGGAGACAGGAAGAAAAGCACTTCCCCCCCTAATTCCTTTTGTTGCTGGACAGTTTTTAAGCTTCCCGGGCCTAGTAGACAAAGACTTTAAAAGGTTGAATCTTTAAGAGACATTTTAGTAAGTTTTCTTGAAAAGAATCCCTAAGGACTTCCGATTTTATTCAGGTTAAGTTCTAGTAGTAGTGCCATCATCACAGACAGGTCTCATCACCTTAAGGTAGTTCTTAAAGTAAGGTTTTAAGGTTTTGTATGTGGTTTGTTCCTTCTATTGTGATCTTTCCAGAGGGTTGTATATCATTGCTGGATTAAATGCTTTTTTATGCTATTTAAGGATTTTTTTTTCCCCAGTTGTTTCAATGCACAACATTATATGTAAGCAGAAAATATTAAAGAATTATTTTTAATTTCTTACTTGAAATTCAATTTTGGGAAAGTTTTGCTCTTATGTAGAAATGAGGCCTGTCTCTTGGTAGAACATGTCACTGGCCTGAAGAAGAATCTTGAAACATGTCCAGAGCTTAGGTGACACCAAAGTAGACTTCTTGAGGAATACTGCGTACTTAAAGAAAAGGACCAGCACTCTGTGATGGTCTAGCTGGAAACTTATGTAAAGTGTCTGTTTTCTGTGTAAATACGCTGTTGTTAACCTATAGCTAGGTTCTCTGTCTTGGCCAGATGTTGTGCAAATGAAGTAGAAGGGTGAAGGAAGCATAAGTAAGAACTCCAGTCATTATATGCTGGAATAATACGGAATCATAGAATAATATGGTTTGATTTTAAAAATCATTTAGGTCGGCCCCCCCCTGCCATGGACAGGGGCATCTTTCACTAGTTAAGTTGCTCAATCCAACCCAATGTTAGTATTTAGTACTATTCAGAATTTATTTACAGTGTAGAAGACTCTGAGAAAAAAAGGATAACATTGAGATTATTAACTAGAAAAATGCTTATTTACTTCCTTACATATTGCTTAATACAAATATAACATGAATTTGTTGCTTTCCATAATGTACTTTTTTTGATCTTAAAAGTGCCTACTGTCTGCCTCTTAAAAAGGTACACAGTATGCTAATTGCACAGCATTTCTCTTCCCACAAGTTATTTCCATTCAAAATAATAGCAATACAATAAGACTTACTGGGTTTATGCAGGATTTGAAAAGTCTGGTCAATCCACAGTGGAGGATCAGGTTTTTATCTTCTCTAAACCCCAGACCACCAGCAGGGACTCAATATCTTCCAAACCTTTTCTAATACTTAATGTCTGAATACTGTTAATGCTGTTTTTCAGCCTTCCTATAAAAGAATACAATTTCTTTTCCAGTATGTTCAACACATTTTTAGTATGTGTCTACTCAGCTTTAAATAAACTTAGAATTTGAGTGGTTTTACTACGTGTTTCACAACAACATTTTCATTGACTAATTTGTTAGATAAAAGTAGGGTTGTTGATTTCTTTTTTTTTTTTTTTCTTCTTTCTTCTAATATTCAAAAGTTCTCTTGCCTTTAAAGCAATTTGCAGTGATTATCCTCAGTCTCTGAGATGGGTATTTCCCAACAGGAAATCTGATCTTTGGGCTTTATCTGTATACATCATGCCTGTTTGTTCTCTCTCTTTTATCTTTGTACATGTTCTAATGGTTTTATATTACACAAGGCCAAAAGAAAATGTGTGTAAATTCTTCATGATTATTATGTCACTGGTAATTTTAAAATTTCTCCGATGGATTGACAGTTCATCGATTGTTCAGCTTTCCCCATGCTGTATCAGAATTAGTGCTAAGCCAGAGGCCATCTGTGTAGCATTCAGTGTTTTTCTGGCTCTGTATCTATATTAGTGAATTAGTGTGTCTGAGGCTAATTGACACAAAACGGCTCATGTCCATACTCAGCCCCAAAACAGGGTAGCTCTATCTGAATTTACTTCTGGGAATGGTCCCCCCTGACCAAACGTAGCTTCTGAACACAGCCTTTAAATTTCTTGAAAGAATGCTAATTGGCCTGGACAGAATTGTTTCAGGCCCTTTTCTAACAGGTTAGTAGTACAGGCAGTTCATTTCCATGCCTGGGAATGCTCACAGCACTGTTGATTTTACCAGTGCAGATGTGTAGCCTTTACAACTTAAAACAGCTAAATCAGTGTGTTTCCTCTTTAGCATCAACTTGAATTTGTACTTTGCTGCATTCTCAAAATACACTGGGATACTTTAAGCTCTGCAACTGTTCATTGTTACATCATCAAAAGATGTAAAGCTAGTTGTCATTATTTCAGTTTCAGTATGTTTATGTTTGCATTTATTTAAAACATACAGATTTTTTTAAGTTGAATGTTTTTATGAAGGTCATATTTCATCCTTCTTGCAAACCTAATTTCTGGTAAGATCTTGAGATAAAGAAGGGACTTGCACCCAAGGCAGATTTTTTTCTCCTCACATAGAACTTACGTTCTTACTGTGGAGAATCCCAGTAGGATCCTCTTAATCAGATTTTCTTCAAATTCCAGTCTTGCTTTTTTCAATAATATTCGATCCATTTGGTAAAATGTTCAAGAATTAATTAATTTTAATGTTTTTGTTTGATTTACTACATAAATAGGGACATGTAAGCTAGTACATTTGCTTTGATTATGTGGTCAAAGTGTGTAATACAGGTTAGTAGAGAAATTGTGAATAGATTTAATTGGATTAAATAGGAATAGATTTTTAGGTTTAAAATAGATTTATAAACAGATACATAGATTTAATAGGAAAATACTGGTTTGTAAAATGAAGGCAGAACAGCACAACTTAAAATTGCCAATTCTGTGCAGAATCCAACGATGAAATTAGAGATAGTTACATAAGGTGTAAAAATGGGGTAGCAATGTATTTTTAATAAAGATTTGTAGATTCAGTAAATTGAAGAAACAGCCTATAAGCATTGGAAATCAGTATGTTCTATATCTTTTTTTTATTGTCTGTTTTATGTTTTTATTTAGTAAGTGCTGAACAAGGCTGGAAGAGGTATTGTGAAAATGTTTATTATGGGGGCTGAAGCAATTGCTGAAACCTGGAAAACTTACTTCTAGACTGCTGTTTTCATGAGATTAAGATCTACACTTACTGTTCTCTTATATAACACCCTTCTAATTACTAGGCTTCCTGCTGGAACCTTATCAGCCCTTCTTGTCAAAGTAGTGCCAGAACGTAGCAAAGAGTGTGGATTAATAGGCCAGGGAGAAAGGACCATTTTCCAATAATTAAGATAGTACTTTGCCTGTGTAGAGTCTGGACTTTGAAGTCTCATTCTGGAGATGGCTGATGTGTTTTGTATTGAGTGTTTGAATAACATTCATAAGCAACATTTCTGTTGACACACTTATAATTAAATATGCAAATATGAGGTATTATATATTTTTTAGTGTTTTAAGTCCTGAGAGTATTTTTCTTTTCACTGCAGTCTGAAGTGTGTAATATTCCTAAAATTGAGAAACATGCAAAGTAAGTATTTGCATTTTAAAAGTATGTGTGTCTTCGCAGATGAAACAGATTCTAGTTTAGCAAAGTGTTTTGAGTAAGTGTGTACTTGTAAGTATCTGGTGTGAGACCATTCACATACTGTGATACTTTGCTAGATCATGCTTTTATAGGAGAAACTTATTCTGCATAGCAAAGACAATGTGAGTGACTATTACCCTCTGTAATATTGTAGATATCTTTGTTTCTTGTAGTAGTTTGAGAGAAACTCAAAGAACTTTTGGTAATTCTTTCCAGGGCATTATTGCTGTGTAAATAATTTTTGTGTAATGGCTAGCAGGCAGAAAATTAAAGAGTTTACTTCTCACATACAAAGAAACCCAGTCTAGTTTTTCTAAATACATTAATGAAGTTCTTGAAAGTTCAAGGAAAAGATTCTTAGTGGTGGTGTGCAAATACCAGCCCTCTCTATTTATGTATTTGGTAATGGAACTCTGAACTAAAGACAACAGGGAATCGCCTCCTTAATTGTAGGGACTACAAGGCCTATTTACATCCAGAATTTATGGAAAAAGCTAAGACTGAATTGCTGTAGGAATTTTAGTTTTAGTGAGAACATCTCTTCAACCAGTGCACTGACAGAATGTTGTGTTGCTGTAAAAAGCATTGTTTCTTTCTTTAGTGTTCTCTGGTGGGGGGAAAAATTTTTCTCAATTAAAATTTCATAACAGTTAAATAAAAAACATGAGAAGCAGTGGGCAAATGATTCTATACCTGTTTATAATGCATATAATTTTCTTCGTACAGTTAAAAATTTGCTTATATGGCTTTATGGAGTCAGACAATTTAACAACTATTCATGTTCACCATTATGAAAGTTACAAAACTTTGTACAGGTGTATTTGTATTAAAATGTCTTTATGTATGTAGTTGGTTGTCTCAGGAAATACTTCTGGAACCATATGGTTGTTTTTTCTGCAGTGGTCAATGCCCATAATACATTTAATGTATTTTTGCTTTTTTCTATTCTTGTGAGTGACTATTAAATTTTTAGCTTTAATATTTGGCAAAACATGAGCCACTATTTTTAATGGAAGCCCTTAGCTTTAAAACATGCTCTGAGCTCAGAGCTACCACACTGTGTAGGAATGTGGTAAGAAACTGACATGTTTTGAATTTTTAAAAATAAATATGTATTCTTTTATGTATGTATTTATACATATACTTAAAAAATATTTCCTCCGTAAATACACGTACTAGATAAGTATGTCTGTTGCTGTCAAAACATCATCTAGTCCTAGGATATGTTTGTGAAAGAATGCACATATACAGGGGAAATTTTAATTTAGTGTTTACATTGTCACTTGACTTAGTGACCTAAATAGTGTTCACTGAATGCAAGTTGTTACGTTCTATGCAGACTCCATATCACAAGACATGGGATGTATGACTAATGCTATGTAGGAAGCTGTATTTAGTTGAAAGTAGTATTACTATAACACAATGTGTTTTACAGTGTAGAGACATGCACTGAAAACTGGTTTAGGGACATTCACAATGTGGTGGCATTTGGGATTTCAGTGGCTGCCTAAAACTAGGTGCTTGGTGTGGGTGATGTTATTGTTATGATATATAATGTTATCACGTTATATGTGGTAACTAAGCACATGGTGCTTAGTTATCCTTTCCTGCACTTGCCTACAGTCATTCCAAACATGTGATACACCTTTTGCCACTCAGATACTCTGGTGTTCAGGCACTGGGAAAACTAGGTGGTTCTGTAGATTGTTTCACAAAATAGAGAAACTTTGGAGTTTTTCTATAGTGTGCAAGGATGTTCTTGGAGATGGCAAAAGATCTTGAGGATTCTGATGTTTTGTTTGAAGAGCTAAACTCGGACTGCTGTGATACTTGACAGACTTGATGAGCTGTCATCCAAGATGGCAACAGAATGACTATAATATTAGTAAGATGAATACATTTGGGAATTGCCTTTGTTGAAAAGTTAATTTCCAGATATAGACTGGAAAATTAATACCATTAATAATGGTACAGCTCAGATATTCCTGCATGTGAAGCCCATCTGATCTAATGAAACAGTTGCTGAAGCAGTAAGAGGTGATGCTGGTTTTGAATTGGTTTTGGCAGGCAGTGAGAATGCAGTAAAGGAGTTAGTCCTGGAAAATAACTGTGGACTGCAGCTGTGAATCACAAGTGGATTCAGTTTAAATTAAATTTGAAAATAAGTGAAAACAAGCCTGTAAGTGAAAGATCTTAATTTTGAAAGAACAGGTGTTAATAGATTTTGGTGTTAGTTACAGCGTAGTAGACCAGAATTTAGTTGCTTAGTCAAGACTTTGTCACTGGCCCCACTGCTTTTGCTGGGTGGAGACTTTCACATGCAATCCTTCTGACAGATTTGGCCATGGGATTTAAGAAGAGTTAGAGGAAAGTTAAAGGAATGTGGAAGAACTAAGTCAGCTACTGTGCCAGATAACAAATCTTCGTCGTGAGTGAAATTTTTGCCTCTTATTTTAGGTCTTTTTTTCCTCCCTTTCCTGTCCTTTTATCATGTAGTCTCACATTGTCTGGGTTACAAACTGTTAACATGTTTAAATTCCAGTGTGTGCAATCTTAGTTTATATGTGGATCTGTATAAAGGTTTTAGACTGTTATCTGCACAGGGCCTTCTGAGTTTGCTCACAATGCTCCTAACATGTGACAGAATGATGTCAGGTTGGAGGCTGGAGATGTGGAGTCCCAGGTATGATGCTTAAGGTTGGATGGGGCTGGATGGAAACTGACTTTGGAAAAGGCCAGCCCAGGTTGGAAGACAGTATTCTGCAGCCACATAGAGGAGCACCAGGCCAGATGTTGAAAAGCATGACTGGAGTTGTGCTTCCAGTTGGATTTCCCTACTCATCTGGCAAGTTGGCCAGGTACAGAGTTTAGAGTCTTGTTTTGCCAGTCTCTTATTAAGTGGTCACAATAATCAAAGTACTGCTGAGGGTCACACATGGAGTGGTTCACTGGGTTCTTTATGTGTGAGATACTCAGTTTCTGAGTTAGACAAAATTGAGATGGAAAACACACAAACATTGTTTTGAAGGATTCAGTTGCAAGCATCAGATCTGACAATAATTGGATGTAACTGCTGAATTGGAATTCATGGTGCCCTCAGGGCCAAGGAAAAAAGCCCTTTAGATATTGATGATGACACCCATGATTGGATACAAAATGAAGTTTAAGGCAGCTTGTTGGTATATGCTAAAAGTTTGAGCAGAGCCTTGAAGCGGGTTGTTGAGTTTGGCATTTCCAGGAACTAGTTAACTCCTGGGACAGGGGTTTTGTAAACAAATATCTATGAGATGAGTAAAATGAGTTAAACATTACTTGGGGCAGCTGCAGCAGCAGTTTCATTAAGTTTCTGAGGAGGAGTTGGCTTCCAGAGTGTGGCACCAGTCTCTGCTGTGTGCACTAGCAGCAGGAGAGTCGAGCAGAAGCACTTTGGCCCTGCTGAGAAACAACCTTCCCAGTGATTGAAGTACTGCCTGCTAGTAGGACTCATAATGGATCAGATTTTCAAGTAACTTTAACAGGCGTAAATTTATGGTATAGGACTCTAATGGATTGTCAAAAGGTTGCAGCTTTTGATTGGCTCAACTTCATGAGTTGTCCCTTGTAAAGAGGTTAGATGTACTATTGGGTAAACCACATACCAGTGTCCCACATGTGATGTGATATGCTGATGACACAAAACTAGGAGGGGTGGCTGACACCTCAGAAGGCTGTGCCGCCATCCAGCGAGACCTGGTCAGGCTGGAGAGATGGGCCGAGAGAAACCTAATGAAATTGAACAAGGGCAA
>BJBW01003713.1:45101-178985 GCA_004320125.1 Scolopax mira | reverse complement strand
AAAATTTCAGTGATATTCAGTGATATTCAGTGATATGATGTAGGAGAGAACCATGCACTGGTGAGTGATATTAACAGATTAGGGCTAAACTACCCATTCAAAATTATCTAATTGTCCTATTTTCTTTTTCTTAAATTGCCATCTGTCTTAGGGAAGAGGAGACAAATGAACACAAACCCCTAAAAACCACAGAGTACAGTTTCAAGTTTTGTACCATGTTTGCGTGTCGCTCTGTTTCCCATACCCCTTGTCAGCTAAGGATGGAATAAAATACAGGTAAAATACATTAGCTGTGCTGAGGCTCTGTACTGAGTGATGGATCTCCAGTATCAATCAGAGGTAGCAGGGAAGTCTCTCCACTCAAGCTCTAAAACACAACAGATGCTGCTCTGACAGTTTTCATTATGCTAAAGTAGTGTGGCAACAAGATTGTTTCTGTTTTCATGTTATCAGTTTTCTTTGGAATAATAACCATTTCAGATTTCTGTTTTGACATAGCTGTATAGCACTTTTCAACAGCCAGCATCTCTGCTGTTCTTACATCTAACAGAAAAAGAAAACTCAGGAAAACAGCCCAGACTAAAATTTTAAGTTATCTAAGGACATTAGGAACTATCCAGTGAGATGATAATAAATTACTATTTACAAAATATTCAATAGCAGTGGCTTGACTGAAAAGCAAGCAATACTTAAGACTTTTATCTAATGTCCTCAGCTGTGCAATGTTAATGAAGGTTTGCGATTACCATGAATTTTAACTAATACTTAACTATATTTGTAATTGTTTTGTTTAAAAAGTGCATGCATTAATCACATTAATGTTATATTTTATCACTTTCAGATTACCTGAAAGCAATTGAAGAGCTCTAGGCAGAAGAGCTTGTTTCTGTTTTTTGAAATGCATTATGAGAGGTGATACAATGAAAATGAAAATTCTTATTAATTTCTTATTCTGAAGAGAGTTCGTAATAGATTTTGGCATTAGATATTTTCTCAGACCAATCTTGTCTCAGTATTTTATGACTGTAATTGAAATGACAGTCCTATAAATTCTTTATTTAAATGTTTCTGAAAGGAAGTTTCAGGCAATGAGCAAGCAAATGTGTTACAGAAAGTGAAATCCTGGATTTAAGTATATTAAGGGTTATTAAGATTTCTGTGACTAGAGAGGGTTATTCTTGAGTACTGCATGGCAAAATGTATACCAATAATTCCAATATATACTAATAAATCTGTTATAATGATAGATATTGAGATTATTGTAAGTTTCTTTCTAATTGCAACTCCTTTCTTGCATCTCTCCTTGCATAATTACCTATGTGCATAATTACTTTTGATCTAATTGGTACTGTTTAGATTGGTAGCTCTCTGGCATGGAGCAGATGAGGAGATGTCAGTGTAGTACCCTACCAACCACAGAGCTGTAGGCATGTGAAAAGGAGGGAAAGGTCAGGCAGGGCCTACTAAGTTCCTTCTTATTTGAGCCCTTCCTTGCAAAGCCAAAGATGTGCAATCACTTTCCAAAGTGTTTGAACGTGCAGTAGTGGTGTTTATTTTCAGAACTGTAACAACTGATGCAGAACCCACTGACAGTGTGTGACAATATGTGACAGCAATTTTGCCATATAATGCAAAAGCTTGGTGTCACAGGGGCAGACAGCCTGCATGGGCATGATGGGCCTCAGGTTGGCACTGAGACTAGGTAAAGGATTAGCCTAAGAAACAACTGGAAGTTGAAAGCATTCGCTGATTCTTCATTACTTGTTAAGCTGATGCAGCCAGTGAGGCTAACGTACACCAGTACTGACGAAGGTAGAAGTAACAACCTAGAGCTGTTATATCCAGTCTTAAATGGTTTTGGTTTTCCTTGAAATTACTTAGTTGCAATACCAAAGTCCATAATTGAATTCTGTTTGATCATGTTAATCCTTTTATAAGGCTTGCCCCTTTGTATCTCTGTAAGCAGATGAATTAATTTTGATAAAGCAGAAGTGGAGCTGCTAGGCACAACATATAGAAGAGACTATAAAGGAGTGAGAGCTTCTTTTTCCATAACGTGCCTTGCTTTTTTACCAGAAGGTATTTAACTGAAATCACTGTTCAGTTATCTTCTTTGTAAACTGGAAGGGAGATGCCAGTCAAATGTTGCACAATCTTTGTCAATTAGAGTGAATGTGGAGGAGCTGGAGTCAAGTGGCAGTTTCAGACAGCAAGACAGCACTGAAGCATGATGCTTTTAAGTCCTCTCATTCTTTACTTTGGATCAAAGACAAATTCCACTGCAGTCATCTGAGCCTTGGGAGCAGCTGATATCCTTCCTAAATGAAGTACATACGCCTTTTGGAAAGTCCGACTCTGTGCACCTGTCATTCTTCTGATTTTATTCATCAGGCAATCTCTATGTTTCTGAGGCATGACAAACAGCATTAAAATCCACTCCATGTCCTTGATAATGGAGTGGGAAAACAGAGAAACCTTGAAAAATGATGCGTTTAGCTGTCAGTCTGTTTTAGCAATTTAATAATTTACTGACTAGATAAAAATAACTAAATATGTTTCTTTTCAAAGTTCTTGCTGAGTTATAAGGAATGTTTTCAGCCCTCAAAGCAAAAGCTGATTTTGCCACTGTTTTATTTTACTTTCCTTTTTTTTTTACTATTATATACATCTTGGATGAAAATTAATTCTTCCCCTCCGTGGCTTATAGAACTACTCTTAATATTTTATGTTGAAGAAGGAATCAAATTCATAAATAATAAATCGAAACCTTCTAGGTGGAATGCACAAGAATATAATGAGTTTCTGCAAAAAAATTACAGATTTAATGTAATAATGCAGTATTTTAATGTCAGCTACACTCATTTGCTACTAGTGAATGAGAATAAATTTTCAGCCATTAGTGTATGCATTCAAATGAAGATAATTACTATATTCTTCACTGATTTTTGCTACATCACTTAACAGGAATGTGGATCTTAGAGATTAAAAAGCAAAGCAATGTACTTCAGACATTGGGGTCAAAATGAACAATGTATGATAAAAGATTTTGCTTTATTTCATAGAATTCATTAGGTTATATTTGAAAGCCTAAGTCACAGCCACAGTTAAATGAAACAAGGGAAGCAATTAGATAAGCAAATAAAAAATGATCGCAGAATAAAATATTGGTGATTAAAAGAAAAAAAAAAGTCATAAAGGAACAAAGCTCAATAGAAGGGTCTCAAAAGAAGGTTTGAAAAATACTGAACTGAAAAATAAATGTTAAACAGCACACTCAGACTGAGAGTTTCAGAAGACCTGAAGCACTCAAGTCTTGTGTTTAACAGGGCCAAACAAAACAAAAACAAGGGTTCATCTACATAAGAGATGGATGAACCTGTGTTCTGCCTGAAGTTCAAAACCTTCATAGCCCTGAAGCTCATACTGGCAGTATAAGTTTTGTGCCTTACTGATAGGAATATAAATGACCATAAGAATTTAAGCAGCCAAACTCAAGGAAACAGAATTTAAAAGCCTAGACAGTTTGAGCCAGAGAAATGTCATTAGGCCCCTCTGAGTGTGGGTAGAATTTAGTTGGAAATACTGTTTCTAAACTGCCCTATACTGAAGATCTAGAAATCAAGCTTCAACATGAAGTAGCAGCTTTGGAACCTACACAGGAACTTAACACAATGTTGAGTCTGACACAAAATATATCGGCTGTTGACATATTGATTCAACAGTCCTGAACAACCTTTTTAAATAGAATATAAAATAAAATTTCATGAGCTAAGAATGCCAGAATTGAGGCTTCACTGTTAATACCTATTATTTCTTCTGTACCTTGACTTCCAGAGAAGACTGCAGAGCCAACCCACTCTTTTCCTAGAGCCTCAGGGCTATAGAAATGTCAGAAATATGAGTACCATTATGGTCAAGCATGATTAGAACCAAAAAACTTGCTTTTTGAATGAGTTTACAAACCTAATTGTTAAAAAAGCACCTTTCATTTTGTGCCTCACCTCAAAGCAAAATATTCTTAACACTTTGCTTATTGAATCTCTGTGAATTTAGGAATTCTATTAATTTGCTGAATATGAAAAATAATAACATAGACCTGAGTTAGCTGCCAAGACTTTGACAACTTTCTAATAAAATTCCCTGGATAGTATATTTTATTGTCTATCTGTGGCTCACTGAACTTCTTGTAGGCTCTCTTAGTTGCCGACAAAAACTGTCTCCACTGACTTGACAGAGTAGGACTTTTTTGCTGTGTAAGACGTCAGTCTGAGAGACTAAGGTACAAAGTTTTGGGTTTAGTGGAGTTGGGGTTTTTTTCTCATTTTCGCTCCCACCCTATATGATATGAAATGAGATATTAATTGGGTTCTTAATGGATTGACATAAAATATTGGCTAAAAAATTATTGACATAGTAGTATAGGAAGCCTAGCTGTCTAGGCTGCCATTTCAAAAAATCAGGATTGAAGTTTGGCATGTATTTGCAGCATGTAAATTGGAGCCACCTCTTTAGACACTTTATCTCTCACCTTTCTTCCTTAAAATCTTGCATGATCTACTCATATTTGACACATGGACAGTACTATATTGTAGCAAAGTTAAAACCATAGGCAGACTTCTGCAATGGCTTTGACAATGGTGGCAGTGCCCAGATGTAGGGCAAAGATTACTTGACTGAATTAAATAAGTAGGGATTCATGAAGCATTAAACATTTAGCTCAACACCTATAATTTTTCACTTCAACTGTCCAGTCAGCTGACAACTGTTGGAATGTAGATTTTTCCAGCAAGAAGTGGCTTGCCAACAATGAATGTGCAGTAAACTGACATTCAAGAAAGAATTAATGGAGCTATAAGCTTGGCCACCTGGCTAATGTCCTTGTCTTTGATTTTCTATGAAAAGCATTACATGATTTGATTTCTTTTTCCTCCAAAAGGTAGTTTTATGAAAAATGTACCTCTGTGAGCTGATGCAGGCAGGATGCAGGAACAACCAGAAAAACCACAGATTAAGGACAAAGAACAAATTTAATCTCAATACCTCATGGATCAGGGAACCTCTGAAGCAGCACCCGGGCAGAGGCAGGCAAGCAGGGGATGCAGGCATCGCAGAGCAAGAGTCCTTACTAGCAAGAGAGTCCTTGTTAGCAAGGGAGTGAGGGAGCAAGAGAGCTCCCACTTGTTGTTTGGGCCTGTATTTCAAGGGTTCTGGCAAGCAGAGTTTTCTGCTGTGCTTTGATCTCTTCAACAGCAGGGCAAGAATCTCAGGCATGTTTGATAAGATGCCCCTGAGTCCATCCCACGACTATGTTATCTAAGTGCAGATGTTCTACTTCTTGAGCACACAAAACTAAGCAACAATTAATGTAATATATGTGTTTTCCAGCACCCCACGTGCGAGTCGCTTAAGTGTATTTACAGTCCTCCTCACCAATCTTCTGTTACTTTCCCACAATACCCATGAACACAGATGTGTCTAGACAACAGATATAAATGAATTTACTGACAATGAAATGTTTAAGATTCCTAGAAAGTCAACATTCTCTTTCTAATTCTGTTTAAATGCACACAAGTGGAGTCAGAATGTTCTAGTGTAAGTTGTTCAGCTGAGTTCGGAATGCAGTCTGGTATGGTTATCTTTCATGATGAAAAAGCAGGTCATAATTATGCCCACTGACATCTGTGGTAAATTATGGTAGTTCCAGTCCAGATATTCTCATTGTAGAGTTTATTAAAATGGAATATCACAGAAACTAAGATTTTAACAAGATTCAGTGAAAGATTAGACATTTAATTGGATAATAATATCTGAATTGTAAGAACATATAAAATTTATTAACTTTCAAAAGACTTTTTGGACTTCATCTCTAATCTAGATTTTAGAAATAGGATGACATAGTTTTCTTTATTTCTCTTCTAAAACATTTATTGAACATTACCTTTAGAGATGAACTATTGCTCTAGACAGGCCTGTGGTCTTATCATCTTATCTTCTAGGCTCTGTCTTCTTAAAGCAATGGAGTCAGCAGCATTTTCCCTTATGTGCTGAGCTCCCCTCCTTCAATCTTTCTGACTGGAATAACAAGGAACTATTTACAGTCAAATAGCATTGACCTTCTTCTGATATTATCTGTTGTTCATCAAAGACTTAGACATGTTAGAAAAGAAGTAATTTTTCCCTTGTCAATTGGACTGAGAAGAACATGAGTACTAAGGGTCTCATACTCCCATTTATTACTGATACTGCCAAATTGGGTATATTATTTTGTTTTTTCTTTTAGGAGTATTTAATTATTTCATAAGATTCATAAGACCATTTTTTAAAAAATCTTTCCTTAAATAAGTATTGTCCACATTTAATCCTACCCCAAATATAGATGGTATTTTTTTAAGGTTAATGCAAATATAGTAGTCTGAAACTACCTTTTTGTTTGTTTGTTTTTCTTATTAGGTTATACTCAAGGTACACAGTTCAAAAGTAGCTTCAAAACTTTACTGGCTGATATGCTTCTCTGGAGCCTAAGGCTATACGCTCTTTTTCATGCTTTGTTGATTTTTCATTGTGAAAAGTCTCCATAAACTCACCAGAACTCACCAAAATAAGGTGTTTCCCCCAAGTCTCAAGTCAAGAAATGAAGTTTTTCACAGTTTCTTTTTGCACAGCATGTGCTGTTTCTACTAATGTTGTTTAATGGTAGCTCTAGCAAAGTTACTTCTGTACCATATAAGCATACTTTGAAAAGAAAAAGATCTGAACTCAGTGTTTTATTCAGCCTTTTCTTTTTTGGGGGCTGGGAAGGGGCAGAAAGTCCAAACCAGGGTTTTAGAACGGCACAAAATAATTTCTTTTTTTTTTTTTTAGAAGAGGATTCACACCTAGATAGTGCAACATTCATACAAATAGCACTGGTTCATGAGGAAGGTAGTAAGTGTTGCTTTATCTTTATTGTTTTTAGTATAAGAAGTCAGAGAAAGTTTCAAGATATGACAGCACTGAGGCAGTCATATTAGTTGCATGAATGAGTACTAAGTTTAGACAGATGTTCTTAAACTACTCATAGAGGGTCCCAATCCTTTTTTTCCCTTCTTCCTTTACAGGTAAACATAGTACATTATAAATGCCAGTCTCCTCAAATGCCTATCAGCTATCTGTGAGCAGTCTTTGGTTTGCTCCAAAATACTTCATTTTAGCCCACCACTGCTTCCTGAACTGCAAATTGTGCATTTATTTCCCTTTTGAAATGCTTTCCAACCTGCCCTTTATGTTTAAAAAGCCAGTACCCATGGATTCAGAGGAAGAGTTACACCCCTCCCAGGCAGTCAAAGATGAAATAAGTTTCAAAAAGGGAATAAGGAAGTAAACAAGAAAGCAGCTGGTAAAAAAAAAACCACGGATTTAACCAAGGCTGCTTTCCTTCACCTTCAGGATATACTCTACTGCTATCCCAGCTGTTTTGCTGCTGTGTTAGGACATCAAAAAACAAAGCTTCACTCAAACCTGGCTAAGACGTACCTACTTATATATTTTTGTTTCATATTAAAGTTTAAGAATACAAGTGTTAGTTTTGATGGAGTGATTTTCAAATGATACATCATCACCAGTTTGCATTGGTGTACAAGCTTTTGACAGGAGTCTCCTGTTCAGTACAGAGCAAGTCACACTTGGACTTCAGGTTTTAGATTTCTTCTATCCATTTTTATTAATGGAGACGAGTAAAAAGCAAAAAGTAAACTAATAGAAACAACTTACAAAACAAAAAATAAGGTAAAGTATCTTATTTATTTGCTGTTCCATGAGTGTAATCCTTACCTGTTGGTTCGAAAGGGTTTTGGGCCATCTGTTTATTGCATGATAGCACACGGCAGGGTTACATTCCTATGAATTCAGGTGGCAGCAAGGGAAAAGCCAGCTGTCGCTGGATGCACATAATATTCTCATGCTTTTTCTGAGTCCCTGCCACCCGTGTAGTGTTGAAAAAGCATAGACAACCTACACTTGTGAGAGGGGAACAGGAATTCCCAAAACTTCAAAAGGAGATAAATTGTTGAAAGCTAGTGAAGGAGCAAAGGCAGCCTTAGACCTGCAAGTAAGACTGTCACTGACATGCCCAGCCTTGTCTAAATCTAGCCACAGCCAGAACAGTTTATCTTCCTTGACAAATGCATGGAAATCCACTTGAAAATTACTTTTTATTTACTTTTTTTCTTCTTACTTCTTTTGTTTTGCGTCTTCATTTTTCTTATTTTTTTAATCTTTTTTGTTCTTTCTTTTTCATTTTCATTTTTCTTTTCCTCTTAATTTTTTAATTTTTTATTCTCTTTTTTTTTTTTTTTATGTGCTCTACAATGGCTATCCAAAAAAAATCCAGCTGACTCCTGCAGGGTGAGATTTAACTATATATATATCAGAGGATTTTAAGTTACTACACAAATTTGTAACATACATATTTTAGTTTCTGAGACTTCAGAAAAAAAAATAAATGTGTGATCTTGTATATTTTAGAATCATAAATAATCACATACCCAGCTTTGAGTATTGATTTTAGATAATGAATAATAATAGAATTTTCATTAATTGTCAATTTTGAGAGATATTCTTTTTTTTAAGAGCTCTGTGATACATAAATACATGATTAGATTTAGAAATTACAGAAAGTGAGGAAGAGAAAGAGAGTAATTCACATTTGCTAATGAGTGTTATGTACAGATCCAATCTAGAACTGATATGTACCTTTTCCTGATGTTTCTGCACCTTTTATTTTCACAACATATTATTTGCTCTGACGTTTTCGGCTCATGGTCACTTGTTTGGATTAATTCAGTTATGTCTAACATAATGACATTTCGCACACTTTGTTGGATTTATTCCTTAAGTGCTATAAGATTTAGTCCCTCGTTCATTATTGGTTGTGATCTATTTGATTTCAGTATGTGACTTATTTGTCACAATTATCTGTGCAGTTATAAATACAATGTTCTGTACCACAGATTTTTCTGTTACTGAGTTAACTTTATATAAATTATTTATTCAGTTTACTCAGCTGGATCTGGCAAAATCATCTACACACCACTGTTGGGAATTTGAATTAAGTCACTTAGTCTTTGAATAGTATTTCTTATTTTTTATTCAAAATAACAGACAAGGATGACACTTCTATATTGATATTTGAACATATACTTCATTAGCAGCATTTTTTTATTTCTTATGCAATACTACAGCTCTTATTCATCTGTGCATCAAAGATATTGGAAATCTGGAAACAAATTCGTGTCCTCTTATTTTGAGATTGAACTAAACAGCTATCTTGAAATCAAATGCAAGTGGTCCAGGTGAACTATGGATGTAATACCAGTTTTGACTAAATGGGTAGGGTCAAAGGGGAAATATTTTGCACTTCCTCCTAAAAGTAGCATTAAAGAATTCCCTTAGATAAAAATCAAAAAAGAAACACTCTGGGGGCTAGAAGCAGAACTTTCTGTAATATCAAAACCCCAAAACTAGATTATTATATCCATTAACAGAGTGATTGTCCAGTTCTTGACAGCCACAGAGCAGTCTGTAGCACTCAGGTAAATGCATTACCACTGTTCTACCTGCCTGTGCTTGATTCTGTTCCATTCATTGTACATATTGCAGACAATTTTGTATATCAAGCTCTTTTATAACAGAACTATAATATCGAACTTGTTGCAATGCTGAAAAAGTGATGTTATGCCAGTGGTTTAATTGTCAGTGCTTCACCAGTTTGAAACTGAGGAAGTGTCTGTATCAAGGACAGGTAGATAAAAGAAAAACTGGAAGTGATTATTACATTCATGAGTTAAGATATATGAGCTGTTACTGAGAAGACTTCCCTCTTACATCTTACATCAAATCTGAAAGTATGCATTAGGGAACAATTCTATTAGTAGGTTAAAATGAAATAATTTTTCTTTTATATTATCATATTGATTTTTAATAATAGATATATACATCCAAATTCCTGTGCTGTGATACATGAGTCATTTCAATCTCTATATGCACTGAGTTCAAACCTATTCTGTTAAGACTAGAAAGTCTGTTAAATCCATAGGAAAGTGATAGAGCCTATTCTGTGTCCTACACTGGCCAAATTTTGTTGCTTTGCAGAAGTTCCTCCTATGGTTGGGATCCACAAGAAGGTAAATCAGCTTTTAGATTGCTTATTCTGAAACCACACATGCTAAACCTATGTAAGAAAACATGGAAGTGAGCACAAAAGCAATCTCCTGATTCAGAATTGTTTGAAAAATAACTTAAATCTTAGTAAACTTTGGGTGATTAAGTAGTCTGTCCTCCCATGCCATTGGAAAGCCAATAAAAACATAAGACTGTCATAAATTCTTAATATTGAGTTTTGGTTAATTGGATGGAAATGCCCACTCTTCATCTGTCTCAAATTTATGGTGGAAAATGACCAAAGTGATTGTGGATTGACAGAGTAAAATCCAGTTACACTAGGAATTAGAAACTGTTGTTTCATCTATTAAAAAAATGCACACTTCCTCCATAAGTTCCAGAGCTGAAAATAGTAAATTTGAATTAAATGTACTCCTGCTTTGCAAGATATTTTTAGAAATCCACCCTGTTTCCATTTTAAGCAGATTTATTCTCAGGTGTAGTTATCTATGTCTTAGATGTCTACAATCAGGCATATGAACCTTTAAATTGAATTTCTGCATTTGTGAATTTTGTTTTAATAGTTTCCTATTAATTAAATCAAATTAAATAGAATCTTATGACTAGTGTCCCAACATAAAGACCCTGAACTAGTGTAATAACATGCAGTGAAATGCAAGTCATTATTTAATTGTCATGATATTCATTGTTTAGACATGGTGATTAATTCATTTGGCATTTACAAAGATGAAAATGGTAATTCTATAATAAAGTAATTAGAGAGAGGAGTATTGGCTTGAATGAAACAAGACTCAATCTGTAAATCTCAATGAACACAGGCTTAATCTAAATTGAATCCTTTTAAATTTCTAGTATTTGATATTTTCTGATGAAGAGAGAGATTTTTGACCAACAGGTGACCTTTTGCACATAAAAATAATATTCCAATGGCATTTCAACATTTCTGTTCAAGCAGCTATGAGTTATTCAAAAAAGTTTCCACACATAGAAATATAGATTAATAAAATAAGTTATAAAGGGGAAGAGGTAAGGCTTGGCATTATTTATTTGATACTTGCTACAAAACTTGGTCAGATAAAACCTACCAAATCAATTTTTAATGTCCCTATCTTTGATCACAAAGTTTATTCTTTTCCATTCACGCCATTCTCATAGTGACTACTTTGACTGAATATTTAAAGTGTACTTTGGGTCTTACAGTGTTCCAGAACATAGATATTTTACATTTTTATATGTCTAGTGATGTAGAAAGTTGAAAATTTAAACTGTTTTTTTTAACATATTCAGTTTGAAATGTGCTTGAATTTTTTTTCAAAAACCCATGGAATTCTGGAAATTTGGGGGGAAAAGTAATGTCCTCTAGCAAATTTGAACCTTCCACAACTGTGGCTAATTCTATGGAGTTACCTACCAGAATATTATCTCTAGAATACTAGAATATCATCTGAACCTAAATTATCTAGTACTAGAGTATTATCGTAGAATATTGTCTCATTTTCCATACTGCAAATTGTTATAGACACGGAAAGGAAACCAATATAATTTATATTTTAAATGCACATTTCTACCATCACAGCTAAGAATATGATGCAAGGCCAGTGTTGCATCCAAGAATTTCTTGTCAGTGTACATGTTTCTTGTGATAATGAAGAAAAAAGTAGTGGGCTCCCGAATTCTGATTGAGTATGAAATTCAGGCTGAGCATCAGCCAAAAATTTCCTTCATAATGTCAATATCTACCCCAAAAGATGAACATGGAAATGAATGTCTCTAGTTGTCTGTTAGGCTTCTGTGCTGCCTACAGCCTGATTAGTTTCTATAGTCAAAGCAGAAGCAAAGCAGAACCTAAGGTTTTGTGACTAATTTGTGTTCATGGACAGACTATCCTTCTGTAAATATTCTTAGAGTTAGATGATTTTCATCCTTAAAGGGAAACAGTAGAATTACATTAAAACCAACCTATAAAAGAAGAGAAAATGAAAAACTTATCACACAAGTGTAAGAATTAAAGCATAGTTGGGCATGGCCAAGATCTCAAACACTGTATCTTAAAACCATCAGATGTGAAAGCAGATCAGAAAAATGTCTACTGAGATTAAGCCTGTATTTTGGATCAAAACCCATTGCTTTCTGTTGAACTTTGGGCTTTAAGTTTATAATGATGTATAAAATCAACAATATACGGATTCTCATTTCAAGATGAAAACAATTGTAGAAAATGTGATAGCTTGCAGCTATAAGGTTCATTTATAGTCAAAGTGAACAGGAATCTTTCATCTCACCCTTTAGTTTTTATTTTTTTTATCATAGTATTGCCTAAGGGCTCTAGTGTGTAGCACTTTATTCTTTGATAATTTCAGCACTACTTAGATGTTGATACTTTTCTTAGTTTAAAACCTGATTGTGACTTTTGAATCACAGTGCCCAAATTTTAGAACAGTTCAGAAAAAGAGCTGAAATTCCTCCTGAGGAAGCAAAGGCTGCAAAAGAATTCTCCATTCCAAATTGTCTTTCTCCACTCTTTTCTAATATCTGCTATCCTCCCTGTGAAAAACTCATGAAAGTGCCTGGTCCTTGCATGAAATTTCTTAGAAAGTAATAAGACAGTTTTCTTGTACCTTCACTGTTATTTGCATATCTTTGCAAGGATGGCAATAATCTTCCTCTTAATGAATTCCTTTGTTTAACAGTCATCAAACCTTGAGGTAAGACCTGCTTAGTAATTTAGGCTATCTTTTCTTTGTTGATTAAATAAATACCAAATGTGTAGAGACAAATTATAAATACAATTAATTCCAGCCTCACCAAGAAAAGCTTTTAGATGCAAATCCCAATTAGGTAGAAAGAGTAGTCTGTGAAAGAATAGTCAATGGACCATGGTTCATAAATGACTCAGAGGTCCCAAACTCTTCACACAGGTATAGTGATTACTAGTGTCCCCTTTGCGAGCATGATTACTGCAAATACATACTTATTTCATGTTTGGAAGTAGGATCAACTGATTAACAAACTGATTTATCTACTGCTTGTGTCACTGCTGAACAACTGAAGAGGCAGGCTGTCCATTTGTTCTGCTACAGACTACAGTCATAGAATGTGTCTTCCCTGCTTGGATTACAAAAGTAGTTACACTGAAATTGCTGGGCATTGATTCTGCATTTGTTGTGTCTCCTTTTGTATGAGACAAATCCCATGGTCCTTTACATTGTCATTAAAGTAAGTCTGTTTTCGTCTTTTCCACTAGCTGTTCCTACTTTCATATAATCATATAATCACAATCATGGATTGTGTCAGAAGGTATCTTTAAAGGTCAGCTAGTCCAACTCTCCTGTGATAAGCAGGGACATTTTTTATGATTGAACTTGGTGAACGTAAATGTCTTTTCCAACCTTAATGATTCTATGATTCTACCTTCAACTACATCTGATTGCATAAAGCCTCATCCAACCTGACCTTGAATGTTTCCATGGATGTCGCATCTACCACTTCTCTGAGCAACCTGTTCCAGTGGTTTACCACCCTCATTGTAAAACATTTCTTCCTTATAACCAATGTGAATCTAACCTCTTTTGGTGTAAAACCATTATCCCTTGTCCTATCAGTACAGACCCTATTAAAATGTCATACTCCATCTTTCTTATCATTCTCAATCTTTCAATATTGAAAGGACACTTTTTTGAAGGATAGCTGTATAAGATCAGTAGTAGAGGACTCAAAAGTTATAAAGGACTGAGTTATAAAAAAATGCTGAATTGAGCTAATTTCCTTTACCTCAAATGTATCCCAATTCATAATAACAGTTTGCATTTCAGTAGGAATCTCATTAGATTCAATATTTGGAGTTATAAATCAAAATACCTGCACAATAAAGATAAGCCCAGAGGTTGGAATGTTTTATAAATGTCCATAAATCAAAGTCCATATGTGATCTTGAAACCTGTCAAACAGCACCTTGAATATAGAGAAATTTGGGGGTATCACATGTTAAGTCTTATTAAAGTCACTCCCTCACACCCCTCCACCTTTTTTTTCAGGTTCTAAACTACACCCCACTCTCAAAGGGACACTTTAACCTGATCCTTGTAGCAAAGACTCCATCTTATTGTTTTCCCTTCCACAGCCCTGCTGCTAAATGGCAGTTTAGGTTTTCACTTTCAATAAAAGCAGTAAATAAAATAATGTTATAAAAAAGGTCTTTACTTTAGCTGATTGTACCTTGAAGATGCTATGAAATCTTGAATTAGAACAAAGGTCATTTGTTCTTTACATTCTTCTACTTTTGTGCAGTTCATAAATAATGCTATAATCATATCCAAGCAACTATGTGAAGAGCACTGCAAAGGTTAAAAGTTCACATGCTCAAAAATTGAAGAAAAACTTATGGATGAGGTTACAAGTGTAATCTCAGTTCAGCAGGAATAAACATAAGTGTGACAGGAGCATGAATCATCCAGAGTTTTGAGAATTTTTCTGTTACTTTTGATCAAAGTGAGTACCCCTAAAGCACCAAAAATATTTGAACCACAGGAGCTATGTTTTCTTAGAAGGAGAACATTTTTTAAATGAAGAAAACTTGGCGACAAAAAGTGAAGCTATAAATGGATTATCCCTATCCACTGTGTCCTTGGAAGGCTCATCCTTCCCTTCAGGTTTGCTCTTAGTTCAACAAACTTTCATCAGGTTTCAAGAAACTCTATATGTAGTCCTCTCTGTATCCCTAGGAAAAATATCTTTCTTTTCATCGCTTCTGATCCCTTCTGTGTCTGTTCCCAGACCTCAGAAGAGAGGGAAAGAGAGATACTGACATAGTGAACTACAAAATGACTGGCAAAACTGATGCCATCTGTCACTATCTGCTTTAAGAACACATTTACACTACTGGCTTTAGAAACTTATCTTAGCCTTGCCAGGTCCCTGGGAAATAGTCACCTGGTTTAATAGAGTCAGAATATACAAGTAAAGTCATTAAAAAGACCTCAAAGTACATTTGAATGGCTTTAGAAAAAAATTATATTACTGTTTCAGTACTTTGCCATCCTGAGAAGGGAGCTTGCTACAGCTAGATAAATTTATTAATTTTTTATTTCTGATTACTATATATATAATTATATGACACAACTCCGTATCTGGCAGTGGGTTATCCCTGGTGACACAGTAGCTTTTTCATCCATATATTTCCATCCATCCCAGGATTTGGATAAGGCTGAGCTACTGAATCACTTCTTTACCTCAGTCTTCACCAGAAGGGGCTCAAACCACACTGCCCAAGTCACAAAAGGAAAAAAGGGGGCTCTGCAAATGAAGAACTGCCTTCAGTACGAGAAGATCATGTTTGAGACCTCTTAAGGAACCTGAAGGTGCATAAGTCCACAGGACCTGATGAGATCCATCCACAGAGCCTGAGGAAGCTGGCAGACGAAGTTGCTAAGCCCCTTTCCATCATATTTGAGAAATCATGGCAGTCTAGAGAAGTTCTCACAGACTGGAAAAAGGGGAACATAACCCTGATATTCAAAAAAGGAAACAAAGAAGACCAAGGGAACTATAGGTCAGTCATTCTCACCTCTGTGCCTGGCAATATTATGGAGCAGATCCTCCTGGAATCTCTGATAAGACACATGGAAAATAAGGAGGTGACTGGAGGCAGCCAAGATGGCTTCACCAAGGGCAAATCATGCCTGACAAATTTGGTGGCCTTTTACGATACTGCCACAGACTTGGTGGACAAGGGCAGAGCAACAGATGTAATCTACCTGGACTCGTGCAAAGCATTCAACATTGTCCCGTATGACATTCTGGTCTCAAAATTGGAAAGTCAAGGATTTGATGGATGGACCACTCGGTGGATAAGGAGCTGGATGGATGGATGCACTCAAAGGGTTATGATCAATAGCTCAAAGTACAATTGGTGGTCAGTGATGAGTGGTGTTCCTCAGGGGTCAGTACTGGGACAAGTGCTGTTCAACATTTTCGTCAGTGACATGGACAATGGGATAGAGTGCACCCTCAACAACTTTGACGATGACAGCAAACTCAGCGTTGTGGTCAACACACTGGCGGGAAGGGATGCCATCCAGAGGGACCTGGACAGGCTGGAGAGGTGGGCCTATGCCAATCACATGAATTCAACCAAGCCAAGTGCAGGGTCCTACACCTGGGATATGACAATTCCAGGCACACATACAGGTTGGGTGGAGAATTGATAGAAAGCAGCCCTGAGGAGAAGGACTTGGGGGTGTCAGTGGATGAGAAGCTTAACATAAGCTGGCAGTGTGCACTGACAGCCCAGAGAGCCACTGCATCCTGGGCTGCATCAAGAGAAATGTGGCCAGCAGGACACAGGAGGTGATTCTGCCCTCTACTCTGCACTCGTGAGACCTCACCTGGAGTACTGTGTCCAGCTTTGGAGTCCTCAATCAGGAAGGACATGGATCTGTTGGAACGGGTCCAGCAGAGGGCCACAAAGATGATGAGAGGGATGGAGCACCTCCCCTATGAGGGCAGGCTGAGAGAGCTGGGGTTGTTCAGCCTGGAGAGAGAAGGCTCCGGGGAGACCTTATAACAGCCTTTCAGTATCTGAAGGGAGCCTATGGGAGAGCCAGAGAGGGACTCTTTGTCAGGGAATGTAGTGACAGGACAAGGGTCAATGGTTTTAAATTGGAAGAGGGGAGATTTAGAGTAGACACCAGGAAGAAATTCTTTACACTGACGGTGGTGAGGCACTGGAACAGGTTTCCCAGGGAAGTCGTGGATGCCCCATCCCTGGAAGTGTTCAAGGCCAGGCTGGATGGGGCTTTGAGCAACCTGCTCTAGAGGGAGGTGTACCTGCCCATGGCAGGGGGGTTGGAACTAGATGATCTTTAAGGTCCCTTCCAACCCAAGCCATTCTATGATTCTAGGATTCTAGGATTCTGTGATTCTAGGATTCTAGGATTCTATGATTCCATACACTGTGTTTGTAGCTCCGTGACATTATTATTGATAATGTACTTCATAGGTAAGGTTAGGGAAGAAGAGATGTGGGGCAACTGTTAAGAAGACAATAGCATGCTGTTCTGTGCAGGAAAAGAAATTATGGAAGAAAAATCGAGGAGAAATAAAGGTTGGAGAAAGCAAATAGAATTTATGAAAACAGAGATGATTATGTCACTGAAGAAGTACCATATTCTTGTTTCAGTTCTGGTGAGAGAAGATGCATATTTATTAAGGCTGTTAGTATGAAGAGAGTCAGGAAATCTTTGAATTGTGTGCCACATGAATGCCTCAATGCTGCTTTGAGTCTCTCAAATAGCAAACAAGAACCATTTTTTTTGCATTATTTTTCCACTACGATTACAGTAACAGAGACCTTAGAATGACTGTACAGCTGCTGTGCCACCAGCCTATAAGAGTGATACAGCTGATGCCCCGCAACCATTCACTGCTGCCTCTAGGCCAATATGGGATCCTTTCTAATGCCTGCTGTCAATTTTTGCTGTGATACCAAAACCATGACAGTTTATATCTTGAAATTAGCAATCCACAACTGATCATCTGTACCACCTGGGAGTATAAGATCTCACAATGGGGTGTAATGATGTGTACCCAGACTTACCATGATAAATAAATATAAGTTCAGGAGCACTACATCCCATCCATCAGAGAGCTCGTGTCTGGCAGCAGCAAGAGCAATACAAGAGCAATACAAATCCTTGAACTGATGTGGGCATCCAGCATCACAACATAAGCAATTGCATCTCCTCCCCAACTGCTTCTCGCTGATTCTTTCTGGCTCCCTAGTCCTCTCCAGAATGTTTGACTACCACAACTTGCCACCGTTGCAAAAGCAATACCGACATTGAGAGACAGTAGGCAGAGCCCGTGCATGGGTGGTTTGTGCATAAAGCAAAACGGGCTGAGCCTGAGGGCACCCTGTTTTTTCACACAGAGTGTTCCTCACAAAGAGGTCTCTGACCACCTCATTGTGCAGGATGGGGCACATACACATTCTAAAGCAAAAAACATCTTTGAGTGCAGCCTGGCAAAGTAGCACAGATCCAGTTGCTGGATTTTTTCCCTTGTATCATTATTATTGTCTCTTATGCTCTGTTGCACATAACTTATGTCACCAGGGTAATTCCATCTGTTCTCTCATGCACAGTGATACAGCTGTAGATAGATATGTCAGTTTTAAAGAGAAGCACTTCCTACTGAACTGTTGTTACAGCTTGTAATCAAAATCTTTTGAGTTATGGCTAAAGTGGAAGGTGTTCCAAATTAAACTAAAGCTTTTAAGGTTCAAACAACCCTAATCGATAGATTGTTTTTCAGTAAAAACTTTGTACCTTTTTCACCCTTAGTATTAGTGGCAATACAGTTTTCTGGAGGAAACACATATGTCTTTAACTGCCTTTTCCCAGTTAAAAGACGTATTTCACCTTGTGACACCAGAAAAAAAAAGATTTTGTTTTTACCTAACTTCGCAGCCATAGACCCTGATTCTCTTCCAGAATGCAAAATGAACCCAAGTGACATGAAAACTGATGTAGATAAGATCCCAGTCCATTATGGTCAAAATCCCATTAACAGGTCCTACAGTCTTGAAGTCTTTTTATGCTGAGCAAATGCTTTTAAACTGCATTTCCACTGAACTGATTGTCTCTCCTTCCTGAAAGATGTCTGTATCCATGGGTCAGACCAGTTCTTTCTCAAAAAGTAAGAAACCTAATGCAATCCGTTTTACAGTTTAGTTAGATATATTTTCCTAATTCCTCATAAAAGCTTAAATAGATATATATTTCTAACTCCTCATAAAAGTTTAAACATTGCAATACCCTGTCAGTAAGATCATTAACCCATGGGTTTACTATCAGAAGAGAAACATAATTAGAGAGAATTGTCAGTTATAAGAAACAATGTAGTATTCTAGAAAAACTATCTTCCTGATCAGAAAAACTGATCAAATGTTCCTGTGATAATTTTGTATGTGTTGCAGAAACAGTACAGTCTCTAGTCTGTAGTGCTACTCATGACAGACATTTCTGAATCCTCAGCTTGCACCAATAGCTTCATAAAGAACCATGTGTACACAAGAGGTACTAACTTTTAAGTCCACCATTCATTGAGGATGCAGTCAGAAAGTGTGTTGGATGCAAACAATGCAGAAATCTAAAGCTAATATCGCTGTATCACAAAGCTGGATCAAGGCAGCATCATGGGACAAGAGAGGGAAGGTTGCTTGTCAGATAGGCACACTCATTGCTCACATTAGAATCATAGAATTGTCTGGGTTGGAAGGGATCTTGAAGATCTATTACAACCATCATCCAAACACTAACAAAAATCATCAAACTAAACCATGTTGATAAGCACTATGTCTACCTGTCTTTTAAATACGTCCAGAGATGGTGCCTCAGCCACTTACCTGGGCAGACCATTCCAATGCTGAATAATTCTTTCAGTGTAAAAGTTTTTCCTAATATCCAATCTGAACCTCCTCTGGCACAATTGAAGGCCATTCCTCTTGTCCAACACCCCCAGGTCCTTTTGTGCCAGGCAGATCTCCAGACACTTTTCCCCTAGCCTGTAGCACTGCATGGAGTTGTTGTGACCAAGGTGGAGGACCTGTCACTTGGCCTTGTTGAACCTCATTCACGTGGTTCAGTTGAACCTCAATCCTCAGCAATGAGGTCTGTTCTATTGAGCAGATCGGTCAATTGTTCTCATCTACTGAACTCTTCTATTCACATGAAAGCAGTTACAATATCTTTAACAAATGTTTCCAGGGAGGTGGAAAAGATTAAGTTTCATTTCTGTGTTACATGGAAATGCCGCTTGCAGTTAATATTCTAGTAGTGTTGCTATAGAAGATGAATCAACATCGGAAAGTAGGTTCCGTTTGACTGGACGTTATTACACAGCTTACAATAATAATGCTGCTTTAGCTAAATGACTGCTGCCCTGAGCATATAAAAACTTCCCTTGTAAACATCTAATTAACAGTCTTAAATTTATAAGAACATAATTTCGATGAAATTAAAGTTTCTGCTGTTCATATTATATTGAAGTTAACACTTCAAGCATAGCATAGTTTGGCTGGTTTCAGCTGTATCTTCATCTAGGATAAATCAAAACAGATCCATGTAGTTGAATGAAATTCTGTCATTTTACCCTGGCTAAAGAACTGCCCCTTGAGCACCTGATCTATTTGAAATTTACTTCTTGCATTTCAAGTCTGCCTTCGAGTACTCATGTTGCTTTTCTAGCTAACAAGCGAAACATGGAAATACCTAAACGTAACTAAAGTGTTCCTATTCCTATCCTATTTTTCTTCTCCTGAGGGAATTATGAAGTCCTATAAGCACTTTGTTATTTCTAAAGCTTCTGAGAAAAATAGAATAAGTTAATAATTCATTGCTGTCACTTAGGAACATGGAAAAATATATTGTGATAAAAGTCTTTTCCTTGAAAAGCAGGAACCTTTTCTAAGTAACAGAATATTTCTGAAATTGAAATGGTGTGTAAAAAGAAGAAAAAATAAATTTAATTATTTAAAATATTAAAATAAATTTTAATTTTAATTACAGCAAGAATAGAATATGGATTTTAAAAAATATATAAGAATATTTTCATCATTTTAGAGTAATTTCATCATTTTTGCAGATATATAAACCTGACATTTTACAAAAGATTTTAACAGATCTTTTGGACTACAATACAGAGCAGAAAAGACCTTAAATGCACTTTCCTGCCCTGTGGGACACTTACCCTTATCTTCTGAGGAATTCTTTGAGTTTTTCTTCTTTACACAAGAACACACACATTTTGGAGCAAAATACTTGAGCAGATTGGCAAGGTGCCAATTAGCAAAGTGATGCTAAATTTTCAAAATGTACCAACTAATCTTTCTTATTTGAGTGTACCAGTGAAAACATAGACCATTTTAAAAGTCCTATTGTTTGTTTTATTTCTGTACATAATAGGCTATTGACTAAAACGTCTGCTTCAGTCACAGTTAGTATCTGACTCAGTATAATACCTTAACAGATGTTTCCATTTTATGACTTTTATATCATCTTTGACATTAAAGTTATTAACAGAGTCTTGAAAGCAAACTATGTGCGTAAGTACTGGTCTGAGTAAAGTCACAATACCAAATTTGGTTAAAATCAATAATGAGTAGCCTACTCATATAGAGAAAAATGCTCCAAGAGATGGTGTTAATTCTGAGATATCGGTCATTTCCAACCTTCCCTGCTCAGCAGCATTGCAGAAATCATGCTTACTCCCTGTGCTTAGAACAGAAGTTAACAAAATCTGACTTTTAGTGTCAATCATTTGAAATTGTATTTACGTGTGTCAACACCACTTGCACTGGAGAGAGCTGTGTATTTTCATGCACAAATGTTACTGTGCAGCAAACAGCAAGGACAAAATGACTCAGTTGTGGTTCCTTTGAAAAAAAACTGCCCTAAAACAGTTTACATAGATTAGTAGATTAGTTTAAATAGGGATGGAAGTAGTTTGTGGCACATTAATGATAACTCATAGCTTTTTCCAATGAATTGCACCACGGCAAATGTTTGAAAATATGAAGTGAAGAAAATCCAAATAATTTTGTGTTTTGCCAAGGGACTGGGCAGTCTTGTTTCTAATTAGGTCAACAATATTTATATAAAAAGACTCTATCTAGGATAATATTAAAAATGTATATAAAGTAGATGGCGTTCTGCTTACATAAGTGATTTTACTATAGCAGTAACTTACATCCATTTTCTGTGAGAGTTAGAGGCTTGTACATGAAGGAGCAAGAGAAAGCAAGGGAAAATGAGAGAGCCCACAGCCATTCAAGGAGAAATAAAGGTTTCAGGTATTTACAAATACTTGTCCCGAGTCCTTGTAATCTACATTAAAGGATACTGACAGTTCCCATACACAAGCTAATGTGGAATGACAGATTGCTCAGATCACAACACTGTGAGGCGCCACTGGCTAAATGAGTCAGTGCAGCTTCTCCCCATTTGAATTTTTAAAGTTCTTATTTCCAACATGCAGACAAACTAATTTCATACTCCTGGTTTTAGATCCCAACGAGAAATTTCTAACCATTTCAATAACTTACACTTTTCTTTTACATAGTTACTAGGTTTTAAAGTTTGAAAAGCTTTTAGCTAACTGCAATGCTTCCCTGATTGCTATGATTATTTTTCTGCAGTCCTCTAAAAATTGACTTTTGTATGAAAGATAAAGTCAAAATACAACACATACCAAAAAAAAAAAAAAAAAACCAAACTGAAAACAGAGAAAGCTGAAAGTGTGTACAGCATAATCAAACTACTTACTGCTAATTCTTTGTCCCCACTAATAATGACCAGAAAAGTGACTTCCATCTTTTCTTACTTTGTAATTGTTATTTAAAGACTATAAGACTCCAAGTGTAAGCTATCTGACATTCATTTCTATTAATACACAGACTCTGTGTAACTGTCTCTGCTACAAATCCTCAGTAAAATCCTGAGGGCTGTGTAGCTATGGTAGCTTTTGCTGCTTCAACTGCTCATCTCCTTCAGCATCCAGACTCCAGGGTCCATTGCAGAATTTTTAAACAACTTCTAGACACAGCATCAAGACATCTCTTTGTGAGAATCTGCTACGAATGATGCAACAGAATGAAAATTAGAGTTTCCTCTTCTCATTATCTTAATCTTGATGTAAGTCTCTGCTTACTGATTTTACATGTGATAGGAAGAACAAATGCACGTTCTGGCCCTGGTGGGTCAAGGTAAAACTGTCCCTGGTGATAAAAAGAGATGAGAATTTCCACCATATAAACCAGTGTGTCCTCTACTGGCTGTAAATAACAACTGAGAACTGAGACTGTATTTCCTACCTCTTAACATTCAAATCAACATTCCATATGCAAACAGTATGAACTTTCATCTTTTCAGGTAAACCAGCACATTCTCTGTAAGGGATCTTACTTTCCCTGATGCATACTTTAGTGGTAGAAGAGGAAAAAAATTGATGAAATAATTGATCTGTGTGAGCTAATGCATTTTTCCTTAAATCAATGTACAAAGAATCTTAAGTGTTACTTCTGAACAATAGCTTTGAATATATTGCAAATATTTTTTCAGTGAAAATAATCACTTGACAATTTTGTCTGAAAACTATAATTAATGAGTATTTTGCAGCCTTTCAATGTCAATCTAAGTCTAGTTCTGAAGCCTTAAAGAACAAAATTTGCACTCTCATTCATGCTTCTGTAGCTTTGTAATAATTCTCAATCTAGTTTACTGGGTTATTCTGTCATTAGCAAAATTGACATTATAGAAATATTACTAATATGCATTTCCAAATTTTCTGATATTCTAGACAAGAAAATGACAGGTATTGCAGGCTGGGCATCCAACAGCTGAACTACTTCAGATAAAATCATAGTGGAAAAACATAATACGCACAGATATCAGATACACTTTGAAATTCACATTCTATTTTAATTTAACTCTTTTAATTCTTTTAATCATTAATTTTTTGGATTCTTTAGCTTCATAGGCATACAGTATACAGTGAAGCTTGTGGTTAATTATTTTCTGAGAGAGTGGGTGTTCAAGTTCAAAGACCAGCTTCACATTTGGTGCTCACCACCACTATCATTAGCAGACTTTATATCCATTAATTCTTTAGTCTCTAATGTTACACTGTGGGCTTGAGTCAGCTATCCCCTAACTCCTGCTGCCCTTTGAAAGTCCCCACACTGTCATCCTGGCTCCAGAAAGACACACTTACACCTGCTGTGAACCTCTGTGTCCATGCTGTAAGCAGTTAAATCCTCTCATACATCATAACTCTTTAGTCAAACCTGTACAGGTCTGTACCTTACAGTGTTTCTACGTGAGCAGGTAGTAAGGATCAATAAGAGGAGTAAAAAATTGACACTGCCCACACTGCCTAATTATGATTTTCTCTTTGGAATACACCCAGTTCCATTCCACAGACTGGATGCACATTTGTACCTGAAAAGCAATGCACTCCTCAAGCATCCCTTGCAGTTTAGTATCAGCTGAAGTTCATGTGCTCAAACCGTTTTATTTTACAAACCGAAGCCACAGAAAATGGGGAAAATGGGCAAATTAGGGAAATTAGTTTCCAAATCATGCTCTTGATGTGAACAGCAGCTAGTATTTTGTCCCTCAAATAATGTCAGGTCATTTATTCTGTGGACCTAAATCAAGATTTGAAGGTGAGATTAGGTTCCAGTTCAGTTATCTGAGTGTAGATGTCTACAATGTGAATTAGACTTCTAAATAATTTTACTGTTAATAGAAGCTCCACTGTCTCTACTGACAAGATACATGAATTAACATGTAAAATAGAAACTCACCTCATGTGCAGATACTTTATCTTCCATTTTACAAGCAACTTCTAGAATTAAAGGTTTTCTTTCCTCTCTGGTCATCCTGATGATTCCCCAGAGTACCAGCTTGTTTAGAATTTATCTTTCTGAATACAGATGATCAAAATCATCCTATATTCCACATTATATTTCCTCAGCACTTTATGTAGTAATACTTCCACATTGCAGGTTGGTATCTGATATATTCTGCAGTTGCATTTGCCTTTGCTGCATAGTGCTGTTAGTTCAGTCACATTCATTGCTTTTCTATAAGTCTGATGGTCAACAGTCATGAAAGACCTCCTGTTTAACATACTGACATTCTGTGTCAATGAAGTGTTTATTTCATCAAATTTCTAGCATCCTTCTTTTTGTAGCCTGGTCATTATGAAAAATAATACAATAGCTCAAAGAATCATTTCTCTTTCAAAAAAAATATTTTTTGTCTTCTCTTCAACAAGTTTCTTAATCATCCTAAATTTCTGAATCAAATCTGTTGAAACATTAATGTTGATTTCAGCATAAAAACTGTGCTTGAAATCCACGGAAGACCAAATCTGCATTTATTTTCTCTAGAAATTTTTCCTTCATATTAAATATTGAGACAATATAGTCTCATTCAGTGTTCTTCAATTAAATCATGTTGAATTTTACCTCATGTAAGGCTTTCAACACCGTCTCCCACAGCATCTTCATAGATAACCTTAGGAAGTGTAGGTTAGATGAATGGACAGTTAAGAGGATTGAAAACTGGCTGAAAGACAGAGCTCAGAAGGTTGTGACTAGGGGCATAGAATCCAGTCTGTAACAAGTGGTGTTCCACAGGGGTCAGTACTGGGTCCAGTCCTCTTCAATATATTCATCAATGACGTGGATGAGGGATGGAATGTCCCCTCAGCAAGTTTGCTGATGACACAAAACTAGGAGGGGTGGCTGACACCCCAGAAGGCTGTGCTGCCATTCAGCAAGACCTGGACAGGCTGGAGAGTTGAGCAGAGAGAAATTTAACAAGGGCAAGTGTAGGGTGCTGCACCTGGGGAGAAATAACCCCAAGCTCAGGTTGGGGGCTGACCTGCTGGAGAGCAGCTCTGAAGAGAAAGACCTGGGAGTCCTGGTGGACAACAGGATGACCATGAGCCAGCGATGTGCCCTTGTGGCCAAGAAGGCAAATGGCATCCTGGGGTGCATCAAAAAGAGCATGGCGGAGGGAGGTCATCCTGCCCCTCTACTCTGCCCTGGTGAGATCCCATCTGGAGTACTGTGTCCATTTATGGGTCCCCCAGATCAAGAAGGACATGGAACTGCTGGAGAGGGTACAGAAAAGGGCCACAAAGATGATTAAGGGCCTGGAGCATCTCTCCTATGAGGAAAAGCTGAGGGACTTGGGTCTTTTTAGTCTGGAGAAGAGAAGACTTAGGGGAGATCTAATCAAAGCATACAAATACTTAAAAGGAGGGTGTCAGGAGGATGGGGCTGGTCTTTTTTCAGTGGTGCCCAGTGATAGGACATAAGGAGGAATTTCTTCACTTTGAGGGTGGCGGAGCACTGGAAAAGGCTGCCCAGAGAGGTGGTGAAGTCTCCTTTGGAAACATTCAAAACCCCCCTGGACAGGTTCCTGTGCAATGTGGTGCAACGTGGTCTAGGTAGACCTGCTCTGGTGGGGGGCTTGGACTAGATTATCTCCAGAGGTCCTGTCCAACCCCATGTGATTCTATGATTCTTGTCCGTTTGCTGTCATATCTTGGATATTTTTTCATAATCATTCCTGCTAAAACCCTTTGTTGCTATTTATCTTAGGTCAACGTGCTTATTGACTCAAAGGCATCAACAGTCATCTCTTTTTCTCCTTTTTATTAGATAAGTCTTTGCTACAAACACACTGAGCTCGTATGTCAATTTTTTCAGAGTTCTTGACTGGACAACATTTGTCTCCTTCATGAGGTTACAATGAGTTTTTCTTATACTTACATACAATAATTTTCAAACTATCGCCTTTCAAACTATCGTCTCATCCATCCCTCCTCTATGCATTCACTTATTATCATCATCTTTCCCTTGGATTTTAATAAGTTATTAGTTTAGGGGGATTTTTTTCCTGAATTAACCGTAACTCTACCTCAACCCTATTTCTTTTCTCTTTGCTTTCCTTTTATTTATGAAGCTAAAAAAAACATTTGATATGGCATTTTCTTATTAAAATATGTAGACATACTACACAGGTGGTGTCTCCATGACCGAGAGATATTGGCAGGGAGGGAGGAGAAGTCTATGTTCCTGCTGTGTGCAGCAAGTGTTACGTGAATAAATAAAGCATTTCAGTTTCCAACATAACCAGCCTCTGGCTTTTTCCCAAACACAAAAAAGGGAGAACAGATGAATGTTAGGCATTTTAAGGAAAATATCAATTTCTGAGCTAAATAATTCACCAGCAAATGTGTTTGCAATTCCTTTGATTGAGCGATTATTCTTTTCCTCATGGATAGCAAGAGCTTTTAACTAAATAGAAATGTAGCTGGTAATATGGATAAGATTCATTAGATAATCTTCCATATGCGTCTAACTTTCTTTTCCTCCAAGCTCAGAATGAAAAACAGTTTTATCTCAGGACTTAGACTGCGTATAAGCTTTTATAATTTGTAAACACTGTAGGAATGTCCTTTCTTTTGTCTGAAGCTAACAGTATATTGATGGAAACTATTACTGTTCTGCAAAGGCTATTGTCAACTAATGAAACAAGAGGAAAGGAAGGAAGCTTACATCCCTGTCAGTTCCTAAAGAAGATTGCTCCTTCAAAAGTGTGACATATCATAACAAAATTTCAGGCCTTCTTATTTGTTGGAAAAAAACCCCAAACCCTCAAAATTCTGATACAGTGGCAATTGTTTAATATAATTATTTTTTCTCTAGAATTACCTTTAGAGATAATTGTGACTTGAATACTGATACATATTTGTTTAGAGAAAGATGGAAGATATATCATCAGATTTCACTGGGGAATTTGAGACGACATGTCCTTCCTCTGCGCCATTCACTTTTGAAGCTATTATTTTCTTCTCTCTCTCTGCAGAGAGCAGTGAGTGTTTTCACATTTGAAGTGAATAGGAGTATATTTTTCACTGGAATGAAATTCAGTTTTCTCCACCACAATGTTTATAAATCTCAGATAATAAAAAAACATTTTTCACAAACAGTCAGAGAATGGGAGGTATTGTTATTTAAAAAAAAAAAAAAAAAGATATGCAGACTCATATTAGTGATTTAGTTTGAGCGCATTATTGAATCTCTAGCCTTTAGTAAATCACTCCTAGTTTAAATCAAAGATAATCTCAGCTTCGCATATCTATATGCCCATCCTAGAAAAGGAATTATTTCCCTTTTTTGTCTGCTGAATAGCAAAACACAGACCTGTTATTTAGGATAACCAAAGCGCCTTACTTCTGCTCAAGTAATTCTAAAGAGTAAACCACAACATTGTACCATCCTTGATTTCTGATCACAGCCTCAATAGGGGACTCCCAGCAGAAAGAGTGCTAGTCACTATATTAACAGATAGAAAGCCATTTCTTGGGATGTATATCTAAAAGTCCAACCATTGTTGGTGAAGCGCCACCCACCTGATTAGTTAGATTCTTCCTCTAACACAAAGAGAGGTCTTGTCTTACTTTCAAAATACAGTAGAAGCAAGCACTCCTTCATCTCCTCCTCTACTTCTATGTGATGCCCGAAAGCAATTGCTGAGGAGTATCTGCTGGAGGCTTCCAATCTACATTTCCTGTATCCTTTGAGAGAGTGACCAACTAATCAACCTGGGAAAGAATATATACAACATCTGCAAGCAGAGCTTGGCTTAAATGCCATGTAAGAGTTGCCGTGTTCCATTTAGGCTTGTAGTTCTTCTCTGCCACTAAAGGAGGAATGATTATTTATTGATCTTCTAGCTCTGCCGAGCTTGATATATACAGGGCCTTTGACACTTTAGAACAGCAAAAATGTGTTTTCACCTCTATGTATCTTCATGGGCTTTATGGTCAATACTGTGTAAGCAAAGCTAAAATCTGAAACTCCTAAAAGTAAATGGTTGAACAACTTTGCTCATGAGTGTGCTTCATTGGGGTAGCTTACCTAGAGATGTAGTGGAGCTGCAATCATACAAGACTGAAGGGAAAAAATAAAAGCTGAACTACAAAAAAGCAGAGATTGTTTAAGTACCTATGCTATATTGTGTCGTGATGCCATAAATCATATTTTGACAAGATAAAATTAATTTTATGACTTTTCTGGTTCTTTTTTACATTTTACTTCCCATTCTTCTCAAATTTGATTTTTAAGGTCATTTTTTTCTAAATTGAATAGCCTGTACTTGATATTGAAACCTGATTTGACAATAACACAGCAGTGAAACTTTAAAGACAAATTATGAAGAATCACCTTTTTTACTTTTTACAAAAGGTTCATTAAAACTCAACAGCGATAAGTGTCAAAGGATATTAATCCACTGATGCTTCCCTGAAACTTTTTGAATTAAGGAAAGAGAAGGAATAAAATGGGTTTATTACAGCCATTTTGAAACAGAAGAGAATTCAATTATCTTCATCATCCCTTGCTACAGAGGCAGAAGTCCTTAATCGTATTTATTAATTCTAAAAGACATCCTCGTGGAATTCAGCTGTTAGTTGGGGGAGAAATATGTTTACATTAATGTATTTATTCCTTTCAGGATAACTATTCTTCCACATGGGGGCCTGCGAATTGTGAATGCTTCCAAGTCTGATGAAGGACGGTACTTATGCCAAGGTGTAAATATATTTGGATCTGCAGAAATCATTGCATCAGTATCTGTTAAAGGTATGAAAAAATACTTCATTATAATGGTGATTTCTCTTTACTAATGTTTAATTATTGCTTAGAATCCCCAGCCAACCATACAACAACATTGTACAGGCAGAATAAAAAAGCATTTCCAACAAGCTGGGGGGGGGAGGCTCACCTCCATCTGGTCCAAACATTGTATTCCTCCATCAGATTGCATAGTCCACTTATTATATGGTAGACATACAGTAGAAGACTTAGTATATGTATTAAATCGCTCTGATTATAAATAATTCTATAAGTAAAATCTCCCATGCTGGCAGAATAGGGGAAGAAGGGGGTGGGCGGAAGAGGGGGGAACAATGCAGAAGAATAGAAGCTTGTGACGGCAATGACCAGCATAAGGAAGAGACTTCCCCTAAAGCCTGAGGTGCTTTTGCACAAGTGCTTCACCACTCTGCAGAGTGAAGAGCGAAGGACAGTTCAAGAAGGACAGGGAACTGCTGGAGAGGGTACAGCAGAGGGCTACAAAGATGGTGAAGGGCCTGGAGCATCTCCCTTATGAGGAGGGGCAGAGGGACTTTGGTCTTTTTAGTCTGGAGAAGAGAAGGCTGAGGGGGAATTGGATCAACACCTATAAATACTTAAAGGGTGGGTGTCAAGAGGAAGGGACCAGTCTTTTTTCAGTGGTGCCCAGTGACATGACAAGAGGAAATGGGCATGAACTTGAGCATAACAAGTTCCATCTAAACATGAGGAGGAATTTCTTCATTTTGAGGGTGGCAGAGCACTGGAAAAGGCTGCCCAGAGAGGTGGTGGTCTCCATGTCTGGAGACATTCAAAACCCACCTGGACACATTCCTGTGCAACCTGCTCTAGGAGGACCTACTTTTGCAGGGGGGTTGGACTAGATGATCTCCAGAGGTCCTTTCCAACCCCATATCATTCTCTGATTCTGTGAAAGACCCATTGCATCAGGAGAGGTGCTGGTGCTGAGTAAGGCAACCCAATCTGCTCCTCAAGTAACAACCTGCACAAGAAAAGGCAATGGGTGATAGTAGTAGGCTTTTCTCTTCTGAGAGGTACAGAAGCACACATTTGCTGACCTGAGGCAATCTCTATAGAGATCTGCTTACTCGAGGCTTGTGTCAGGGATGTCACCAAGACACTACCAAGCCTCATACAGTTCTCTGACTATTATCTGCTGCTGTTTCATGTGAACACTAGTGATACAGCCAGGAGCAGTCTGAGGAATATCAAGAAGAATTACAGAGCCCTGGGAGCAGTGGTCAGGGACTCTGAGGCACAGGCAGTTTTTTCATTAGTGTTCCCAGTCAAATGGAAGGAGGTTGAAAGGACCAGTCAAATCTGGCAAATAAAGAAATGACTCCAAGCCTGGTGCCACAGCCAGGTGTTTGGCTGCTTAGACCATGGGACTCACTTTGAGTCAAGGTCCACTTGTCAAAGAAGAAGAGCACCTTTGGTCAGAGGCTTACCAAGCAGGTGAATAGGATTTTAAACTAGAGTTGCCAGGGGAGGGAAACATCAATCAATCCCAATCCCACCACTATGATACCAATACCAGTAATAGATGCCTAGAGCCTGGAAAAGGATCACAGATCAGCAGGAAAGCACCTGTAGTGCAGCATGCCAGCCAGTAAGTCAGCTTCTTCAGGGCCCCAACTTAAATGCCTCTATGCAAATGCACATAGCATGGGGAATAAACAAGAGGAGTTAGAGATGTGAGCACACCTGCAGGACTATGATCTTATTGGCATCATGGACACATGATAGGATGGCAGTGTTGGAATAGAAGGGTACAAGTTCTTCAGGAAGAACAGGCAGGGGAGACAAGGAGGGGGTGTCACTCTCTGTGTCAAGGACCAGCTAGAGTGCATGGAGCTCTACCTGGGGATGGATGAGGAGCCAACTGAGAGTTGGGTCAAAATTAAAGGGAGGGCAGGGACAGGTGATGTTGCAGTGGGGGTCTGCTACAGGCCACCCAACTGGGAAGACTGAACGGATGAGGTCCTCTATAGGAACAGCCTCACATTCATAAGCCCTGGTCCTCATGGGGGACTTCAACCATCTCGATATCTGTTGCAAGGGTAACACAGCAGGGCTTTATCATGTACTATCAGGCATTTATGTCCTGGTAAAAATACAACTTCAATGTCTCTAGTTACCTCATTCCAAAATAGGGTAAGGCTGAGGTTAGCCTTCTGATTTGTTGTTGATGTTCATCTATAATTCTATGATTCTAAAATAACCAATATCCCTTTAAACATACTTAAGGTTTGGGAACTCACCCTTACTTCTTTCTGTATGGGAACAAATCTTAGGATTAAAGTAGGAGTTGTATCAATGTAAAACCTAAGGAAATGTAATTCCTTTGAACAGTAACAATAAACAAATGAATGAGTTGCAATTAATTTCTAAAATACAGTTTTTCACTTTCCAGATGAATTCTTACCTGATCTTATATGATTTGTTTTCATTTGTTCAAGTCTTTTGGCTTAATTTTTCGAACTTCTTCCTGTGTTTAGTGTGCCTGGAAACACGCTTTTTTTATTTTAAGCCACAAAACTGCAATTTTCACACGATCACAAAATTCCAGGTGCTGCAGTCTAAAAAAAAAAGGTAATAGCCTTTTCTGAGACTAATAAAATTAATTAATTAATCCATCTCAGAAGTCCTATAGATTATTTTTTAGGATCCTGCTTTATTGCTTCCGTTAAATTGGTTGTATCTTCTGTTCACCACCGTCATGTCTTGTGTGCATTATGAATGTATTTCAATATTTGACACTATGTATTTGAAACAAACAATAAATGTAAGTTCTGAGTAGACTTTGCAGAATGCAGTCATGTTATTTTGGCCTTGCTCTATAACTAGACTTCTACCTCCATCTTTTTAAACCTTCTATATTTCAAGAACCTACAAGAATAGAGCTGACTCCCAAGAAGATAGAGTTAACGGTTGGAGAAAGTATTGTCCTCAGTTGCAAAGCCCTTCATGACAGCACACTAGACGTCACTTTCTATTGGACACTCAATGGGCAGCCAATTGAATTTGAAAAAGAAGGTGGACACTTTGAAAGCATCAAGGCAGTAAGTGACCATGCGTTTGTCTCTGTGTGCTGTGAACTGATAGAAATTTGCATGCTTTTATGTGCCTCTCATTTACCAAAATCTGACTAAATTGAAAGATAATTGGTTTCAATGATGTTGGAAAGACACGTTAGCTAGGTGCCAACTGCAAGTTACTAGAATTACTTCAAGTAGTTTTATCAAAAAGATATTGAATGTATACTTATGCATCCTATTATTAGAGAGGCATCTAATGATCTCAGTGAAGGAACAGAAAGTAGTTTGAATCAAATCCTCCTTATATTCTTATGCTGATTTTAATATAGAAAAGATGCTTTTATAAGCATTGATGTCTTTCTCACAGATAAAATACATTTTGGAATGTCCTCACCTCCCAATGTTTTTACTTGCCTAGCATATATTTTAATATCTGAATAGCAAGGAGTATACTTTATTTTCAAATTCCCCTGCATGAGATAGGTTCTAACTGTGCAACCCTTATTTAAGTCAATATGAATCCTATGGAAAAAATATGCATACCAATTCTAAATATTACCTCTTGATTCAAAAATTACTGAATATGATCAAATGGTATGATAAAGTAATTCAAACCTGTTCCATGTAAAATGGTTTGACCTTCTCTCAGAAGAAAAAAATATCTTAATATGAACAAGTTTGGAAATCGAATCTACAGTCATTTAACTCAATCTTCCCATTAATGAAATGTAAATCAAATGTCCATGCTATGTTAACAGAGAAAAATGAAGCTCACAAAGGTCAGAAAATTTTAAAAGTTAATGTATCTAATTTGAGTACAATTTAGTGATATTAACTTTACATTTAAAATCTTGTCAGCTGCAATCAATTTATTCTTCTGCTTGCCCTTATGGAAGTCATATTATATTCACTTCATGTTGTGGTTTGGTTTTTGTTCATTTTTGTTTGTTTGTTTGCTTTTTAAATTTGGTTTTACTTCCATAGGATTTTTAATTGAAAAACATTAGTAATATATATAAGCTGTGAAGGTTCTTAGCATACTTACCTTCGTCTGAGGAAGCCCAATACTCAAAATCCAGTAGTAAATACATCGGTAGCAAAATGATCTTTTATCTTATTTTTATTTTATTTTCAGGGTTAAAACATACTTATATCCAAGAAAATGTCCTATGATTATAATTTATCTTCAAGCCATTTCCAAAAAATTGAGATCTAAAATGTGTTACATGGTTCTTTCAGTGCATTTCAGAATATTCTATGATGAAGGAAATTTCTAATCACTGTGAAAAATCCTCAGGCTAGGAAATTTCCAGTCTTTTCTCCTATCAAAGTAAAGCTAATTTAATGTAATTTAATTTGGTTTTTTGAAAACAGGATTTTATAGATCTTTCAAAAAGAATTCTTCATTAATTTCGTTTGTACCAGAGAATGTCTTCAAACTGATAGAAATAAGGCTAATTCAAAGTGAGAACTTGGTAGATGACACAGTGTGACTATTTTCAGGCAAATACTCATGCAAAACTCACTGCAATTACTTTTTCCTTTTATTGTACTGGCAGGGCTAAAATTTTGCCAAAACCTAGCAGATTTAACCAGCTATTTCAATATAAGCTTATTACTTCCTTCTGATTGTGTTGCTAAAGAGTCACTGCTACTTTACAAAATGAAAATAGTATTAGTCACTCATAATGGAGTCAATGCTCAATACTTTTTTACAAACAGCGAAGTTCAGCTGATCAGAAAATAAAATCAGGTTAAAAAGGAAAGCATTGCATACTTTGCAAAATATTACAAAATTAGATCCTACCTTGTCACTGTTAAATAGTGAAACACTATGCAAGTCTAAAGAAATAACAAAATGAAGCATCAGACCGTGATATTTTAAGACTGAAGTAGCTTCATTTGCTTTTACAAGATTGCTTACACAAGAGCTTGTCAGGCCACGCTCATTTACTTGCACTCCTAACACATTTAAATGTCAAGACCTTTCTTGTCTGGCTTACACTCTAAAATGGAAGAGTGGCCTTGGATCAACTGGAAGAGGGATGAAAATATCTATTAATACATTACAGGCAGGATGCATGGGGAAACACTCCTTTTCAGAACAGATACCAAAACTTCACACTCTTAGGATAATCCTCACTGAATTTTTCTGAATGCTGTTGAAAACATAATATGACACAACCTTCTCCCTTTTTGAAAGTAGTAGTTAAAATATTTTTAGATCTCCATTCACAAAAAGGCATATCTTGATTTTTGCGTTGTCCTACAATTAAGATGAGTGTCAGTTGAGAGATGCAAAACTTGAAAGTAACAGTTGTGGTAATACAGCAATTTTCCTGTGTTATGACACAAAACTCTATAATTTCCTAACTATTCTTGTGGAACGTTGACAGTTTTGTTTCAATATCATTTCTGTTAACAACATAAACATGTGAAATTAATCATGAGAATGAAAATATATTTCTTTACTTTGTTAAAACTTAAAGCATGACCAGGTACTAGGGGGAAAGCAAGATAAAATAAAACTCTTCTGTTTCTCATATCATGTAAGCTCCTTTAACCTATCCTGTTTCAAAGGAGTGGTACACAGTGCAATAAAGACATATGTTTAAGAATGCAGAAGAAAGGAACTTGAACAAAAGTTGTGGTTAAATTTGACAGGACAAGAACAGGCACAAACATGAATATAAGAAGTTCCATCTAAACATGAGGAGGAGTTTTTTCACTTTGAGGGTGGCAGAGCACTGGAACAGACTGCCCAGGGAGGTTGTGGAGTCTCTGTCCCTAGAAAAATTCAAAACCTACCTGGACATGTTCTTGTGCAAGCTGCTCTAGGTGGACGTGCTTTGACAGGGAGGTTGGACTAGATGATCTCCAGAGATCCCTTCCCACCCCATATCATTCTCTAATTCTGTGATTCTGTAATTGTCAATCTCTCACCATTAGTTGCATTTCTCACACTTTCACTGTGTCTGACCCATGTGTTAATATAGTAAACATTCTGGTGCTTAAAGCGATGTTATAAAAATTATCACCAAAGTGACATTTATTTGGACTGTAGATAAATTTCAACTTGCTAAAATTACAAGCTCCCTAGTAATTGCAATTAAAAGGAAAATTAAAAACTTCATTTAATAACACATATTGCTTTTCTTGTTTTAAATTATACCCGTAGCTTTTGTACAAAAAAAAAAAGTATTATTTTTCATACTGAGAACTAATTTCTATAGAAACTGAAGATGATTTTGCTATTATTTACTGACCTATCAAGGGTTTGGTTCCTATAGCAATTTAGGTACTTCAGGGATTTACCTGGCAAGAGGATAAGTGTGGTAAGGGTGTCGAGCTGGGCATGAAGGAAATATTAAGGAAAAGAGATAAAACTCCACTGGGGTTACAACAGCAGATTGTACTCTAGGAGAGGAAAACATCCCAAATATTGTTTATGCATAACTCCACAGTGCACTTGGTAGCAGAACAACAATGCTAAGGGTTAGATATACCCCGAACCCTTTGGCATTAGAAAAGTCTTATTTTGTCTACCAAAAGATTCAATACCATTTAATCTGCATAGTTAATAGAAAGAATTTTGCATGGAAGTCTGATTTGCCAAGATTTATTTCTAGCAACAACAGTGAGCTCTTGAGCACAGAAATTACAGTTGTGCTTGCTTTTAGCAGGGTAACTTTGATCTTTCCTTCATGCCAAATACAGAAGTCATGCTCAAAATTCTATTCAGAATTTTCTAAGGTGTTTGCCCTCATTTTGTCCTGAAGATAGCCCTTTTCTAGCTAAAGATGTCTGATTTTGGAAGTAGATTTTCATCCAATTACCATCATTACAACTCTGCGTTTAAAAGCTGATACTGTTTTTATGGCAGCCAAGCAAAGTGATTTATTGTGGTTATCTACAGACTGGTAAGCAGCAGCATCGCTCTTAGTGTCCATCACGTTGACCTGCATAAGTACCTTTTAGACTCAGGAAAGTGATTTAGGCTCAATATCTTCTAGGTCTTTGATCTTAACTGAAACTGCCACCGTGGGAAGCAATAAGCACAACTTGTCATGTTATATTTTACAGTGGTCATTTGTTCACATGGAAGCAAATTGAAACCTACTTAGAAAAAAACAGTAGATATAGATTAGACAATACATTAAGTACTGTCTAGCACTCAAGACTTCAATCTGATAACTTAGAACCTGTGAGAGAGCATGACTTGCACCTTTCCTTACATTCTCAAGTCTTAGTTTGTTGTAGTACTTTAATCATATATCAGAAGTTAATATTAACATTTCCAAGGCTTTTTCTAAATAGGCAGCACTAAATTCTACACTACATGGAATCAGTATAAACAGCAGGCTATTAATAATACTGTCTTTCCTCTTTATTAGACATAAAACCAAACAAGGCTAATTAAATAGGGATTTTTATTTAAAACCCTTCCTCCTCCCCACACTTAGGAAAACAGCAATAGTTGTCAAAAGTCTTGTAGAAGATACATGCTCTATGCACAGAGAATTTCTGTTCATGGTAATGTTGCTATATCGAACTCATTGCTATCAATTTGTTTCACTGTTTGCTGCAATACTTTCCTGCTCATGGAAGATGCTCAACACAGTCATTACTGTCAACTGAAATCTCCAGATATTTCAGCCCTATGCTCATGACCAGATTTTGCCCATTTCTCATGCTACAATAGTTAAATACTTAAGTGATCAGAAGCAGTTTAAAAATAAAAAAAAATCATCTTGCCTTTTGCTAAAAAAAATTTCTCGGAAACTAGGGAGGGTATAAAATGGAATAAGTATTTCTGGTAAAAAATCTTATAAATGTGTGGTTTATGGCTGGTAACTTCAAATCAAAATTTGAACACAATGAAAACCACTTTACAATGTATTGCTTCCAGAATACAAACAGTCCCAGTGAACTGACTAAATTGATAGACATACCTGCACGCTGCTTTAGAATGGGACATTCTGAATATTTTCTAGAGTGAAACAAGTACATAAGCTGGAGTGCCCAAGTGCTTCTGGCTTTGGATATGAATAGAGTAAGGGAGACAAATGATCAGTAACATCTCCTCTATTTAATTTTACTTTGGAGACAGGAGCTAACAGAGCATTTTGGAAAACACTAGTCTCTTAACATTCCTGAATACTAATTACTACTTTTAAAAAAGTAATAAAGTCATGAAATACAGTCACATACAATTAATGGTTTATTCTATTAAGGTATTATGTATTTCCCCTGTTTACTAGAAACATTCTAAAGAGACAAACCTTAGGGTATGTAAAAGATATTTCATGACAGTCTGTTCTTTCCCCTATTTACTTGTCACTGGTAGATCCTTTAACGGCATGTTAATTTGGGTTATAACAGCATATCTGATTGTTTGAACACCTGATCAATATCAGCCTTACCAAAACTAAGGCCTTCCATTGCAGCTCTGCAGTCTCCTTTTCCCTTGCTGCTCTGCAACCTTTCTCACAGCCTGTTGTGGGGTCTTTTCCAGAGCCTACCTGGCAATATTTCTCCCCTGTAGTTCTTACTGCTGATCTCGTTTTGTTCCCCTGACCTTGCACTGGCAATCCTCAATCATGTTGTTATGGTGGGGTCTCACGGGAAGAAGCTCCCACTGGCTTGAAACTCACCCCTTCATCCTGCCCCCTTTCTTTGTCTGTTCTTCTGTAAACCAAACCACAGTGCAGCAAAGTAGGTAATAGACATGTAAATGTTTAATGAACATTATCTAATAATTTACAAGCTCAGAAACTTAACAATCAACCACTATGTAGCAATTTCTCTTAATTAATGTATTCCAAACAATATTAATATATAGGAAGTTTGAGTAGTTCCGGAAGAAAATGTTAAAAAACATGGGGAAAAAAAAAGGCAAACAATAACCCTGCCCATCTTCCTTATAACCACCTACTGCACTGGAGAGAACCTCAAGAAGAGAATACTCTTTCTGGCCAGCCACCGGGAAGATTTTTCCATTTTCTTTTTTTTTCTCTCTCCTCATTAACTTTTTTATTTCTCACCTAGGCAGCTTTTTTGCTAGAGTTGATGGATGCCATCATCTATGGACCCTTCTATTAAATCTCTGCTCATCTATAGCTGTTACATCCTTCATGCACATTACTGAAATAATGAAATAATAAAAAGTCACGTACCTGCTCTTTATTCTTCCTGTTTTGATATCTTCTCAATATGGCACACTTGGCCTAGATGGGGTTTGCTTTCATTTCTGTCATCTTCATTCATCACTATCAGCACTCTTCCACTTAAATCCTATGTGTAGCTCCATGCTCTTCTTTTCCCTCTTTACATCTTTAAAGAGGAGCACAGATACCCCATATTGTTCAGTCTTTACTTCCTATTTTTCTCCTGGTAGTAACAACTCAGATACAGAACACAAATTTAGGAATATGTAGTGGACCTCTCTGTCCTGAATGTTGCCATTTCATATGCCATCTTTTTTCTCATTCCTTCTCACTTTCAATACTTCTTCTATGTTTTCTTTAACCCCTAGATTTCACAAAACTGCCTCAGTACATGACATACTACCTGACATTTGGTACTCATTTAATTTCATCTCTGTCTCTACCTTCTTTCAGTTAAATGTAACAAACTCATTTGCAGCAATTCAAGCTGCATTTTAAAGACCTCCCTATCCACTCCCAACACTCCAGCTCTCTCTGGCATCCACTCCTAAACCACCAGTGTTCACCCAAAACAACTGCTTTAATTATTCTTGCTTTCTCTATGCAAACTGCTCAAAAATACTGCCACTGGAAGAGTCTGTACCTCCCCTGGATACTTCTCATGGATCCACAAGCCTGAAAACCTTGAATACCTTCTTTTCTATTGCTTACAGATGGGAAAAATGCAACTTGTGTATTTTCAGGTATCCCTCGGTCAACCTGCATCAACCTGGATACTACTATACTACCATTATTATACTACCGCATAAAATTAATCACAACAAAACCAGTAACATTAATTTCATATTTGTTACAAATGTGGTTATATGATTAAAAGACAGAACTCAGAATATAAATTTCCTATATCACTATCTCAACAGAGAAATCTGATGCTTTTTAACAGATCAATTATTTGCAATTTATAAATATAATGAGCAGGAAAGTGGTTGATATGTTCAAACCTGAGAATTTGCATGAAATGGCAGTTACATAGTCCGAAATACATTATAAACCGAAGTTGGTTTGAAGCCAACCATCTATCATAATGCAAATATAAATAGTCAGGATAATTTAAAAGAACTTTATTGTATTGTTATTTTTCACTTGCTGTTGATGGTACAAAACTAACATTGCCGTGAGGTTATTCAGTAAGATCATTAATTTACTTCAGATAAAAAAAATAAACCAAAAATATGTCAAGCAATCACAATTCAACTGTGAAATCATTTTTCAATCTAATCATACTAAATTTCATTAATAAAAGCTATTTTACTAAATCAAATAATGTATGAGTCAGGAATTCACCTAACTTGGGTGTGATCTGTAAAAACATCCATATATTTTAAGTAATCATTTAAGCTAAATAAGATAGCATTAACAGCCCAGGTCAGTCTTCTTTAGAATCAAATCTCAGTCCCGTTTAATTATAGTCCCTTGTTTTACTGTTCTCCAGCTATAAATAATACAACCTTACAAAATGTTTAGGTGCTTTTTTAAGCTTTTTATACTGCCCAAGCATTCTCTTCTGTATAGAAACCACTTTGTAGGAAAGCATCTTCACCTCTCATTGTCAAGAGATTTAGATGACAGCCAGCAAGCCTCAGTAAACCCCTGTAGTCATAGTAAAGAAATTACTCAAATACCCCTTAGGCTTCCATCACAAAAATTTTCCTGCAATGGCAGTCAGTGTTTGCCCACTCTTTTTTCCCATTGATTTAAGCTTTCACATAATGTATAATCATCTCACTACTCTTTTCAGACATAGTCTTCCCAAGCAGAGAGACAATTTTCACTGCATGCAGCCCAGGCTGAGTTCCCAACCTGAACCCTTGGTACAATAATAGGCAGTCTTTCTAGACTCCAGGACTTTGCAGTACAGAAGCTGAGAGCTGTGAGTCACCACAGCATCTCTATTGACTACCCAGTATTTTGAACTTCCTTGCCTTTTTGTACCTTTTCCCAAGATAAATCAGTTACGTTCATGCAGAACTGCAGTTGGAGTGTGGAAGGGAAGTACAATGAACAATGTGTAAAATGAGCAGCACTAGAAACAGATTAAATGAAGGCTAGGGTTTGTATAATGACAAGAGGATGATTTTAGGTTCCTAGGTTTCATACATGTTTTCCACATACAGTTCTTTAGTTTGAACATATGTGATAAATTGTGTAATAACCAAACTGATGTTTAATTCTTCCATGGAAGAGGCAAGAGAAAGTAAACAAAAGACTTACTAGTTGTTAAAAATGTGGCCTTCAGTGTAACTGTGAGCTCCATTTCAAATGTAGGCAGATTATAGCTTGTTTTTCTGCAAAGTCTTGAAAATAAAAAGGTTGGATACTAAGAGAACCACCTTGGTTTAAAGATAAAAACTCAGCAAATGAATGGACAGATTAAGAGGGAGGTTTCTTAGCAACTGGCTCAAGATAATGAACTCCCTCTCGCAGGAAGCATAAGTGCAATTCTCTTCACTTGAAGAACCATATGTAAAAGTTACTTTACTGCACAGCAACTTACAACCTCTTGGAATTTATGAAAGGGAAAGGAAAAAATCCACACAACTTCCTCTCTGTGGGGATATGGGATGGCTGAAGAAATATTCATTCACCCACAGTAAGCCCTCTGCAAGTTTGTGGTTTTCTGCTCTCTGCAAAACCCCAGCATTAGAGCAATGGGCACAAAAAACAAATCCAACATGGTGATTCTCATTGAGCGAAGTATGTATATTACATGCTCCTTGGAGCCTTTTTGAGTTTGGGGAAAGAAAATGCTATATATAGATGGCACCAGTTCTCATGAAAAATTACTTCAAGCAATACCTTGCAGGTAAGCCTAGTTAGATAATTGCAGACACAACTATGACCTGAGATAACATGCCATGCTGGAGCAGAGAGGACAATAGATTGACACAGAACTCATCACTGGAGCTGCCTAGAACCTGATGAACGAGACACTCAGGAACATAACATGAACTATATCATAATTTGTTGTCCTAGAGACAACCATTAGTTATAACTTATAATTTAAATAGATTTTTAATTATTATTTATTCACTGCACTGAAGACCAGGAGTGTCTTCAGTGTTGCAGTAGGTCCATAGCTGATGCTGGCCTTGAAGGTTAGATGTAGTTTTCCTTAAAATCATTAGAAGTTGGCTGTTAAGCCTATTTGTTTTGTTTGGTTTTTAAGCCTTAGCTTCAGTTAAGTACATGTTATATGCCACACAGTAGAAGTTCGTACTGAAAAATATAAATACTTCTGATACTCGGCTAAATGGTTAATATGAAATATTCAGAACACCAAGGAATATACATTTTTCTTTGACATATTGCACTTACAGAAAAATATACCCTGTCACAGAAGAGCATAAAATTAGTGGAATAAAAAGGAGCTTTTAAAAACATACACTAAATAAAGTTGAAATTTAAATGTAGGCAAATAAATTTAAGTACCACTAATTTCAGCATTTAATAATATTGGGACCGTATGGTTGCTGATACACCAGGCTGTTCTAAATCCCGTTAGTCCAGAAGAGAGATCTTTCTATGCTGTTTGCATCTATGTCACCCAGTTTTTGTCTTCCATGAAGGGGAAGCTTTAGCTTTTGCTTTTGTCTTTTTCCACCAAGAGAAGACTAAAAGGAGAAGACAAAGGTTTTGACCTTAGATACTTTTATTAATGGAGTCTCTACTTAGCAGTTTTTTTAAACTGGATGTAATCACTCAAATTCAAGTAGCAGTTGCAATGACATGGTAAGGAGATTTTTTTAAGATTTGGAAGGCCAGCATATGATTTTAACCCCACCAGGACCTGTGGTCGCCTTGAACCCCTTATAACAGGATAAACTGATCAAAAAAGCAATCCATCTTCAAAGACTTGGAAAAGAGTGTAAAATTCATAAAGACCACTTTATAAATAACACTGAACAGCAAATAATATGGTATTTTTTAGATGGTCAAACATAGCTCCTATTTATCTAAATGGAAGCTAAAATGTCTCATTATTTCCCATGATCAAGAATCTAATGTCTGAGCATATATCTATCTGTAGGAAACACAGCGAGTTCAGTTTCTTTCCACTCACATATCCTAAGCACTTCTGGCTGTACATCCTGTTACGCTGTAATAAATGTAAATGTTTCATGGGGATCTATTGTACTGCATTGCTCTCCACTTACAGCAATGATTCTTTCAATTGCTGCTTGTCTGCCCAGCTACACAGGTGTGCAGATGAAATGCATATATTTTTCCTGATAAGAATATTAGGATTCACATAGTCATGAACCCTCTGGAAGTCAGGGTGACAGCCAAGATTTTTAACAGCTCCTAAGCAGCCAAACCAGGCAGTTGTTATCCATTATGCTTTTCCTCCCACTTAACAACAAAACACACATTTAATGTAAATTACCCTCAAGAGAGGACAAATGTGGACTGAGTCTGGTCTTATCCTTCTAATAGCTAAGGCTTTGTACCAGAATCACTAATGATCTTGAGCAACCCATGTTTCAATGGCTAGTAAATGCTGCTGTACTAGAGAACTTAAAAAATGTGTATACTGAAGTTGACTCCTTGTAGGAGTGTGTGCTCTTTTTTTTTTTTGCATTTAGAGCTGCAGAGTACTCAGATATTCTTTTCCACTGCTGTATTTCTGAAGCACCAGAGAAAGAATATAGGAATTGCATTATGGCCTGACTGGTCTGAGTATCTTCCCTCTAGCAACATCATTAATGAGGCCACCTTAGAAGGCAAAACATTACCATTGTATTCACACTCTTAGATCTTCGGGGTTATTAAGCTATAGATCATGCCCACATTCATTTTGGTCAAGCAGCCTTGATGACCCATCTCTCTTTTTCTTCTTTGCATGTGAATATCCTTCGGTAAAGATTTTGGCTTGGTGCTACATGGATTAGGACAAGCTCTGTCCCAAAAATGCAAATGAAGAGACAATTGGCCAAAGAAGATGTGCCAAGATTCTGAAAAGGATTTTTTTTCTGCCTAGATAGAAAAAACCTAAATTATAGAAGATTGGATCTTGGAACCAATCCTATTTCATCTTATCTTTAATGGCCTTGGTATAAAACATAAAGTATGCAAATTACAATTGTATGGTACAAAATTGGATATATTACCAATACAGCAGATGATGAAAATAACACATGGGAACAGACAAGAAATTTAATACTTCAAAGCACGGGGTCATGCACATATGGACGACTGGTTATAAAATGGGAGCTCATAACTTGCGAATGATTGAGAAAGATAAAGATCTCAGTGCTGAAAATACTGAAAATATAACTGGTTCTCAGGATACACTTATCTAGGGATTGCAGGTTTCAGATTTAAATATATACAGTTTTCAAGAGTAAAAATGAGAATCTGTTCATATTTCCTCAGTCACATTTAGTATTAATTTCCCCTATGTCAATAAAAATCAATCAACATTATCTTTTAAGTTATCTTAATTTCATTACAATAGAGAGACATACTCCAAATGTCACTGTATTTTATGGAAAAGGAACAGGAAGAAAGAGCCCTTCATTTCCAAGAGGACTTTTTCAACACCAAGGATTGCATCAAAAGTATTTCTGTTCATCTCCTTAATGAATTTCTTTGTGCTAGTTTGAAATAATTTTCTTTGAGCATGCAAATATGCACAGTGTGCTTTAAGTAAAGTCAAAGTTATTAAAAACCTGAAATCCTCTTCTTTAATCCCTATTAATAACTGAATAAATGCATTATTCTGATAATCCTCAAAAGAGGGTATTAGGGCAAATAAATGTAAGAAGAGAGTTGCAATCATGAGTTTCTCACACTGTACAAAATACTCTCGTGAACTACCTTCAACACAGATTTACTGACTTTTAAACTGGCACTTCATTCCTGTTTCAGCAAGCGTCCTCTGCAGATTTGATGATCAGAAACATCCTCCTGATGCACGCTGGGAGATATGGCTGCAGGGTCCAGACCGCAGCGGACACCGTGTCAGATGAGACAGAGCTGCTTGTAAGGGGTGAGTATGCTCATGGTGCCACCTGAAAACACAATCACCAGAAACTGCTCTACTAGGATATTTAAATACACAGGCTTCAGGGATACCTTCAGGGATACCTGTGCTATACATTTTTCTTCAGATTCTACACTGATGAAAACATCTGTGCTTAACCTACTGTCTTTGAAAGCAGTTTCACCATAAAGTGACCTGCAGACATGGCAATGAGAAACAAAAACAGTTAATGGATGTACCGTCTTAAGAGATGTAATAGCACAAATGGTATATCAGATTAGTTAAAATGTAGACAATTAGCATTCACAGGCCTGTGTAAGGTAGGTAAGATGAGTTCTGTGCTTTTTTATGTGATGCTTTACATTTCATCTTATGGTCAAGCCATTCTCTCAGTTTTAAAGGTTTAGGAATATTCATTCACTTCCTAAGAGAATGCAGTGTTTTATAAAATGATAGATATGAACAATGAACAAAAAGCCCCCTAATATGACAGTGATTTGGGTTTTTTAAAAAAAAAATTTTTATTGCCAAATTTTGGCAGCATCTTTAGACCCAGTCCTTCACTTGACATTTAATGTTCCTGGTTATGAACAGGAACACAGAGTCATTGTCCTGCAGGATCCCAGACTGTCTCAGCAAGCTTGCAATAAAGCAGGGTGTTAGCACCATATGTGCATACCGTTAAGCAGAGCATTTCTGCGTTCTGTGCTACTTGTGTGTGTGTGTGCATGCATGTGTGTGCGTGTGTGCACGCACATGTGTGCTCCCCTGATGGGACTCAAGGGCTTACAGTCCACTGGCATTACAACTGGTGGGATAGATGGATCCCTGCTAGGTGTCACAGTTAGACCTTACACAGTTACAGCTTTACTGTGGATTATAAATTTTTTGAAAGAATAAATCAAGGTAGATATTTTATTAATATTTGAACAACTCCAGATTAAAAAAAAAAATAAAAAAGCCTGACAATAATTTATTAAGTTATATTACTATAACTTTCAAAAATACCGCATTCTAACAATTCTTTAGATCTGATACATTCATATCGATCACTTACAGGGAAAATAAATGCTTTAAATGATAAAGAATGTTTCTGATGGACTGCAGAGCTTTTCATATTTTTGATGAAAGCAACTGTTAAATATTTCCATAAAGTCACTTTGAGGACCATCAGATTTCTGTGAGCTATGGCACTATAGGGATGGTGGTATTCAGTTGCCTGAACACAGACCTATAATGTCATTTTAGCTGCCTTATGAAATCTGATTCATCTTGGTGGGTTACACAAGACTTTAAGCATTCCCTTTACCTCTCTCAGATTGGAGCTGGAGGCTCTGTGGATAGGCAAGGCAATCTCAACTTTAATGCTGTTGAACCTATCAGTGACAAAAATGTCTCAGCTTACCATTATCTAGGACGTTGCAGACAGGCTACAAAATATATTTTTTTAAGAATGCCAGTTATATAAATGAGTGTGATGCAGAACATAAGTGCTTCTCTAAGGAAGATGTTTGAGATGAAAAAAAGGGCATTTTAAGCAGTATCAGAATGTATGTATGTGGGTGTCTTATTACCATGCCACCTTGCTGATGAAATGAAAACTATGACTGCTTTATAATGGAATTTAAATTCAAATATACTTTGCTTACAGTGTTCTCTTTTTCTTGTTTCTGCGATTGGATAATTATAGGATACAGAAAGAAACGTTTGCTTCGCTTTCACAAAATGCTTTGTACTGTGTGACTCCTTTTGTGCTGATGTATAATTCAGTTTTCATGAAAGTACAGGATATGGTTGGTCTGCTGAAGTAGTTAATTTCTTTAAGATTATCTGTAAAATTTATGCAAATGAGAGAAATAACATCCTACAGTGACAGTATTGCTTTCACCAAAAAATGTATGATAGTTTTGTTTTGTATTGCAGAAAATGTTTAAAGCACATTTAGTGCAAAGTTGTTAATGATATCTATTTACAGACTTCTGCATTTAAAAAATCCAGAATATTTAAGAGAATCTAATCTATCTCTCCTTATACTGTTACAGGCATTTCGTTTTCATTTCAGTATCTCTAATTCTTTTTTCTCCACTTATTTCAGTTTATAGAGTGCACTCAGTGGTCTGCAGTTTGACACTGTCTGATGATCCTAAATTGCTGAACCTTTCAAACTTCTTTAGGTTTAGCTTTTGGAGATACTGGACATTACTTAGGAGAAAAGACCAACAGCAACAGAGGTTTCAATAAATATTTCAGTGAACTCTGAAGAAATTCACCCAACAGAGGAACTCATCATCTATGAAGAAAAACCATTGCCACTATGCAGTAAAGTCTGAAATCCAAAGCTGTATTATATTTTAGTTCCATTATAGTTTCTAGGTGAAATAATTTCATTTTACGGATATTACAAAATATCTTTGTGTTTTAAATGTTACAGCCTGTGGCCAAACTGAGATAGCAGAATCTTTGTTATAAACTCTTAGAAGCAGTGATATAAGCAAAGTTCCAGCACAACCTTGTTCTGATCTTACTATCTCTCCTTTTGCCTCTGCAGAAAAAGCCAGTATATGCTGATAATATCATACCAGCACACAACAGCATTTCAATCACTAGTTACATTGTAAGGTTCATCTAGTATTTTTAATATATCATTGTATTTTTTACTCAAAAAATCATTCTGCTTGCACCATTTCTTCAGGAAATAAGTTAGACATACTGAATAATTAAATTAAAATAATCTAATTTTACCTCCTTTAGATATTTATGAATATCAAAATTATTGCTATTAGCAAACTGACTAAATTCATACTGAACTATGTATTCAACTGGTGCACTATTTTTAAATCAAAGGGCAGTTCTCTAGAGCTTTATCACAAGTAACTTGAAGACAACTATACCTTGCTGCAGCCTCTTAGATGGAGGAAAGAAACTCTTTGCAGGCTCATATTGCTCATAACAAACATGCTGATCTTCAACAAACAGACATACACAACTGCATTTTCAGACAATTGCAATGTCTCTACGTTATTTATTGTGGAGAAAGCATGGAAAATCCTTAAACCATATTTATCTTTTTTTGCAACCATTCTTGCTAGATGTTCTATTGGAAGATCCCTTGAATATATGCCAGGGAACTAACTGTGTCACTAATTTTGCGCTTGTTCTGTGCTCTGCATTATACAGAAGAAATTAAAATCAAAAAATGTCACCAATTACAGACAATTTGAAGAACAAATAATTAAGAGTGTCAAGTAAACCTCAATTCTTTTCAGTCTAATTACTTACAAGAAGGTGCAAGAATTAATGGTGCAAGAAGATTTCTGAATTTACTACATATGTATGCATTTCTCTGTGTGTGAACAGCAAAAAAAAACAAAACAGCAGCAAGTTTCTATTCTGTAACTTTCTCCAAGGGGTTATAAAGTTTTTTAAACCATTTTGAAACCATTGTGAAATTCACTGCCTTGCACATCTTAATTTTAGGTAAGTTACAGTGAAATACATATCTAATGTTAGAATCATAGAATGATAGAATGGTTACAGTTGGCAGGGACATTAAAGATAATCAAGTTCCAACCCCCCTGCCATGGGCTGGGACACCTCCCACTACAGCAGGTTGCTCAAAGCCCCATCCAGCCTAGTCTTGAACATTTCCAGGGATGGGTTGTTCACAACTTCTCTCGTCAACATGTTCCAGTGTCTCATCACCCTCACAGTAAAGAATTTCTTCCTGATATCTCATCTAAATCTCCCATCTTCGAGTTTAAAACCATTTCCCCTCATCCTATCACTCCACTCTCTGACAGAGTCCCTCCACATCTCTCCTGTAGTTCCCCTTCAGGTACTGGAAGGCGATTATAAGGTCTCCCAGAGCCTTCTCTTCTCCAGGCTGAACAACCCCAGCTCTCTCAGCCTGCCTTCATAGGAGAGGTGCTCCATCATTCTGATCATCTTTGTGGCTCTCCGCTGGACCCATTCCAACATGTCCAAATCCTTTATATGTTGCAAGGACTCCAGAGCTGGACACAGTATTCCAGCTGGTGTTTCACAAGCAGAGAGTAGAGGGATAGAATGGCATCCCTTCCCTCCAACACATCAACTGCACCACCAAGCTTGGCGTCATCAGCAAACTTGCTGATGGTGCACTCTATCCCACTGTCCATGTCACCGACAAAGATGTTGAGTAGCGCTGGTCCCGGTACCAGCCCCTGAGTAACACCACTCATCACTGGCCATCAATTGTACATTGAGCTGTTGACCACAACCCTTTGAGTGTGGCCGTCCAGCCAGTTCCTTATCCACTGAGTGGTCCATCCATTGAATCCATGAGCTTCCAATTTTGAGACCAGAATGTCGTGCAGGACAGTGTCAAACACTTTGCATAAACCCAGGTAGATGAAATCTGTTGTTCTGCCCTTGTCCACCAAGTGTGTGGCAGTATCGTAAAAGGCCACTAAATTTGTCAGACATGATTTGTGAAGCCATGTTGGCTGTCTCCAGTCACCTCCTTATTTTCCATGTGTCTTATCAGAGATTCCAGGAGGATCTGCTCCATAATCTTGCTAGGCACAGAAGTGAGACTGACTAGCCTATGTAATTTCCACTGTGATTTTTATCCAATGAATATCTTTCAGAAATTCTTCAAAAGTATATGTGAAAAGATATTCTAGATCATGTTTGGACAAAATCAAGATTCAAGTCCAGTCTGCAGTTACTACTAAAACAAAACTTTGAAATTGTGATTAAATTATGTATATTAAAGTAAGTAACAATTTTTTAGTGGTTCATAGTATTTTTTTTCTCTTTAAAATATTGTTTTTCTAGGCCAAGTTATTTATTTTTCCTTATCTGTTTTATTTTTCTAATGCTACCAATAACACGGATTTCACTAGGAAGAGATATTCTGCTGGCAACTGGACCTGTCAAGCAGTACATTAGCTTTCCAGTTTAAGTGTCTTGCATTCTAATATTGGAATGAGTTGTGAATGAGAAGTATTTCAGTAGTGTCGTGCTAGCCAACACTGACCTTCAGAGGTGTGCTGTCCTGACATACCTGACATCATCTGTTTATATTCAGGTATGCTACCTGAATATATTTAGGTAATACTACCTAACTTGCAAAAGCATTTATTTAGTCTGTAAAATTTGGTTCTACAAATTCTCTGCAATAGATTATGTTCTTATTATTAGGTACTTAAAAAAATAAGTCATGGTCTTTCTTTCATCCATCTGAGATCCACCATCCCCCTCACCATCCACCATCAAGATAGACACCTTGACTCTGTGGAAGTCCTCAAGAGAGTTCCTGTACTCTCTGAATATAGGGATGATGAAAGAGAGGATTCAGTTCATAGAATCATAGAATCATATAATGGTTACAGTTAGCAAGGACATTAAAGATCATAGAGTTCCAACTCCCCTGACACGGGTTGGGACACCTCCCACTAGAGCAGGTTGTTCAAAGCCCCATCCAGACTGGCCTTGAACACTTCCAGGGATGGGGCATCCACAACTTCCCTGGGCAACCTGTTCCAGTGCCTCACCACCCTCACTGTAAAGAATTTCTTTCTGATGTCTAATCTCAATCTCCCCTTTTTGAGTATAAAACCATTACCCCTTGTCCTTTCACTACACTTCCTGACAAGGAGTCCCTCTCCAGCTCTCCTATAAAAGGTTCAAAGGCCAGGATTGCTTTAAGGCAGAAGAGGTGATGTTGATCACTTACAGTTTAGCTCAGTAACTGCAATGCTGAAGTACAAGGTAGGATATCTCTTTTTAGCTGTTCCAGACCCACCCTCAGAATCACATTTGTCTCTCCTCCAGAGCATGCTATATCTGCAGGCAGCAGATTAGGTGGGATCAAGATATGTTGTTCTGAGGCAGAGTAGCCAGGAGCACAGAAGTCAAGAGACAAATAAATGAGAACCTGACTGTTCAGGGCACAATTTAGTGTATCTCCAGCAACCCAAATATTTTCTTCCTTCATTGAATTACTACTGCCCAAAAAAAACCCCTGAAGTCCTCAGGGGAACCATTATCAACAGGTTATATTGAAGTGTGTACTGGGAAAGGGAAAAGCTAAATAACACGCATGCTCCTCTGCACCAGATTTGCCCTGCAGCTGGGCAATGAGACAGATAGTAGTAAAGCCTTAAATATTGTTGCAAAATTTTCTGGAAGACAGTCATCAGAGCCCATATCAGGAGAAGGCAGCATATAGGGCAAGCTAATACAGCTCAAGGACATTCAGAAGAGAAGACAGCTTTTCACATAGGGTGGTAACTATTCTGGCACCAAGCCTGCATAAATGTGCTACTTCAGAGGAATCCTGTAACAGGAATTATGTATGTCTGGTGGTCAAAGAAATAGTCTTACTGGAGTGAATGAATACAACAAAAATCACAGCTATGGACTTACATTCCTGACACCCAAGTCATTGCCTGATTTCACTTCATTTATGCCTTGTGTTGTTTACTCACCCAAGGAAAATTGTGCAGAATAGCTGTTTGTCATGCAAACAAGGATGTTTACAAAACAATATAGATATTTAGATATTCACTACAGTCAACAAACATTTGCCACAGCACATGAAGTCATCAGCCATTTAAGAAGCACAAGTGATTTATGATTTTTAAGAATGTCAATCCCATTCTTGACATCTGTCCAAGAATAGTTTCCCATGTCATGTGCTCTTTCTGCCTGCCAGCCTTTATTTATCCACCCAGATCTTCAACTTTCAGCGTATACTGAGTAGCAGAGAAGCAGAATAGCAGACTGTTTCAGCTTGGCTGGTTTTCTGTCTACCATTGGCACAGCAGTAGTTGAGCTATCTTTAAACTGTTTTTTCACAAAGAAGTGATTACCAAAGCAGAAGGGTCTAATAGAGGATAAATATGCATGTCGTGTTCTGACGCTAATGATATGATCACAAACATGGTTACCAAATACCCAAATACCAGCCAGGAGACTTGCATCTCACAGATGTCTCAGGTGATCTTGTAGCCAGCAATGTGTCAGGTTTCCTCAAGTCAATGCCTGCTCGGTAAGTTAATTTACTTTTAAAGCCTGTCTTCCAAAACCAGCTTATTATCTTCTTATTTCCCCATTATGCTGTAGAAATTTGAAGCAATCTGTGCATTCATATTTTCCTTACAAAGGATATCTTCGTGATCCTGTGCTTCATTGTAGAAACATTTAAAACACCAAATAATTCTTCATAAAAAAGGTTGACACCATAAAGGGGCTAAACTTTATTACCTTAGTTGTTCCAATCAACTACATTTAAAAAGGTCAACAGTGTTTTTCACTTTGTTTATATTTAATTCATCAGGCCAAGATCTGACAGGGGGGATTTAAAGAATTCTTACATTCACTTTTGGAAAAAGTTATCCTTTTGCTCTTGAAACTCACAGTTTCTAATCAACTCATTTGAAGTGTTGCTTTTCCATACGGTGCAACAAGAAAAATTTTCAGTTAAAAACCTCCTAACAGAACCAGTTATTGTATATTCCTTGCTCTTTCTTTTGCAAGTTTGGAGGGTTGGCTTAGAAAAACATCTCTTCAGCAAAGAAAAATAGTGGGAGCTGGGAACTTCACACTGGAGTCTAACATGCTTTCTAAAAGATCAATGTGAGGTTCACTATAGTCTATTAAAATTAAAGATCCCTTTCACCTGCACTGAGTAGCGATTTTGGAGCAACAGCAGTTTCTGAGAACACTAGCGGGTTTCTTACAGATTAGAGGATCACTACAAAATTTAACATGACACTATTATGTGATGTGGATGGGGCCAGTGCTTCAAACATTTAGAACCGAGTGATTTTTCCTATATAAGCCTCTATATTCTTAGTGACATTAGGGACACCACAAACACCAAAGTAGGTTAATTTTCAGACTTATCCCTTTCTTGCATCACATTTCCTTTTAAGATCATCATGACTGAGTTAGGAATAAAAAGGTGTGAAGTTAAAGGACTTTTTTACATCTTTTTTCAGTGCCTAGTCTGCAGTATTTTAATATTTATTTAACAAAAGAAAGTTTTTTATCATAAAAAATTTCAATAACTTTCAGTTGTCAAATAAATTCCATCACTTAATTCCTATTTACAAATTTTTCTTGCAAAGCTGGTTTTCAATATATTATATCCAAGAGAGTAAGTAACATCAATTCCAAATTGCTCAGACAAATGCTGGCTACTGCATTACACATTGCCTTACATCAACAGCATATGGAGCAGCCAGCTCATCTCCAAATTATCAGACTTCCTTTCAGATTGCTCCACTTATTTGTTCTAGATACAGTGCAACCTAACCTCTGGTTTTACAAAGGAGCAGAGGCTACTAGTCCCAAAGCGATTTACTCACTGGGGAGTCAAACCTCAAAGGGTTTGACTTTCTGCAAAGTAAACAGTGTAAACCGTAACCTGTAGCAAAGGTTGACACTACCAGGTATCTAAGGCTGGGAGATCATAGCAAAGAAAAAAAAGACCATTAGCTCTTTGCAAAGGAATTATAGTAAAGCAGTAGTCAGGCAAGTTTGCTCATTTTTTTTTTAATTTGAGGTGCTAATTAACAAAAAGTCCCCTCTTCTGTAAAAAAAGAGGTCAAATAAATGAAATGCAGAGACATTGTTTCGGCAAGTTTCCTTGTTTCCATTAATAATCACACAAAAGATTGTTTTTTTCAGCACACCTAGTAATATTCGTATTCTATATATTTATATAAAAATATTTTATATTACATACATATTATAAAACATGTTTTAGGAAAAACTAAAAGATAACTAATTGGTCTCAGTTCTGTTACAGGTAGATCTGTGCTCTCTAACCATGAGTACAGTTAACTTTGTTTTCAGTACTGTCTATCTCATCTCATTGGTCTACACTTAAGGATTTTAATAGATTTAGATGCCAAATAATAGTCTGCGCGGTTTAGTAATAGCTTTTTCACTGTTATTTGCTGTTATTATCCTTTTCATTCTTACTGCTCAAAATATGTTTTCTATTGTTACAGATGTCAATAGACATTTTGCTTTTCTAGAAGAAAAAAATAGTGTCCACTCTTCCTATTCTCTGTGTTAATGCTGTACAGCCTTGGAAACTTATTAACATATACAAACTAAAATTCTTTGAACTACACAAATGTTAGTATAACATTCATGGCAGGAAGATTTCTTAAAAATAAGATGAAAATCAACTTTCTTCTACAATGTATAACATGTATTCTAAGACTGTGCACTGAATCAAATGCGCAGTGTAAGTAAAGTGATCTTTAAGAACAAATGGCTACCTGGAAGCTGTAAGATTTTGAAATGAAGCAGAGAGAAATCCTGTAGTGGGAAGGGATGAAAGCCTTTATGACTACAGACTGTGGTTTAAGAGTACACATTTTGTGGTCTAAAAATAAAAAAGAGGTTAAAGCTATTCATCTTGTAGACTGGCAAAACTGCCAATCTAAGCAAGAAATCCATTCTCATGATGTATTTTTGGAGAAGTGATTTTTCCTCTGAACTCCACTGACCTGGAGCAAATTTAACATAGGAACTGCTGGTTGGGTTGACCACACTGCTTCTTTCAGTTGTGATATTACCAATAAAACTTAAAGACAAGCACTTGGGTTTAAAGGCCATCAGACACAACATTATTAAATGGAACGTAAACAAGGTCAGCAGATTCTTGCTGGCCCTTGAAATTGCATTTGAGCAAAGGCCAGGAAGATGCCCTAAGCACAGACCCCATTAATTGAACTCACAGAATATGTCCATAATAGCAAACTGCTCCCTGAGGTCAATGGGTACAGCAGAGTTCCCATCCACACAGGCCCATCCACTACATTCCTGGCTCCCCTCCCCTCTCAAAACAGGATGGGCTCAACAAGCTGCCGGTTGGGTTCTGCCCCAGCCCATGGTAATACATTAATTGTGCCAAGGCATTGGCTGGGAAGGTCATAATTCCACAGGGATGAAATTACAATAGGGACTGGTTGACAACATAATAGTGCATATTATGTGCTAGAGTTCAGATTGGTACTTTGGCCCTTTTCAGTATATCAGTGTAGTTGATTGGAAGATAATGTGTTACTGTAGATGTCAGTAGCCCTTTAACCCACAGATTCCAGACTGAGACACTTCAAGTAATCTAATCTTGTAATAGGATCTTTGTAATGGTGTGAAAGGGAAAAAGATTACTATCTTTAAAAATTGCATTTCTTTTAAGCTTAAAAAAGACCCTTTATTCTAAGAAGCCTTTTTACAAGTGTAAACTCAACTCATATCTATCACTTCAGTCAAGAAAAAGGTACGAAAATACAAATCAGATGTGGTGATGTTTAAGAACTCATTGCCTAAAAGACACCCGTGACATTCTGGGAGTGCTGGTGCCCACACTGAGAGAAAAGAGTGAAGGAGGCAGCATGGACAAGGTCTGGGACAGCTGAAAAGTGATGTCCTACAATGCTTAAGATAATCAGTAGGATATGCCAATTAAAAAGCCATGTCCAAAATTCAGTTTCTTATGCTATTTGGGACCTGCTAGTTATGCCATTCACAATATAATTCATAGGCTACTAGTACTTTTCCTCCTAAGGTGAAAATTCAGCTCATGTTCCCTGCACTGCCCATACATTTTATGTCATCACAGCTACCACAATACAAAGAGACAACTCAGAGCCTTGGGGCTGCAAACTAGCATCTGAGCTCACAGATCTCAAGGTGTTTTTCCCCAGATCCTCTATTTTTAGGTTTGTAGAAGGCAGAGAAATCATCAGGGCAAAGGAGCACAAAATTACATATTCAGGCTGAAACACTGATGCCTTCTCTTTCTTACCTTCCAACCCTGAGTCTCATCCTGTCTGTTCTGCCACTGGTTGGGGTATAATCTCACCATCTGTCCAGGGCCTGTATGGCCACTTGGGCTACCAGTGGGAAAGCACTGGGGTGCACCCACACATGGAAGGAATGAGGATAGAGATGTATCCACTAGAGCCATGGTGCCTATTGAATTTATTATACATGGAACTTTTTCTCCATTCTCTTGTTACTCATTATGTGTGAACATTTCATCTGCCATACAGGAGCACAGATAAAAGAATTTATGCTACAAGAAACGGTCAAGCTCCTGTTTTCTCAACCCCCTTTTCCATAGTTTTTCAAAAGAAAGAGTTATGGCTTCTTTCTTTTCCTCTTTCTTGACCTCTCATCTTCTTGATGACAAGCCAGTTCACCTTGTCTTTCAGAAAGCAAAATCTTCAGGTCAAGAAATTTGTGTTCGTGAACTGCTACATATCAGGCATCTTAGTTGTTTGGTAAAAGTAAGTATTGTCCTGGTCAGGCAGCAGTGAAGTAAATCAGTGCACATTCTGGGATTCACAGGAAAGGGCACTGCCTCACTAAATGACTATGGCTATTATTGGTAATAGTCTTTCAAGAACTCTCACATTAACATCGTACCACGGCAGTAATCTAAGAGACCTCTCAGAATGATCATTCCAACAATAAAAAGACACATAAAACAAGTTTTCCAAAATGCACTCACGCATGTCCTGAAATGAAGTATCAATCTATGAAAATCCTCTGAAAGAAGATAACAAATAATATCCTTGACACTGGGTTTCTACTGCTCCTTAGCAGCATAAGAGCTTATTGCAGTCCCAAATGTCTTCTCTACGAAGGTCGACTGCACTGTAGTGCATTTATGACCAGTCATTTTCTGTGTAGTTTCCAGAGAAGCATTTGAGCAGACTGCATTTTTTCCTCAATTGGCTATTCTCAACTAAAAAATTGTTTTAGAGATCCTGAACAATAAAGCAGCCCTTGGGAGAAAAGCTTCTCTGCATTAGCCATCCAGCTGACACCATGAATGATTACATCCAAGCATAAAATTTAATGAGATTTCTACAAAAATGAGTGACATCTGCATAGCACTCAGGTCCTGGCTAACTGTCATACATTTGTCATCAATGAGGCTTTTGTCCTTTATTAATCCGCTTTCAAAAATGCCTGCTGTTGGAAATGGAAATGATTTTTAGCAGTCATCCTGCAAACTGTGTAAGAGCACACATCTCAGAAAGCATAATGACACATTGTCATGACTAGGAATGCATTTAAAAGGTTTAAAAATGAGAGATGAGAGAACTCCAACAACAAAATATAGAGAGAATCTAGCAGGAGATGTCTGCATAAATATACTTTACATATTTTTATATAAGCAAGACAGTTGTTCTTTTACTTATAATGCAGTGGCTAGAAACTCTTCAACAACATTCATTGTTCTTGGGAGAAATATTGTCATAGAGGAAAAGTACTAAAATATTTCCCTTTAATTTTGTTTGTGCTTGGGAGCATGATATAATTCTGAGCCCAGGGCAGCAGCCCAGTAAAAGCATATGACTTTATCAAGATCCCAGCTTTCCTTTAAACTTTCCCTCATAGCTAAAAATAAAAATTTCACTAGTATTTTCCTACATCAACAGATAGCCTGAAATAATAGATGATGGAGATTGAAGATCACCCTATTTTATTAAATTAGCCCCAGGACTTGCTATCCTGAGACAAAGGCCTGACCTGGTGCTTCCCATTGAAGAACAGTAACACTTGTCAGGAAGGCAGGAGTTCAGAGGGCACATCTTTCTTCCATGTTTTCTCCCAGGAAGAACAGCATGACCTTTCAACTGCAAATGAAGATGGGACTCCAGAAGGCCAAGAGTCACCAGGTATCCAAGGAGGGGCACCATCTTACCCCAGCACTATTTGCGATTAGATGAAAGGCGCTGACAGCAGTGAAGTCAAGCCTGCTGAGCAGGCAGGGCAGGGGAAAAGGAGAGATTCCCAGCACTGGAGCTGCTCACCACCTGTCGGAGTAGAAGACTTTATTTTTCCTATAGCCCAGACCTGTATCCTGGGCTCCTGCAAAGAGTGCAGTGCACTGGGGAGACCATCTTGATCCATCATACATCCACAATGCTACGCTTTGCTGAATTCCTTCCATTTCCTGATTTCCAAACATTCATTTGTCTTTTTTTGTTGCTATTATTTGTAAATGGCATATATTTCCAACATTTTAATGTCAATTAGTTGCTTTTAGATGATTTCCAAGCAAATAGAATCAAGTGAATAGTGTAATTTGCTTTCTCATTTAAAGGATTCAATGTCTCCTTCATTCTGAAGCTACTGAGCACAACTATTACAGAACTCTGATCATACTGCTGTTATGGTTCATGTAAACACGCTTTTGTTGAAGGCATATCAGAGGAACTATAAAGCTGTTTGCAGCTGCAAATGACAAAAAATCCCAGCAACTAAAAATATTTCAGTTAATGAGGGGTTTTTAGCCTTTGATATCAGATACATTTGTTTCTACTCATGGACTAGGGATTCTAGCCTGCAAAAGACTTGATTGCATGAAATAGCACTAAAAAAATAAAAATAATGCTGAGTTCAATAATGCAGAAACAGTGGCTACAATTGCCACTTCAAATGGAGGCACCAGATCCGAGTGTTTGCCACCCTGATCTGCAGATGCTGAGCTCTGAGAGTTTAGCAAGTGTGACTGCATCATTCACCACAGCTCATGGGCATGGAGGTACCCGAAGGATCTGCTCCACTAGAGCTCATAAAACATGGAAACAGCATTGGGATCCCACAGAAGTGTAGCAGCAATTTTTTTTTTTGTTAATGAAGTGGTTTCCATCATCACCCTTCCTGCAGTTTTCTGGAGAAAGTGTCCAGTACTGCATTCTGATTTCACAGTCCCCCAGTTGTGTAGGAGCAGAAGCAAAATTTCAACCTTCAAGAACAGGGGGGTGGAAACAAAACAGGAGGGTCTAGGATGAAGAGAAAATCCACATTTTACATAAATAATTATAGTTATTAATAATATTAATATTTAATGAAGTACTAAGTCCTATACTTCTGGATTAACATAAGTTTTTAAGTATAAGAACCACAGGAGACATGATTATTTTTTCACTTACATGTGACAGACATGCACATTTTCTCCCAAACATCTGGTTTCAACAGCTGTGGAAGAGAATCCTGAACCAGGAGAACCTTGCCTCCAATTAAGTTTGGCAAGTGCAAATGGATTTTTTTCAAACACCAGTAATATCAATATCAGGAAGAATTAAAGATAAAATTTGGAGATGGGAATGGGATGGTATTGCTACATTTTACCTTGCAAAGCCATGTTTGCTACCAGAGACATCACCTATTGGATCAGTCACATGACCTATACAAATGGTGACAAGCATATTCTCATTTGGTGGAATAAATAGTCCTTTCAATTCTCAAGTGAGAAGTTGTTGTGGCTTTGTTGTTTGTTTTTAATGGAACCACAGTAATTAGCAGCCTTCAAAATATTTGCGTTTGAGTTTTGTTTTGTTTTTAATAGCTTTTGATCAAACAGTTAATGGACTTCCAACAAAAGAGCAATCCAGGAGGTTTCCCCAAATGAATGAATTTGAGAAAAAGGACAAATGTTGTATTCTTGATTCAATTAGTAATATTATTGTTCTTCAAGAAGAACATCCACCTGTGCTTCATTTTAATCACTATTTATCTTTCCTGCTGTCAAGTCTCACACAAAGAGATGATGTGATTACAACTGTTCGGTCTAGCCTGGATGCTTCTTAAAATTACTCATTTTTTCCTTTCATTTTAGGTTCAGAACAATTATCATGGATGACTATTTTTTTTTTAATCTGTTTCTATTTCTAGTTCTTCTGCTATTTATGTGACATTTAGAATAGGAACAATCACAATTTACCATCAGAAATCATGGAAATGAGGTATCTCCTTGATGTAGTAACCCTTGTATTTCATGGATATTGAACTCCTCTGGTTCCCTACAGAAACATCTCCTGTATTATTGCTGCTCATCCGTGATGATGGTGTGGTCTGTTTGATTATTCCACTTTATTTCTAGGTCCTCCTGGTCCCCCAGGGGTTGTAATAGTGGAGGAAATTACAGACACCACAGCAACACTCTCCTGGAGTCCTGGGGCAGACAATCACAGCCCTATCTCCCTCTACAACCTGCAAGCACGCAGTCCATTTTCTCTTGGCTGGCAGACCGTAAAAACAGGTGAGAAAAACTTTCCAAACAGCACAAGTAGGCTGTTCAACAGCAGGAACAGAAAGTCTTAAGAGAACAATGATAAATTAAAATCACTGATTTTTTTTTTCTTTTTTCATTCCTTTCACGTTACTTAGCAACAGCTCTGAAAGGACACCACAAAGACTTCTGCCATGATGCATCTATGAATAAGCAGAAAGATCTCCCCTATATCCTTCAATCTATGTCTTTTCAGGAGCACCACAGTGCCAAAAACCTAGCTGTAATTTCTGACATATTAGATCCTTGATGTCTATCATTTTTAATGGCCATATTGTATTCTCAAAGTCCACTTGCCATTGAGACACTGCATGTGAACTTCAGATTTCTGAGTGACCACATATTTATTTACTGTCTGCAGTTCCAGATGTGATAAGTGGTGACATGGAATCTGCCATGGCTGTTGAGCTGAACCCTTGGGTGGAGTATGAGTTCAGAGTTGTAGCCACCAACAAAATTGGGACTGGAGACCCAAGTGCGCCATCACGAATGATCAGAACCAACGAAGCAGGTAAGAAGATTATTAAAAGATTAGTTTCCCCGTACTATCAGAAACAAGAACTCTTTTATAGTAATAGAACTATTTTACTGGTACATGTCTGTGTGTCCAGTCATCACTGTTTCAGGGTGATATTCTTTGTAATGGGGAGCCTGGGGCAGACAATCACAGCCCTAATTCCTATATAATTACAGGAATATTGTTTAATTTACAGAAATTTCAAATAAACCCATTCTCTGCTGTCTTAGTCCCTCCTTACTCGTCATCTTACACTTAAGCCATTGCAGCCTACCCTATGGCTTCCAGTGTTCTTTGATTGCAGGCCGCTTCTCTGTCTCTTCACACAAGTGCTCCCAAGTGGCCTCCCTCCCCTTATTCTTCATAACTTCTCTCCTTGAAGGTGTACAGATTTTTTTTCAGCAAGATAGGGAAGATAGGGGAAGCTTCTTAATTTGACATACCTTGTGCTCCGAAGTGTTTCTTTGTCATGCACACTCTACCATGAACCGTTAGTGCATTTAAAGAAATGTCATTATATTTCTGACTGGGATAGTACTGTGGGACCCAGAAAAAGTGTTTAATATTGCATTTGGGTCTTTTGAAAATTGCAGTAGTTTCAGAAAGTTTGAAATCTTTGACAATAACTTGTGCGGAATGAAGGGAGATAAAGAAGGATTAGGAATCTGAGAGAAATCCCTAGGCAGCTGGAGACATGTATTTTAAGAGGCTGAAAGAGTTAGAGATAGGGCTTGAACAAAGCCTAAAAAGAAAACTGCATCTCAGGACTCTTTCAAATTATTCTATATTCTTTGTTATTATTTAGGAGGCCTAGAGAGTTTTGATTTTCTTTTGATGTTTCTTCAGCTCAATAAATTGTAAGTAGTTTATTAATCATACAGCATAGAAGAGTGCCAAATTCAAAGATTCCACCTGAATTTGAAAGTATAACTGATTTTGTAGTTGGAAATATTCTGAACAAATTCAGGCCTTGTGTTGCTCTCTGTCTTTTCATTACAGGAGATTATAAGAATTACAAGTGTCAATGCCAAAATGTGTCTGTCGCTCTCATTCTGAAATAAAATTCTTATCTTTAAAATAAGTTAATTTTGTGCTCCATAGGTCACTGGTCTGTGTATATGCCACCCATAAACCTCCACAGCATAATGTTCAGGCTGATCTTCTTAGACAGAAACACAAAATTAATTGAATAATTGGAGCTGGAGTGGATCTTGGGAGGTCTCTAGTCCAGCCTCCTGCTCAAAATTGGATAAACTGACTTCAGAGCAGGTTGCTCTGGGTTTTGTCCAGTTGAGTCTTTGAAATCTCCGAGGAGGGAGATTGCACATCCTCTCTGGGCAACCTGTGTCAGCAGTTAACTAATCTCATTGTGATTTTTCTTTCAATCTATCTCACTAGAATTCCCCCTATTTCAACTCATGACCACTGTCTCTAGTCCTCCCATTCTGCGCTGTTATGAAGAGCCCATTTCTGTCTCCTTCATGACCTCCCCATAGGCATTGGGGACTGCTGTTAGGTCCCTCAAAGCTATCTCTGTTCCCCCAGTGCAAGCCCAGCTCCCCCAGCCTCTCCTCACAAGGCCAGAGCTCCAGCCTCACTATCCCAGTGGCCTCTCCTGAACTTGCTTTAGTTGATCAATGTCTTTCTTATTGTGGCACCCAAAACTGGATTCACTATTTCAAATGAAGTCTATCAAACCTATCTGCAGTTGTAATATGACATATATTTTTTCTGCTTTAAATAACTGTGTAGTTGCTAGCTGATATTAAATTTCACTGTGCAATCACAGAACTGCACTGAAGTGATTTGATTCCCATTCATGCATGTGGAATCTTTTCCAATGTTCCCCATTTTCTGCAAGCTCCCCACAGTGTAAAACTCAGTAACTTTATGCAGAAGCCTCAGATGCTACATACTTTGTTCCAGAAAGAAGAAGAAAGGAAAATGAAACAAAAGACACCAGCTGCTGTCATCTGAAATGATTTAAAAAAAAAAAAAAACATTATTGCACCACCATTATTCTTTCCTTGATTTTGTACCATATTTCCTCAGCAGTGAAAATTCTGTTGGACCCAAATGGTTGAAAAACTTCTCTATTTATTCAGGTGATACATATCTGAGATGACAAAAACATTCTGGAAAAAGTTTATCCTGTAATCATTTGCACCTCTGGGATTATGTTCTTTCAGATGAATATGTTCCTTATTTTTGAAAAGATATAGTTCAAGATTTTAATTGACCAGTTGTATTGAAGCTGTGAGCGAATGTTTTTCTCACAAAATGAAGTTTCAAAAATCTTAGATTTCATCTAACTGTCATGGTTTTTAGGTTCCTTCTTCTGCTTTCCCAGTATTAATCAAACAAAGGCTATTTACTAAAACATTCCGACACCTCTAGTGAAAGTCTTCTTCCTGCGCATACATTTTCAATATTCCTTTGGACAAACATTGCAACTTTACCTCTGTAAAGCATCATAATGACCAGTAAAACAAAATAATTTGGGGACAGACAAAACACCCAGTGTGCAGTATATTTTCACCTGGTGATGGGTGTTGGGTAATACTCCACTATTCCTGCCATTGGAAGGTACAGAGCCTTTAACTTAAGTAGCAATGATCTGTACTCCAGTAAATAGGACTCCTCTGATAAACAGTGCTGTAGCTGATAATAATGCAGGTCTTCTTGAATAATAAATCAATAACATATTAGTTAAAATAGAAAAAAAAACAGACTACACTTGATGTTTACTTGCACGTTCAACTTCCTGCTTAGGAATACCTTTTTTCTACCAGAGTTACAGCTGCACAAATATCATGTTAGAAGGGAGTGTTTTGTAGCATGACATTGAAATCCAGACATGTGCCAGTAAAACAACTTAACAGCCTTCAGAGAAATTGCATTGGAATTTATTTGGTGTGCCTGCTTAACATGGCATGGTACAGCAGAAGTCTATTGTCAACCCCTCCATTTCAAAACACCTGTCTTTAAGAAAAGGTTTGGTTTCTATTGTAATTGTGAATGATTTGGGGGGTTGTATTTGTGGGCTTTTTAATAAAAAAGATAGATGCAATCTCATTTTTTTAATCTATACAGAGAGTGAGAAGACAGGAGTTACAATAAGATATAACTTCCCAATTTGTTAGAACCTGCAAGGAGTTGTAAAGTCAGAACAATAACAAAATGGTCTCTGCTGGTCTCGCTGAAAAAACAATCAAACAAAAAAACCCTGCTACATGTATAATTTTTTGCAAAATTGCCTGCTGCTTATATCTTTTATGGCACTTTTGAAATGGCAGTGGCTTCACTCACACAGCCACTTTTTCCTGAAATCCAGATATTCCTGTTTACCTCTGTCCTCTGACACAGCTCTTTCAGTGATGATGTGGACTATCACCCTTGATAGTTTTCAGATGCTCAAAGAAAGCTAGTAATAGTATTGATTGGGTTTCATATATGGTTTTCCAAACCAGCACATTAATAACTTATCTTAGTGTATTACCCAGTGATGCATTATTTTTCAGAATCTCTGCATAACTATTTTTTAACTCAATTCTTAAGTCATGTATGTGAAAGGACATTATATTTCAGAAAGAGCAAAGCATCAGCCTCTCTACTCATGACCCAGGCAGAGTAACCTGACTCTTTGCCATGATGTTAGATGTGCCCCACAAGTGGAAGCTGGCAGGCTGCCCCTGCACTGGGTAGAACTCTAGAAATACTAGTCCACCAGCAGAGAGGATGACTGTGGCTCATGCTCAGGTGGGAGCTGAGATCCACGAGGCTGAAGGAGAGCTGTGTAGACACCCACAGAGGCAGCAAATGCATGATTCTGCTCCCATTATTTTATACTTAAACGGAAATCAGCGTCTGTAATTTAATGGCACAAGCTAATTTGACTGGAGACTAAAGTATTATCCTCTCTCCCCACACCTCACTTATTTTATCACTTCTTCCCCAAGATAGTAACAACATTTTATATTAGTCCATTATCTAAAAATACCCATGGAAGCAATACTTGGGGTAGTGTAAGGAAATCAACAGAATAATAAACAGGTTTCCACTTGCTTTAATTTTCTAATTAAACCCTAATCTTGTTATTTAGTTCATATTTAGTTAACATGATTGTTTTTCGTAGCTACTTTCATCAGAATGGATAATACTGCAATTTTCTGGCACATCTAACTTATCGCCAGCTGCTGCATTTCTGTCAGTTCTAGCCTTGATACATATTTTACAGGTCCACAAGGTGAAAAGAGCCAATAACATGAATTTAAACATGTCTGGCATTCCACTAAGGCAGTCAGGCATTTGAAGCCTGGGGGCAAAGCATCAATTACATTATCTATTCATGGGGAAACATGGGGAGAGAGAAATTGAGTAGAATCAAAGTTTAACCTGCTAATCATGCATGCAAACTTGATTTTATGAGGTAACATTGTAATGCACTCTGTTAGTAGCAGATTGTACACGGGCTTTATTTTTAATAAGTCCTTATTTTTCATTAAGTCACCGTTATTCTCAGACAGAGTTTCTTCATAGCATAACAAGAAATGCCTTCGTTGCAGGAAAAAGTTACCTGTTTCAGACTGGCTCTATTTTGGGTTTTTTCTTCGTTCTTGGTGATGGTGTTTTATTTGTTTGTGACCTGTATAAAAGAAGTTTTGTTTTTTCCTATTATCATACCTATTTTTGCTCTAGAAAAAAATTAATCTTCTTTATCTGTAAAATTTGGAGATGATTACCTAGGCCTATGTAGAAAACTTGCTTTTCCATAGGGAAAAACAAAAGGAGGATGGAAAGTAGATGGTAATCATTGACTCCATGCGTATATTTAGAACAAATAGGCTACTAAAATTTAATATTGCAGGCTCAAACTAATATGCAGTATATCTTGACAAAGAATGCACATGTGTATGCTACTAAAAGACATAACAGGAAAGATAAGGAATTAGTTATCTGGCATATATGCCACAGCATTTGAGATTTCAGTCCTATATGTGATGATTTGGAAGCTATTCAGACTGAGTCCTGTAGGCATGCATGAATTTTATATTCCACTAAATTACAAATATTAAAATACAGAGGAAATGGAAACAGAAACACAGATCCTGAGGCCAGTTGGGGCATCCTTGTTTTCCAAGAGTTAAATAGAGTGTATTGTCCGCTTCTGAGATGCTCGTACATTTTACATTTCATTCCTGAACAGATGAGATGTGAAATGATGATCAGGGGACTTAGAGCACCTCTCCTATGAAGACAGGCTGAGAGAGTTGGGGTCGCTCAGCCTGGAGAAGAGAAGGCTCCAGAGAGACCTTAGAGTTGCCTTCCATTCCTGAAGGGGAACTACAGGAGAGATGAGGAGGGACGCTTTATCAGGGAGTGGAGTGAAAGGACGAGGGAAATGGTTTTATACTCAAAGAGGAGGGATTTAGATGAGATATCAGGAAGAAATTCTTTACTGTGAGGGTGGTGAAACACCGGAACAGATTGCCCAGAGAAGTTGGGGATACCCCATCCCTGTAAGTGGTCAAGACCAGGCTGGATGGGGCTTTGAGCAACCAGGTCTAGTGGGAGGTGTCCCTGCCTATAGAAGGGGGGTTGGAACTAGATGGTCTTTAAGGTCCCTTCCAACCCAAACCATTCTATGATTCTATGAAATATTTTCCTGTGAAGGCAAGAACTTGACAACTGGTCTTTCACACAGTGAAAGGGTTTTCACTTAACATCTCTCTGTTTCCCAGATATGTACTGCAGTAGATAGATAGATGATAGATAGATAGATAGATAGATAGATAGATAGATAGATAGAAAGAAAAACATCTGAGAAAGAAAAACAGACAAATGTGTTCTTGCTTTGGTCTTCACATTAGGAAGTTCTCTTGAGCTGGCAACAAATCCTTCTCCTTCCATCCATACATTTTCCATGGCTAAGAAAAGTTGGTTTTTAAACATTTGTATCTTAAAAGATTTTAAAAGCTCTAAAACAAAAAAAATAACTGCAACTGTACCTTGACCAAATGGTTTCTTAAGGACTAAAGCCAAGTTTAGTAATTCATCTCCACAAAAAGGGTAGGAATATCAACAATTTTTTCATTTTTCTTTATTTGACAAGATTTTTCAGAATTTATACAAAAAATGCCTATGTGGAAAATAACTTCATTAATACAGGTTTCAAGCAGAGTAAGAAAGACTTTGTGATTAAAGTATAAAATTGGGATTTGGGAAATCTAGACTCAGCTGCTTATCAGAAAACCCACTGTAAATTTGGGCAGCTTATGCTGACATTTCTTAGTCTACAAGCAGGAGGTTTGTAAGGCCCTTCCTTCTCTTTGTCTTCCCTCTATCTCATCTATTCAGATGGCAAAACGGAAGGCTAGGGACTAAATCTAACTATATGTTTCTACAGCAGTACCGTAATCAATTATAATCTTCGCTGCTAAATACTTCTGTTCTGCACAAAAATTAAGACATACTGCAAAATTAAGAATCTGTCATTTCTTTGTAATAAGCAAACCACACAGAATTGAAAAAAAAGCCACTCGATGTTTCCTTGAAAAAAAAAAAAGATAAAACAGAAACACTTTAAAATTATTAATTATTCATTTAATAACATTTTCTTTTAATTTCTTTACAAGATAGGAATTTTAAAAAGAGGATGAACTGTTTTTCAAGTGCTTCCAGTTTTTCCATGTTCAACATGAGGTTATATTTTCCTTTCCATAAGAAAAGGAATCTAGAGCTAAAGGAGTTTAAAAGATCTTTTCAGTTCACTCATTGAATGAAAGAATAAAACTGATTTTAAATAACACATAGATTTTATTTACTTTCATTATCAAAGTAGAAGTAAAATAACAATTTTGAATAAAAATTAAAAATCTTTTTCAACTCAAACCAAAATACTTATTTTTTTCTTTAATTATATTTTAAGTATGTTGTCATAGGGTTACATTCTTCATGCCTGTTATTAGAGAAATTATTAAAGGGGGTTTTTTTTGCATTAGGGGGGATAATTAAGTTTTAATAGTGTTTAATGTCACTTTCATTTTGAGCGTATCACAGTACTTCCATGAAAATGGAAAACAATAAGAAAGAAATCCTGCTCTTTCTGTTCAAATCAAATCCCTGGCAAAGTCATATCAAGATTTCTGTTTGTTTGCCTTAAGTAGAGATATCAACTTCAATGTGTCCAGCATACACCCATTGTTTACTGTAAACCATATTTAGTCACCATGTATTTCAGAACATGTTTTTTAGTACTACTTGTTGTTCCCATTACCAGAACAATGGGGAGACCTGGCTTTTAACTCCCAACCTTACCAGAGGCTGAAGAAACAAATGAAGAGTTGATCTGATCCCAAAGACCTGACAGCTTAAGAACAAACCAGGAGACAAGTGCTAATAGGTAGCTGGCAAAGGGGCTAATGAGAAAGTTTTGGTCAGAACTATAGACAGATGATCAAGCTAAGAGTAGTCATACTTTATTATTCTAAGGAACATTGTTAAGCCAAGGAGTGATTCATTTTTCAGGAAGTGACATCCTCTTGTGTTGTTAAACGTAGACTTATTAACACAGCAAAAAAGCTCTTTGCTACTAGTTGGGGTGTATTTATTCACAGGAAGCAATACCGAATTTCTCGTCTTTGATACTAAAGAAAAGAGGTCCTAATGTCCTTGTTCCCCAAGCACAAGCACAAGGATGCTGTGTCCAGGAGTCAAGTTTAGTCGTGATCCTTACATATTTGGTGCAAGTGTATCTCCATGAGTGTCACTGCCAAGAATTAACAACTTAAAGATTGAGAACGCACTAATTGCATGGCAATAAACTTGGGCTATGAGTGAGTAAATTCAGATATAACATTGATATAAAGGTGATGCTGCCAAAAGGGTGGCTAATATATAACCTCGTTGCCTGGCAAAAAATCTTTTCTTTTAATAGTTTTCTTCACTTAACTGTTACTCATTTCAAAATGTTCCCCTCTAAATGTGTGTGCTCTGCTTTGCTGCAGTGCAAAGGAAATTCATTCCTTTGACACATTTATTCTTTTAATGGTTATTCATTTGAGAGAGTTTCACTGCGTGAATGCACATTTTAGTTTGGTGCAAAAGAAATTCATCGTGTTGACAGTTTTATACTTTTAATGTTTATTCATTTAAATAGGGCTTCAGTCTGCAGAGCTGTTAACAAGAAAACTCTAGAAAGAGGACACTGCTGGTTAAATAAGCCCATCATGTTGGATGCTTCAAATGAGTGCAGCATGCTCTCTCATCAGTAACATGGCACTTATATAAAAACTCCATTTATCTTTATAACTTAACCAAAAAAAGTAACTTGAAAAGGCAAGAGAAAAATGGGAGCTAAATAAGGTTTAAATATTCTCTATTAGAGATAGCGTCATAATTTCTGAATGATAATTAATGGGCAGATGATTCGTCACCTGCAACTTTTTGCTGTAGAACATTCATCCCACTGTTACACACTGATTGATTTTATTCTTGTTTTAACCAGAGGGCAATTCCTCAACATTCAGTATACATAATTCCTTTCTGAAAGGAAAATTGGGTAACTTTTTACCATGTAAAGATTAGATTTTATTTTAAACTAGTTCATGTCTCCAGTCAGTGGGGTCTAAACAATCATCCTCATTGTTTAGAGAGTTATCTTTGGATGGAATAAGCCACCCCAAAGCTCTGCATTCACTGGAGAAGGAGCCTGGACTACATACTCAGCCTGGGTATCTGGTTTCCCACTAGCTAAAGTTAAACTGCAAATCAATATACAGTTCAACTCTAAGTCAAGAACTGTCAACAGAAAGTAACTATGAAAGATATCATTTAGCGTATGTGTTGGACGACGGGAGGGAGGGAAAAGTCGAAGGCATGATGAACCCAGCTTTATTGCAGAAAGAGGTTTCATTCATTAGAAATCTCCCCTATTAATGTGATAAGAACATAGATAAAAGAGCTCTTACCTCTTTTGCAACAGTGAAAATCAAAAGCAATTGACAAGCTTTGTGGGTTTGCATAATTTATGAGAAAAAGCAGAATTGGGCTTGTGTTCTTTAAAGGGGAATTCAGAGTTCAAAAAGACACCACACAAAAGAATTCTGAAATTTTATGTGAACTTCCAGGATCTAATAAAAACTGCACTTTCATTGAACTTAAGCTGTTAAAGATCAACGTGGGAAATAGTGAGGACCGTGTACATTTATTTAAATGTATTTTTCTGTGTATTGTTCAAAGGCATAGTGCTACTCAATAAATAAGCTAAACAGCATGCAATAAGGCTTTAACAGTTAGTGCCTCACAGTACATTTCTACCAATGACCTATGTACTGCTTAAAGGAAGAAAAGAAGTTTATATCCTAGGACATATTTAATCAAATAAAGAATGCAAGCATTACCTGCTCCCAGTAAATAAACTCCAGACATTAGTCATTTTAGAAGCTTCATTAAAGGCGCTAAGGTAGAAGAAATTGTACAATTCCAAAGGAACAATTAAAATTTCTGAAGTTTTACAAACTATGGTAACTTATTCACACTGGTGATAGTTACGATTTCTTTCAAAGAATTTCAGCAGCTCCTTGTATATTCTTTTAAAGCCAGAATGGTGGTCTCAATTTTTCAAGAACTTTGGGTAATACTGTTTCTATCATTTTGCAAGAAATTACAAGGGCTATTTAAAGATAGTTACTTAAAAATTTCTGAAATTCTGGTAAAGCACCCAAGAATAGATTTGCAAGAACTAAAACACTATAATAATCACAAATTACCTGTGAAATAGTAGAGATTTATTATTTATGTCCTAAGATTTTACCTGAAGTCCAAAATATGTCAGGTTCCCTGGCATTTGATTTTGTCAATTCAAAAAAATGCAAATGTTAACAATATAATTACTGGTTTATGTCTTAGATGATCTGAACAATAAAATTTGGACTAATCTGCAGAAGAAATAGTGCTTAAGCAGCTTTTTATTCCAATATTATTTTTATTCTCAGCTTATGCTTTGAGTTTAACAGCTTGACTGTGGAATTCTCCAAAATGAAATTTGAGTGTATTTTCTTTACCACAGAGTGCTATGTTTGTTATTTCTGTTCTGATTTAATGGCCTCATGTCTTCTGCAGCAACTTACTACAGAGAAAACTTCAATAACTTGGACATTCTGTTTTGTTTTGGTTTGTTTTTTTATCCTTTTTGCTCACAGTTCCAAAGACACCGCCAGCTAATGTAAGTGGCAGAAGTGGAAGGCGACATGAATTAGTAATAGCATGGGAGGTAAGGGACTTTTCTGATTAAAGCTTTTGTTTCATGTTTACTTCTTTGAGGGCAAAGTAAAGAGTATTGCACTGGGGTTTCCTTACAGCAAATCCTGGCAAGACATGAACACAAAATACTGTTCTTTAAATATGTTCTAATGTTTCAAAGTAATGTGCATCATCATGCGGTTTGAGTAGAGGGCATTATGGGGAATCTAACCCGCCTAGCAGCACCTCCAAAGTTGTGCTAATTCATCAGTTTTTTCTTTATGATGTACTGCTTGGGTTAATTTGACTTTTCTAGATCTTATATGAATGCTACACCAGATGAAAAAATAGCCATGGGAAGAGAAGGAAAGTCTTGCAATTTTTTAAAACTTAAACTAAGAAAGAATTTTGGTTTTAAGTATTTTGTAAAAATATAAAACTGAAGACCTGAAATAGATTTTTATTTTGAGAAGATATTTGTGATGCAAGATGCAGTACAGATGTATGACCGTGCCAGTGGGCAATCGGAGGAGTGGGAGTTGCTTTCTCTGCTAATCATAAATCACATAATAGAACAGAAATTGTTCTTGAGGGGTTTTCAAAACTTCCAGATTCATGATGAAGAGTTTCAGACTCAGAAAATATACATATATGCATATATATATTTAAACCCAAGAAAAATTCTGTCAAAGACACGGGGGTTTAATGAAAAAAGTTTTTGCCTAGCCAAGGAGAGATTCAGATGATAAGAGACACATAGAATTCTGACTCACTGCTTAAAATAGCAAATTTTAGGACATCTGGAAGAAGCTGTCTTTGGGTTGCACATCTCCAACACAAGCTACCAGAGACAGCTGAAACAGCTGATTTCAGTTTGCTTTATAGTCTATACCTATAAACAGCAGCATCTCTTCTATTGGGAGAGAATTTGTTGAATTCCAAAGAAAAACATCAGGTGGCTATAACTGAATCTGATGTAAACTGGCCTAATCCCAGTCCCTAATATCATAGATCAGCATGTAGTATTAATATTAAATGTGTTTATAGTAGTTCCCATATGAATGTAGTGGGGGACAGCTGGAATGTATTATATCTCCCTCTCTAACAAAGGTCGAAGTTTTCTTCCAAAAGAAACCAGAGACCCATGGGTGTCCCATCCTGCCATACAGGTACAACACAGTTAAAAATTAGCAATTGCCATAACATAACTTCCAGTACACATTGAGTCTTTTTCCACAAAAGGCAGCTGATGCTTCTTCACCTGCAACTAAGGAGCAGAAACTGCCAATCCTTCCCTCTTGTTTATGATTTGTTTGTTGTTTCCATCAATATCTGCTGCTGTTCTTCCTACTGTTAATACTTTCAGTGCACTGTTGTTTCACATACCTGCATAAAGTCATTAATAAATTAAGATTACAAAAAAATCATGATATTTCATCAGTGCCATACATAAATTATGGAGTGGGCATATTTACATTTTTTAATAGTTTGAAAGATTGATACCATTTCTAATTATAGTCACCATCTCTCTTCAATAAATGGTAAAATATAGAGCATGACACAGCAAATATGCAATCAAAAGGAAGTGATGCAATTTCTGCTAAAGAACTAATCCTAACACATTGGATAACGCTCCAACAACTCACTACAAATTACTGTACTTTCTGGTTTAGCCACTGGATTTCCATAAGGCTTAACCACACAGCAAGTCAGCACAGCTCCAGCACAGTCAGTATGTGCTTTTTCAGGATCCAAAAAAGTCTTATTTGACTTACACAGGCAACTGGAATTCAACTTTGAAGTACTTTGAAGTCTGAAAAGATAATGAGATGCCGAGTCTCTGGGAAATCAGGAAAAGATTAACATACCTAGGCCCCTGAATTATACTCTGAAGGCTCAAAACAATTTTATTCCTACAACTTTAATTCACAGGCTGCATACTTAGCATTTGCAGAGAAATCCAAGGTCTCTGGTAGTGCTCTTGTATTTCTGGCGCTTTTTTATAGTGACTGTCCACTGCCAAATCCATAATTACTGCAAAGAGATACAAGGTTTTTCCTTTCCTACTCAAACCTTAATTAGTTAGTCATAATTTGCTGAGTCATGATTTATTTTTTTATTGGATACACAGTGCACAGGTTCAGAAGGATGTGTTTATAGAAAATGGTGTTTGCAAGTGAGGTGCCTGGGGATGAAGCATTCACTTGCAATGTGGAGGGGAGAGGACTTGGTGTTTCCTGTGCTCCTGCTCTGATTCATACATTCATTAGCAGCAGATCTAAGATGGGCACTTCAAAAGAGGGACTTTAGACACACTTTTTTCAGCATTTCCCATAGGCCTAATATATTTCAGCTATTAAATATACTCTGATTCCTAAACTAGTCCATTGATTTCATAAGAAATGTGGGCAGTAAATTAGCATGAATAATTCCATTCCTTGAGCTGGAAATGTAAGATTTAGCTTTTGTAGTGCTCACCCTCTCAACAGATAAATCCCTTTGCTGACTGGCTACTTATGGCAGATCTGTCTCAATTTAAGTGGCTAATTTCACAGATCCTCTAAGAAGAGAAAAGCAAATGAGATTTATTTTTTACCACCAGGGCTCAATTTGAGGACAACTACATTTATTACCTTATATCCAAAGTTTCAAACCAAACCCTACACTTAAATCCCTAACACTTGACACCTTGTTTGGGTACAGAAATTAGATAGGCTGGCATCTAAAACTCAAGAGAGTGCTAGTGTACTAAGTGTCACTCACATTATGATTTAGGAGCCCTTAACAATATGTTGCTGGATATTTTTTACAAGGTCACCAGAAAGAGCTATTCCACTAATAGACTAACAGTCAAAGCACTAACCATAAAGTGGGAGATAAAGAAGAAAAAATCTTTCTGAGCCCAAGAGCTTATTAATTCCTAGGACAGTGACCTAACTGTGGTGACTAGATGCAGGATCTCCCTCCAAGATTCCTCTTCAGAAGCAATTGTCCCTGTGTTACCAGGCACAAAAAGTAAAATCCTACTATGTGACTGTAAGGGATTACCCTCACACAAGCAGCCACACAAAATTATGGTCAGCCAATGAGTGACTGCTTTCAAAATTAGTAAATCCATGTCTGATCATTACCTGAACTTCATTTTTTAGCCAGTGTCAGAAGAGTTTCAGAATGGAGAAGGATTTGGATATATTGTTGCCTTCAGACCCAATGGAACACGAGGCTGGAAAGAAAAAATGGTAACATCTTCAGAGGCCTCAAAGTTCATCTACAGAGATGAAAGTGTTCCACCTCTGACTCCTTTTGAGGTGAAAGTTGGTGTTTACAACAACAAAGGAGATGGTCCCTTCAGCCCTATTGTGGTCATCTGCTCAGCTGAAGGAGGTCAGTTCAACATAAAGTTAACTTGTATATTATGAACTATATTATGCTATTTTTATATAATGTTTCTCATTATACCATGCTTTTTCTACATTAAATTTCAAAATTCTTTGCGGAAGTGCTAAGTAACATCAAACACAGTTTGCAGAGGAGGTGAACTACCTTGCTAAGTTTTCTAAGAAAGCAAGTGACAAAATTTACGAATAGACTTCAGGCCACATCAGCCCTAAACAAAAAAATCTCTTTTAATGAAGGCTCACTCCTAACATGAACTCTGTACTCTCAATTTTAAGATGGGGTTCTCTAACAATGAGAAAAGAAAGGATGATATTTTCTAATGTTTCTGAGGTTCATGGTTTTCTTTTTTTATGTGCTAATCAGACTAAATAAATCCACTTATGAATGTTCATTTCCTGCTTAATGGGTACTAGCAGTGCACAGAATGCAATTTTGTTCTTTTTTTCTCTATTATTTTCTCTCTTTTTTAGTTTATTAGTACAAAATGTCTGAATTTATGTTAATGCCCAAATAGTCAATGTGATTTATATTCGCCAATACGGGACACTTTTAAGATTAAGCTGGACAAGGTGCTAAGCCATCTTGTCTACAATGTGCATTTGCCAAGAAAAATTGGAGCAGATGGTCCTTGAGGTCTCTTCCAACCTCATATTCTATGATTCTAAGATTCTGTGAGTAGTTCAACAGAACAAATGAAAAAGGTTTCTGGAAAATTACTATGTCAACTTGATACACCTCTCAACAGTATTTTTTGGGGGGAAGGGAAAGACTAATTTGTACTAGTAAATAAGTTATTCTGTATTAACAGGACATTTCCATATACTAAAGGAAAATAAATGCCATCCTCTGGAGAATTTTGAGCAGCTCCATTACTGGAAGTCATTTACTTCAGTCTTCTTTACTAAACTATCTTTTAGTTATCCCACTGTCTTGTATAAGAGAATAGAATAAGTACAGGTGGTAGGAATGTCATACTGTCTCCACATAAATGTAGTAAGAAGATAATTGCATTTCATGTGAAGCTGGAAAATTTTAAATGTTATTCCATATTAGCCCACAATAAATGTGTCATTTTGGAGCCACGATGTAACAGAGATTATCTACTACTATTCTCACAGTAACTAAAGAGGTTAAAAATGCTCTTCTTGCTAAAAGCAGTTTTAGTAATTTGTTTGTGTTTTGCTGTTTGTATCAGCTTTACCAAATATTCATATTATTATAAAACCAACTACATTTTTAAATGTAAAAATTTCTCAGTACAACTGGGACATTTTTACAGTTGACCTGTCTGTTCCTCAATGAAAAATGATACTGTGAGACTGATGGTGATGGTTTTATTCTTTAACAATTTCATACCCTAATCAGAAGGTTCAATAAAAATAGAGTTTTGCCAGGGAAGGGAGGAAAAAACCTTAATTTTTTTTTAATAGCAAAAGCTATTTTACCAAATGAATGCTGAATTGTAATAAGTAGTCCTTTGCTTGTTAACTGAACAAGACTCGAAATGGAATAAGCAGTCATATATAAATCAATTTTTCTAACATTTCTTTTAAAATATTAACTTTACAAATTATTTGAATAGAATTATTAAAATTAACTTTCTTTCTGTCGTCTCAGAGATAGCTCTAGAAAACAACTTTTCTGATTATAGTTCAGTTAGTTGAAAGTACCTGCCCATCATAAGTTTACTTATGTACAGTCTCTGTTTGGTTTTGTACATTAGACTTTCATTTGTTAAGAGGAATTCTATGGGGCTAAATACTTTATAAGACTTATATTTGAGGAAAAAATATGGGATGCTGTGACAATGCAGTGCAAAATTAATTTATAAAATGCTTTTTTCCAGAATAGGTGATATTCTGAAAATTCAAAGGAACAATGAAACTGTTTATTACAGCTATATTCTGGGCAAGTGGAGACTGAGGACAACAGATATTTTAGATTGCTATGAAAAAAATGGGGAACTGGTTGTGAAAGGGGCATGGACTTTCACACTTCAGGAGCTAAACAACTAAAGACACATTTTCTTAAGGATTTCAAGAGAAGACCTTAAATAAAGATTGACAGTACCAATATGTTATGATCCTATGGCTCACCCAGCAAACCCTTAGTTTACTTGATTTACATCCCACAGTCAATTCTCTGCTCTGCAAACATCTAGAATAAAGGTCTAGGATAAAAATATTAAAAGTTAAGGAACATTTATGCTACATATTAAAAGTTACCTGCATCTACAGGTATCCATCTACATGGATCTACAATTGTATGATTGACAAAAAAAAAAAAAAATTGTCTAAGGAAGTCTAAATCCTTGTGCCTCTGCTGAGGACATGGGAAAAAAGGCCCACAAGAGTTTGCATAGGACAGGTCCTGGGCTGCTATTAGATCTCCCCGGGGCCTCCTCTTCTCCAGGCTGAACAACCCCAGCTCCCTCAGCTTGTCCTCAGAGCAGAGGTGCTCCAACCCCCTGATCATCTTTGTGGTCCTCCTCTGGACCCGCTCCATCAGGTCTATGTCCTTCTTACATTGAGGGCTCCAGACCTGCACACAGTACTCCAGATGAGGTCTCACCAGAGCAGAGTACAGAGTAAAGTGTCAGATAAAAAGGTTGTACAAAACTAGCTGAATAAGCCAGGAAGGAAAAAAGCAAATGTGACCCTCTGGAAAAGATGGCTTAGTTACAATAGAAAACTATGAAGGAGGAGTCTTTCCTGGAGACCTTAGGAAAGGAAAAAAACAAACAATCAAGGAGAGAAGAAGAAAAAGAAAGGTCAGGTGTTTTAGTGAAGTATCAGAGATGATGAGAGACAGAGATCAGTTCTAAAGAGGGAATAAGGATGCTACACAGAAGATGCAGGATAAAAAAAAAAAAGATACATAATTTTTTTCTTAATAAGAAGGCACAACAGAAGGACACAATAGATTTGTTCCAGCACCATGGAAAGATAACCCTGAACTTTTCATAAAAGAACTCCTTGATATGAGAAGGACACACCAGAGCATTTACAGAGCACAGCAAGTTAGACTGCCTGCCACAGGAAAAGTTTCAACGTGCAGGCCTGAAACTGAACAGGAGCATGAATAGAACAGGGATTATATTTACCGTACTTTAGTTCAGGAAAATAATGGTATCAGATTCATCTTGAAACAAAGCAGTTCTGAATAAGGTGCTCTAACATGCTTCAGGCCACCCTGCTTCAGCAGGGGAGTTGGACTAGATGATCTCTATGGTCCCTTCCAACTCTAAAAAAAATCCAGTAAAATTTAGTGAAACATCAGTGCAGGCACAGATGGTTTTCATCCACAGAGAACAAAAATGCAAAGACACAAGGTATTGAACAAAAACAGTGTTAAACGCTGTTTGTTTTAACATTCATGTGTTCTTTGGAGAAGATCTTCTTGACCTCTACATTCCACATAAATAATGAGGGGCAGAGAACACCAAGACTGCTAAAATATTCATTCAGTATCAGGGAAATCATATGCAATGTCTATGTGTTTTTTCAACTCACTGGGAGAGGAAAACTGGAAAATCACAAATATAGCAATAGAGAACAAAATAGCAATAGCATAAAAGCATGACTGCAAGAATATGGAAATGGTTGTACTGATAAGAGTGATGGCCAGGTAGGGTTGGTTTAGAAAGCATAACTAGACAGAGTGTGAGCTACATAGGAAAGACAAAACAAAAGTAAAAATGGTTGGATGTCATAACATGCTGATGACATGATAACATATCAAGAAATACAAAACCAGTGTCTGGATAAAACTGAATATGTTTGGATTCTATGTCATTTCAGAAAAGGCCAATTAAAGAAACTGGGAGGCAAACTAGAGGTCAGTTGCTGATGGCCCTGATAAATTTGTATGCTGAGAAAGACCTTCCTAATTTTAGGTAAATATTACAGGACACTGTTTTTTATGAGAGAATTTAGCTGCTCAGAGCAGTTTCGAATCCGACTAATGACCTTGTTCTCTGGCTGTGATAATTAGCAGATTCTTTATCCAGTACTGACTAACTGAGAAGAAATAATAGTACTATACTCTTGTTTTGATGAACAATTAAGACACTATAGAAAAGCTGAACTTAACCAATAACAGTGGAACAAGTCATCATTAAATAGCAGGAAATTGTTTAATAAACTGGAATTAGCAGTTGAGACCAGAAACCAAAGTGTTCTGGAATGTCTTTGAGGCAAAGATGTAAAATATACCTGAAGTTTATACTGCAAGAAATGCTAAGGACCTAGAGATGTACCAACTAAAAGACATTCAGAATAACTAAAAAGCATACATAATAAAATCCAAGTAATGAAAAGGGTAAGAATAACACAAGTATTGCCAAAAATTAAGATGAAAAAATATTTTTTAAAGTTATGAAAGTATATAATGAAAGAAAAATTATGAAATAATAAAATATTGAAATTAAAGATTGTCAAGAAATTGACCAGCAATAGTGAAATATTTTATAATTTATTTTGAATAAATAAAATTATACAGGCAGAATAGCTAATAAGAATGTGAGTCTGAAAATTTTCACATCTCTAGTGAAAATTTCCGGTATTGTTGAGTGGTCAGAAATTCAATGCTTTTTAATTTAAGCAATGTAAAATTTGTTTTTCAAATCTACCATAAATTAAATTCATGATGGCCATAGATAGCTACAGGTAGTCCCCTTGATATGTTCAAGGGCCTGGGGTGAGATCTTTTCCATCCCAAAATAATGGAAACAAATAACATTTGGCAAAAATAAATTTTATTTAATGTGGCAACCCGAAAAGCCCACAATATTTCTATACAAATGCAGAAAAGCCACCTTTACCACTGGACTTGCAAAAGGCTTGGAAGGCTACTGGCAGAATTTCTTAACGATAAGTATTCTATCTTATACACTTAATACTCATCATACTAATAGAAGAATTGGTTATGATACTGCTGTTAGTACAACTTTAGGATGCACTGTCAATATAGAGAAAGATCTGAACAATACATAGGAAAAATGTAAATTAGAGGACAAGAGAAAAAGGAACATGAATGACATAGAAGTTCTAGGTCAAGTATATAAGGAGTAGTAACAAGCCAGTCCACTACAAAATGAGAACCTAATATCTAGAACCTACACACAAGAAAGATTCAGATGTTTACATTTGTACTATTCTGATAGTACAGTATTCTGATAAAATTAACGCAAAGCTTTGCTAAAATTCTTATCTACAGTTCAGGTTGCTTATGCTCAACAATGATGCAGGTTCAAAGGACCAATAGGATCACCAGGAAATTAGTAGAAACTAGAAGAGCTTGGTTTCTTTATCCTAGTGAAAAAAGGCTGAGTTTGGATAATATGCTGTCTGAAAATCAGGGAAATTTTTAGGGATAGTAAAGAGCTTTTTAACATAAAGGATAATGATTTTTTAAATTTTTTTTTCCCCCACAAATAAAACAAGCCACCCATTTTTACCCTTGAAGCCAACTGGCTAAAAGTAGTTCACATCTACACATTTAACATTGTCACTCTCCAGACTGTGGCTGCATCCATATACTTCCTGGGAACCAACCTTGGCCAGGCACTGGGATATTCCTGGGCATATTTTGGGGCAGCACAAATTTGCCAGAGTCAATACTTCACCACAGATGATGCTGACTATTTCATGCTATTGACAAGTGTATGTCCACCCTCAGGCTGGTGCCTTTTCTTCCTGTCCCTGATGAGTTTATAAGTATACATGAGCACAAGAATAAATACAAATTAGGACATACGTAGTATAGAAATAGGTGAGAATATAAAAGAAAATAGAAACAAGCTTCAGAGAGAAAGAGGGAACCTGATTGATTTCAGGATGAGTTAGGTCTTTTTTAAAAAGTTTGTTTTAATGATTGCCACAATGGGAAATAAAGAATTAGTTCTGTTAGTTTCAATAACTATCTTCTCCTTCAGGCACATGATGAAATTATCTTCACAAAAAGTGAAAGTTTTATAACTTTTATAAACAGTGTAGTGAATACTACTAGAAACTTCTAGATATGAAAAAAGAGCCCCAAGCGGTGCAAGGTAAAGCCTGACAACTCTGTTTTGCTGTTTAAAACCTCCTGAGGGACCCCAGACGCACTTCTGCAATATATACAAGATGTAATGATACTGCACAAAGCTTTTGTTCTTGCTTTGTATGGATTTGTACTAATTCATTGAGCCAATGGGAAACCAAAGCTGTCGGTTATCTGAAAGGCAAAGGGCCATATAACAGCCTTTGCAATTTTTTTCCTTCACAACTTTATGAAGTTTTGCATCAGGCCAGCTAGTGGATGATAGATTAAACAAGATACTACAGAGTGAAGGGTTGTAGGCCCATCTCCCCTTGCTTTTCAACCTGAGCCCTTATTAAAACAAACAAATAAATTGCCCTTCCCCTTTCATTTAGAAGAAATAATATGCAATTATACACTTTTACATACAGAGTCCATGTCTTTAATTAAGATCTTATATTCATTAAGTCCTGTGGTTCATTTCATAGCTGAAGCAGAGCTACTTGGAGTTTACAGGAACCTGAAAATTAATAAATCTGCCTATTAGCTGTAACATATAGTAGATTATTTCTTGTTTCTGCCAGTTGATCCATCTGGATTAAATACTGTAAAAGTTCATTTAAAGCTGTCTCCACTAACTTTTAAGAATGAAATCACAATCCAGTTATGTAAGAGCTTATTAAGCATTCCTTTGATTAATGCCACTAGCCTCTAGGGGAAGTCAGATGTGCAATCAATATAATAGGAACATCCCCTACTCACGCGCTGAGGAGGATGTTAGCTGCCACATCCCTTGGTGGAAATGAAACATCTATATTCATGAAGACGGCGATGTTCCTCTAAACTTTTAACCTAACAAAGCCTGAATTTTATCAGTCTGCTTGTCCAATTCCTACTCATATGCCAAGGTGAGCGAGCTGTGTGTAGGTAACATGCTAGTACAGCCTTCATGGAATTATTCCCATGTGACACTCCACCATGTAATAAATGCAGGGTATTTCATGGAGAAGGGAAAGCCACAGGAGGATATATGCTGTAAGCAAGAGCAAAGGAGAGCAGCATTACAGAAGCAAACTTTGGAAGCTCTACCTGATAAGTAAGGGTATTTCAACACTAAACAAAAGGGGTCCACAGCAGAGGTCAGCACTGCAGCCTGATGGCTGCTTCTCTTATAGCTTATTTCCTCACCCTTCTAATTTTCTCTGTTTTAAAGGCCTCTGCAAAGACGTTAGTCAGAGAGAAAGTGAGAAAAGAAAAAAAAAAAGATGAGGAAAAATGAGAAGTCCCAGGGCCTGTCCAGGGCTTTATCATCTTATCAGTCATCGCATTGTTGGCATTTTGGAAATCAGATATCTTTTCCCTTTCTAGCACAAGATTCTGGAGAAAGGCTTATCCTGCAGGCAGCCATGCCACCACAGATCTGAATCTTTAATTCAATCAAGGAATATTAAAGGGACCATTAAAGATGTTCCCCCCCACATTTTTTTTTCCCAATTAGTATGACCTCAGGCAGACACCGACATAATGCCATGATATTAAGAAAAGAATATGATTATAACATTGGTGACCATTATAGAAAAAACTAATGAACCTGTCAAACTTATCATTAGTTGTAGACATGCAGAATAAAGCATGACATTGGAGTGAAGCACAGAGTGTATTATATCACCAGAAATTATATGGTCCTCATCTTATCTGAATTAATAAAAAATATTGTTTAGTCTTCATAAACTTTTGGATATGATATACCTTATTCCTAAATGTATAATTTCTGTTCTTTTTTTCATCAGCTACATTCCCAATGTCTAATATCAGTGAAAATGCAAAAATGCAGTGACTAATTTCTTGATATGTAAGAAATACATTTTCTTCACATAAAAAACTCCAAACTTTTTCTATGCCATTTTTAAAAACATCAGAAAATATTCTGTGTTTCTATTCTGAGCAATACATAAAAAAACCCTGGTGAATGCTATGAAGAGGAAATTATTTCTGCATATATAGGAAGTGTAAAGGCTGCCAACCAACACTTTGTTGGTTGGCATCTCAAATTACTTATCCCACTGCAATCTTTTCTGACAACAAGGTAATTGCTTCAATAATACAAAAACTAGAGAATAGCTTTTGCCACACAAATCTTAGTAGTACATAAAATAGAAAGCAAGGAGTAACTATTGAACAGAAAATCATGTTATGAGGAATACATTTCTTCATAGCACATTTTTTTGGTATTGAAATCAGAAGATCATTTTGCTTATTCCCGGAGATTTATTTTGTTATTCTTTGTTACCTGAAAAGTTCCATATATATTTTATGTTTATTGGTAATATTCATTGTAGGTGAATACCATTTTGCGTCACATAAGAAATGTTTCTTTTCTTTAGAAGTAAATAAAAAAGATCAAAAAGAGCTTCAAACATTAAAAATTTGACATCAAAAAGGATGAAAAATTTGTACAAGCCGTGTCAGTGAAAAAGTGTAGGGCAGAAGTGCCAGAACAATATGATCAGCGAAAGGAGTGGAGCGAATGACTCAAGACTGATATTAGGCATCTTACTAAGGCAGTTTGATCACTGAGAAAAATATATTATTTTAACCTAGGCTGTTCCATAAGGAAACTCCTTTTCTGTAAACCAGTTAAATGAGCTCCAAAACCAATTTTTTTAGAAAGCTCTTTGATGTGCCTTGCTATACCATAAAAGCCAGGACCACTGCCTGCCCTTCAAGAGTAGATCAACACATTAGAAACATAATGAGGAATATCAAGCCAAGGAAGAAATCACAGGCTCTGCGACTGCAAGGGAAAGTGAATTCACCTTTTTGCTGAGCAAGTGAACCACACCAGAATGGTGGAGAAATGCCACCCATGTGTGCTTCACTGCCTGTATTCAAGCCTTGTCTCTCCTTGTCTTAAGCAATTTTTCAGTACTATTTCGGTAATAAAGTAAAAGATCCAAAAGAGTTCCTTAACTCATGTCTCATTTTGATATGTGACAATCTTTGGATACTCTTCACACCCAATGTACTAACTGGTGATATAAATTGGTGGTATGCCTGTTGTGGCAGATGTACATTTATCCATTTCCCAATCACTGTAAGAAGTTTTCAACAACATGAAAGTGCAAAGCACTGTGCTTGTGGCAACACTGCTTGGCATGTGTGATGTGCAAAGCATCTTGCAGCCCCAATCCCCCAGTCTGTACCCTGTCTGTACCCCAGCAGCACGGAAGGACACCTGCCCCAGCTGGAGGACAAGGAAGGTCTTCTGCTCCAAATAATCAGGAGGTCAGGACTGCAGCGTGTCCTGTGAATAGCATGGAGATAGAAACATGGACACAGGGCTGATGGTAACAACACGGGTAGTCAGGGGAATAAATCCTGGGTCTCAAAGCCTTTTTTAGAAAAGTGTGCATCCCAGGCCTAAATCAGTAAATGCTTCACAGCAGAGAGAGGATGGCATGCCCCAAACACTGTTGTCTGTGACTTCAAGCCATAATAGCATAGTCCAAAAAATTTCTTTTAAGTAACATTTCATTACATCTCTGGGCATCAATTCTCACTCACTATGACCCCAGAGCAGGACTGACTGAGCACCCCAGCAAGGTATCGTTCATTCCCAGCTGACAGAACAGCACTAAAAAGCCAGGAAGAGAATGAATGCTCCATTTACTCCTGAAGTCAGGCTGATCAAGGTGTATGAAATGGGTGTGTTGAAGGGGGGACGACATTTACAAACCTAAAAGATTTTTTTTTTAAATCATGGGCAAGAGACTGTCACGGTTTGCTGCGCCTGTTATCAGTGATGAGATATTGATGTAGCATGACACAAATAAAGACAACAATAAAAATCTCTTCATCTTGTTCAGTTTTTCATGTTCCCTGTAATGTCATGCCTTCTTGTGAGTATGAAGGTAGAATAAAGGAAGTAAATGACAGTTTCAGATGAAGTGTTTTTGATAAATACAAGTTGTTACAGTGGAGGTTTATTGTTTCAATTTTTCTTAATACAGAACCCACTGCTGCTCCCATCGATGTCAAAGCTACAAGTTTGTCTGTATCAGAGATTCTTGTTGCATGGAAACATATTAAAGAAAGTCTAGGAAGACCACAGGGATTTGAGGTAGGAACAGAGAATATCATAATGAGAAGTCTTGTTGCTTTTGCTAGCATTGCATTCTGTTAACATGTGCAGTAATGAAACTTCAATAGAAATTATGCCTATTTTAGCATACATACTACTAGCTGTAGAACAATGGTCAAAGCTGTAGCACTGGCATATCTTTCATTTATTTGTGCTTGAAAACTCTTCAACACCAGTTCTCATAATATCTCTTTGACACTTCAAAAATAGCTGAAAGAACTGCAAGTGACCTAGCATGCCTCTCTCACAGGCTGGGTAAAATTAGGTATTGACTGTTTACAGCTCTAAGTGACCAATTCAAACTTGTTATTTACCAAGAGCTATCAACACAGAGGAAAGAAAGAGCCTCTGACATCCATTTGCTCTTAACCTGCGGTGGCCGGGGGACATCTGCTGGGCAGACAGCAAAAGGTCGGATGTCAAGAGGAAAAGCAGCAGCTGCACTCATCACAAATAAACCTCTGCTTAGACACAGCCCTTCCTGACTTTGTAAAGAGAACTGGCCCTGGCAATTGACATTCTTATGCTTTTGGATCCGGTTTACAATCAAAACCTCCAGGAGCAGATCAGATCTAGGACTAAATCTATCCTTTGGGGCCACTACAACCTATCCTGACCTTGTTCAGGCTAAGCTGCTCCTCATGAAATAGCTCAGCTAGACACAATTTACTGATTTTGCGGCAGAGGTTATTTGATCTGTTTTAGTCCTTTAGAGGGTGCTGACTCTTTCCTGATTCTCTACAGTAAAAATGAAAAGAGGGTAAACATGTAGGTCTGAGGCAGATACCAATGATATGGATATGTCTAGAGACATTTTGTGGTCTGCTAATTCAGAGCGTCTCCCTGGCAGCATGTCCAGACAAGACCTTGGGGCTGGTGACCATCACTGATGGCCTTAGGAAGGAAACTTAGGTGCCCAGGCAGCACCAGAGCCACCACACTCTCCAGCACACTCTGGCCTTGACCAGGACAACATGTTGACCCTGCAGCTTAGACACAGTCAATACTTTTTTTACCTGATTTGCTGTAGCTTCTTGATACTTAGAGATTCCTGTATTGCTCCCCAGAGCAGTCCAAGCAGGCTGTGACCATGATGTGTCCCCTCAGGTCTCTCATCTATCCAGGCCATTTTCCTATATATGGTCCATACCTAAGGTATGGTTTAGTGATGGTGATCCTCATTTTTTGATGTGTGGATATCTATTTTTGTCAGTTAGGTTGACGGTTGGACAAGATGATCTGTAAGGTCCCTTCCAACCTAGAAGATTCTGTGATTCTGTGATATGTCTCCATGCTGAACTCTGCGAACTCTCTTGTACTTTACCCTCACTTCTTCCTTACATTAAACATGTTTTAACCTCTTTGCATATGGCTTCCTTCATGCAACAGAAGTGATACCTAACTGTTTTACATTTCAAACTGCTATATATAAGAACAAAACTGTATTTGATAGAGATGATTTTCACCTTACAAATGCTATCCCTTTCTATGTTGAAGTGTTCTACTTGTTACTAACCTCTGTCTTCAATTTCCAGGCCAGTCTTACATTCTCTGAAATAACTTACTCACTGCACCCTGTATTTTTCTCTTCAAAAAGATGGGTGTTTTGTTTTTTGTTACACCCTCTCAGATGTCTCAATGTCTTTTAAATTACACCTACTGTTTTTACTCTTATTCTCATTCCATCAATCACATTGATTCTCAAAATGTTCTACTAACTTTGGGTTTTTTTAAATAAAAAATAGATTTTCTTTCTAAAAGTGAAAATTATTTCTGTAGACACATATTTCTTCATAACTTGGATGTATTTTGCATTTACTTGCTTATCACATAATACTTCACTTAGCTGTACAGATAGGTGATAGGTGGCTGCTACGGGTAGGACAATGGTCTCTTTTCACATTGGAGTTGGTCTTCCTGTCTCGGAAAATGCTTAGACCCTTGGAGTTCAGCATACTGTGACCCCAACTGTAACACTCACCTGCTCTACCTCTCTCATTGACTTCTTAGGAATGAATTTGGAAATTCTTATTGATATAGCAGGGGTTATTAGCATCAAACCTTATTAATAATTTGGCTCCTCACTGTGCTGTACACCAATTTTAGGATTCTAACATGAAGATTAGAGAGTAAATATTTCAAGCCAGGGACCTGCAGTTGACAGAACAAAGAAACGAATGATGAAAATAAAAATACTTCACTACTCCCTTCTACCCTATCCCATGAGGGAAGTAGAGGAGCCTTCTGAGGCACTACTTTTACCTGAGGAGATGATGGCATTTTTTTTTCTCCCCTTGTCCCCTTTTTCCCTCTTTATTTGTTTAGCCAGAATTTCTCTGCCCACTTTCTGACAGAATATTTCAAGTAGTAGTTTGCTCTTTTTTGCCCTCATTCCCAGGAAGAATTATGATCAGAGCAACCCTTACTCAATAAACAGAAGAGTAAATGCAACTCTCCTGCATGATTCAGCAGAACAGAATGCAATCCAGTTCTAGCAGGATGGTATTGCTAGATCTTTTCAATTCCATTTTTGGGAAGGATTTCATCAAAATCACTTATAGGATCAGTATAGTGCATCAGTGCATTACAATGTTAACTTAGGAACGTACTGACAGTTTCTATTTAAAGCATCCTTTCAATGCAAAATGGAAAGACTCTGTATAACAAGACACTGGAGCTAAACTCCCAAAAAAATGCAAAAGTATGGAGCAGCTTTGTGCTTTCCATATGATTCACTTTCTTCACCTTCTGTGAATATTATTTTAATTTCAAAACCGATTTTAGAAGTTTTATCATATGTATTACAGTGTGGAACTTAGCCGTGTAGCACTCCATTCACAAATAAAAAATAGATAACATACAGAAATTTAGTGACTTTGATAAAAAGATGAATGATTTTTTTTTAAATCAAGTTTTTCTGAATGTAGAATCACTGGGGACCACAAGTAAAATGTTGCCTTCAATTCAAATGGAATGTAAAATAAGCTGACTGGCCACTCTGATTTCATGTTGCAATTTGTATTCTGCCTGTGGTCACCACAGCAATGACAACCACCGACACGGTCTTCACATTTCCTGGCCTTTTAGTAGCAACATTATAAAAGGGGGAGCTATTTTTTTATGTTTGGGCTCTAATCAACAAAAATGACAGAATATTTACTACGTATAGGACAAGTTTGCAGTGACCCACTTTCACTCCAGCCCTGTTTGCACTTTGTGCTAAGGAGTAATGAAAGGCAAAGTAACTCATCCAATTTCACATTGTCATCCGTGAAAGGCAGTGTTAACTGTTATGTCACATGAGTTTTATGCAAGGTTTGCTGTACTCATTTGCATCTTCCAAAGCACATATTACTCGTGACTTCAGTTCAGATTTGTCAGCTGTCCGCCCGACCTTACTAAATATATGTCAGCTCCACTCTGATAAAGTAGAAGTAGATCAAAAACTTTGTCAGAATGGTAGAAAAAAAATGTGTGTATGGTTCATGCATATAGTTTAGAATCCATAACCTGAAGGTTATAAAATCTATTTCAGCTGTAGGCAGTAGTTTCGTTGTCACTCATTACTGGTAGAGAAGGGAAAGGGAAAGAATTACTGTCTGGAAAAACAGATATTTTCCTTTTTTTCTTTTTTCTTTTCCAGCAAATCAAGGGTAATACTTAAGTATAGATCACAAAGCTCATGTTTTTTCACTGGATTTCCCCCAAGAGGTAGGAGCTTAAGTAACCTAATCAAAAAATCAACTTGCAAGAACAAAAAAAAAGAAAAAAAATTTCAGAGAGAACTATTTGACATAATAACTTATGTCATATTCTGTCTTTTCAAAGAGAAATATTCAAGATTTTTTGCTTTTTCTTGGATTACTTTATCTGTTTTTACAGTAGAACAGAAAATTACATCTACAAGGTTTAGGATGTGTTTGGGTTTTTTTAAATTTAGTGAAATATATCTTGAAGTAATATAGAAAGAATATATGGATGTTTCTTCCAGAGGCTGGTAAAGCAAGACAGAAAAAAAAGAGGAGGACTTGGTGTTTCACTAGCCTGAATACCAATATACCAGACTTCACTTTTGGAATTAATTAATTTTTCCAAACATAAAATTAGCAATTGGATAGTTTTATGTATGAGTCAATTTTGCCTACAAAGTTACTCAAATGTTAATTCATACCCCTCTAAAGTGATGAAAATTGTAAGCAGGATTTTATAGCACAGTTTTACCACTGCTTTTCAAGTCCTTAAGGTATATATCACATTTGAGATCTGTTATGAGGGCCTCAGGAGAGCCATACCCTTTGCAATGTCTGTATCATGAGTTGTCACAAGACTACTAGCTTTCTATTACCTGAAATCAGAAACCCAGATAAATATTGATTTTTCATTACAAAATATGACTAGATATTTTTTGATAGTCCTCAAGGTTGAGGTACAATACCAGTCTTCATCCCCTGTGCATTCGGGACCATATGGGAGAAAAGAGTACCTGAGAAAAGAGGAGGAAGATGTAAGCTACTCCAGAGAAGACCCAAGAACTTAGGAGTCCTGAACAGTGTTTCCTTTCTTCTTTTCTGTATTGTTTTGGTGAGGGGGAAGGAACTGAAGTTGATTGGTTGACCTTTTTGCAGGAACCTCTCACCTTTTTCTGAAGGACAGTCACACCATTGTCTTCAGATGATACAAAAACCAGCATCAGTGATACAAAAAGCACATCTCCTCTTGTCCTAAGCTCTTGGTTCTACTGTTACAGTTGTGCCAGCACTAACATTTGCAGGACTGCAGTGTGTCAGTTAATGGAGCTGATTGGTTTTCTGATAATGATAAATGGTTTTAATGAAATCTGAATCATTATTTTTTTAGAGCTAGCAGCAATTCTTTGAGCTCACCACTCTCTATCCCCTAGCACTCTTTGTACTCTGATATCTCTTCAAGCTCATTTTCAGTTATGTCAGTACTTTGGTGCTGGTAAAGACTCAATCAGAGATCGTATGACAGTTTCTGTGTTTGTCCACTTTGATTCATTCTACCTAATTTAGGCTCTTACTTAATTCTCTGTGGTCAACAGGAAAAGTATCCAGACAGTAACTGACTCTACTGAATTTAAAGACAAGGGCCTGGAACTAGATCACATGACTTCATACCAAAGTGCTATTACGCACACCCTGGAAACCAACTTGGGGAAAAAAATAACATTATTTAAATATTTTTTAACATGAAACTTCAAGGAAGCTGTCTGTCAATATGAGGGATAGAAAAATTTTAGATGGAAACGTATTTTTAATGTGATGGTTTGCTTTTAATGATTGCTTAACCCATGATCAGTACAAAGCAGCTTGTATGTTCCTGCATCTCCTCTATTCAGTTTAAATATCTATATTGCTTTCTCTCTAGCTCAAAGAGATGGGTCTCTGTGAATTAGATGAAAAACAACAAAAGGCCCAGCAAAAATTTAAAACCTCACAAACAATAATCAATTAAACAGATGAAAAGTGTGTGTCGTTCCACCCCACCCCAGCTTTTTCTTTAATTTTTAAAATATGGGCTACCTTTTTGTGATTTATGCTTCTTGCTATATCAAAATTCAAAGTTATCTTTAATGAAAACCTACTGTAAGGTCATAAATCCTTTCTGATCAGTATAAATTAAGCTAACAGAAAATAGCAAGATTTAATAAACAAAACTCAAACACATAGAAGTATAAATAAACAATCCTTTTATTTTAAGAAATCTGTCCAGCACTTTTAAACATCAGCAGTATCTTCATTTTGCATCAAATCGCTACTTTCCTCCATCATCAACTTCAGTCAACAATTACTGGAGTTGTTTTTTTTTAATAACAATTTTTTCCTTTAGTTCATTTGGCTGGCAACAAATGGATGTGTGCATTAAGAAAGAAAGAGAAAAGCATTTTTTCAGATCAAAGTCCAACCTCACCTGGCAAAACTTTAAGGGGAATTTTAAAAGCAGAGACAAAACACTTAAGGGCTTTGAAGTACAGAGGAAACTGAAATAGAAGCACTGCCAAATTGCATTTCATGCTTTTCCTGTTTAATACAGTATATTCATTCCCGCAAGAATATCCCTTTGCCAAGGGAGAACACCTTTGTCATATGGTGTAACAGAACCGGTAGGGAACATGTCAGAGTAATGTTTGCAGACTTAACATTTGTAAAACATAATTAGTATCCAAACTGATAATGCCAGATAAGCAGTGGTAGAGAGCATTTCCAAACATAGGAAAAATATCAAAAGGGCTGAGTCATGTTCCTAGCTTTCTTCCACGTTCATCAGGTTTTAATATTTATGTAGTCCTAACACCAATATTTGGAAAAACAGGTTTTCACAACTTCTTTATACTTTAAAAAAGGCTTCAGTGCAAAAGCTGAGGGCTACCTATTCTCTTGTACATTGCATTGACATGAGACATGGTGTGTCCTGTGAATAAACTACCATAACATAACTTATGTAGCTACTTATAACTTTGCTTCTGGTTTCTAGAACCGGGATTTCACTACTTCAGTTGCATTTCCACCCCTGCTTCTGTCCACCTGTGTAAGCTTGGGCAAGTCACTTTTCCTTTCTGACCATTTCCCTGTTGGATCCTCAGCAGATCTCACTAACCAGATGATGGGGTCTGCAGGACATGTGCTGTCCCTCACTACCATTTCGCACAGTACTTAATACTATGTGACTCTCATTACTCTAATGTCAAGTTTGCAAAGATGCATTGTTAGTAAAAGGAAAGGAATCTGACTACCCAAGAGGTAATAATCATTGGAAGTTCAGTCCTAGTGTGTGAATAAATGATTGTTGATTCTTTCTTCTTGGCAAGAAAGATATGACTAGGTGTTTCTTCAGGTTGGTCAAGCACTCAGCTAGCAAAATACCTCAGTCAATCACACTTGATTCAATAAGAAGTGGTGACTACAGCTAGATTTGCTATATGAGCTGTAATTAACCTAAGAATTAAAGCAACAGCATTTTGAGATAATGCAGGCATACTAAAAAGATATTCACATAAATTTTACAACTCAAAAAGTAGACTTTGAGTTCACACAAACTTAATCAAAGTTAACAGCCCCACTTTACTCACATGAAGTTATGACCTTAAATGTGTATTTTTGCAGCCAGGTCTTTCCAGATACTGGTTTTTTCTTTAAATGGCGGTCCTAGTGCAATTAGTAAAGGTCAGCATTGTACTCAATGGTGTTATTTTCCTATGAACCCCTTGGTTTTTTTGGTTCACCATTTTCTGGGATACATGCACAAGAGTGCTGTATTGTCTGTGACCTTTTTCTCAGAGGAGAAGTTATCCAGATATAATATGAATAACTTATTATGAAATAACCAACTTCACAGAAAAGGTCAAAACGTGGAATAAATGCAAGTGTGTCTCAGCATGAATAACGGTAAGCTGAATATAGGTCTTTGAGTGGCACATTAGTGACATCTCCTGCTAGGGAAAATAGGGCCCCATGAGAATTACCTTACTTGTGTAGGTCACCTGTCGCCTAGATACATTAAAAAGAGACAGTACTGCTTTTTCCCAGTTATGCCCTGCATATACTTAGTCCCTAAGGAAAGAAACTCATCAAATTCTTAGCTCAGCTCTGTAAGCTCTTTGAAATTATGGTAAAGTCAGTAGAGCCACCAAAAGATCATTTAGGTGTTTTATGTCTGAAAAGGAAGGGCATAAACAAACTGGCAAAATTGCATTTACCAGAAACCTGTTGATATCCAAGAACTAAAATTGAATCCACTTCCTTCTTTTTCTTCAGGTAAGATTTTTCAGATGAATGAAAGATTTCTTTTAGTATTATGTCATTTCCTATTCATTATTATTATGAGAAATCTCGAGGCCCTGAGTTGCACAGGACCAGGAAGATAATATTGTTCACAATGATTCTTAAGTGATGCAGTCAGAGCTTTCCAGGGTGAAGGCAGGTTTTCTGGTGAGCTACCCAGAGGATTATCTCTCCTTGAGTTCTCTGAAATACTTTTGGCTTCCTGCCAATGTCCATCCTCTGCTCTTCCATCTTACAGTTGCATCTTGTGCCAGTAGACAGCAATTCAATGTGCTTCAGGTAACACCATGATATTCCGAGTCTTACCATTTTGAGAAAGTGAGGATTGCTTGGCTTTGACATTAGACTGCAAATCTCACGTGTTTAAAAGGGCTTGATGATCAGACAAAAGGCATAAATTTCAAAAAGACCCTCCACAGGATAACATGTATAAGCATCTAGAAGTATGATCTTCCCAGACGCCTATATTAATTCATTTGGTTGCTTGTTGGCAGGTTGGTTACTGGAAGGACATGGAGCAGGAAGAAGCAGCAGAAAAGGTCAAAACTGAAGGAAATGAATCATCCATCCTCCTGACAGGATTGGAAGGAAACACATTATATCACCTAACGGTGAGGGCATACAACGCTGCAGGGTATGGACCACCTAGCGCTGCTGTGCGTGCAGCAACCAAGAAGTCCCGTAAGTGATCTCAGTACCTTTGCTCAAAGGGAGAAGTCAGGGCACAACCTCTGCCTTCTTGGGTTTTCCTTTAATAAGAGTGTATAATAATCAGGAATCACATATATTTATGATTCATGGCTTTGCTTTGATATCTAGACATGAATTCATATGACTTTGCATTTATAACAAAGGTTATCCTCCTAGAAAAAGATACATTTTTAACAAAGAAGGGATAGAAAAGAAGTAAAATTCATAATCTCTGAGGATTTTATGGGTTCGGCTATGTAAATAAACCACAATCTATTAAGTTACTAACCTACTGAAATAAAAAAAAAAAGTCTTTTAAAATTTCAGCTAGATTTGGGAGCCTCCTAACACAATAAATTGAAAATTTAATAAAAGATTGAAATACTTTTCTTTTGATTTTAAGGAAACTACCTATAAACTCTATTTATCTACATTGTTATTTTTTCTGCTCAGCTCCCAGCCAAGCACCAAGCAATATTATGTGGATACAGGATGGCTCTCATGTGTCTCTTGGGTGGGAGCCAGTCAGACCTCTAGCTAATGAATCTGATGTAATGGGATATAAGGTCAGTGCTTCCCTTTCCTTGCTCACCTTTCTCTCCTCCAAATGACTATCCACTTCCCTGTTGGCTTTTTTCTCTTTCTTGTTTTTCTGTATAAGTATAGTATTCTGGACAGACTGTCTGCAATCAGTTCTCACTATAAAAAGCAATAAATAGGAAAGAGCATAATGGTCCAACATTTTCTGTGTTGTGATTTTCAACTACTGATTATAAACTGAGTAAGTTCCATATGAGGGGATCAGTCCATCATATCTGACTCAGAAATGCTATTAATAAGACCAGCCTGCAATGAAATTCCTACTAACATTTCAATTTAACTGTGTTTGCAATAGGATCTAGAGAAATGCAGAGGAATGAGATATCTTAATATGACATTACAATTAATATTGTTATGGAGCAGAAACACAAATGCTTCAGCTTGTTTTGTGATCCTGTTTGTCATGTTCAACAATCACTGTTGATAACATCTGGCATTTAAAATATTGGAGTTTTAAAGAGTAAAGTCCAGATTAACTCTTAAATAACAAGTTGTAAGAAGCAGTGGAATTCACTGCAACCTATTAACTCAAAACAGATTTATTTCAGTGTTTCTAAAGAGGTATGCTTTTGGGGTTTTTTGAAGCATATGTATGATCATTTCTATAGACTACAATGTGATATTCCCTCTGATACATCACGAAATATCACCCAGAAAGTGTAAAAAGTTTTAAATAAACCAGAAACTGCTCTAACATATGTCAGAATATCTGAGATTCTGAAAATGTTCAGTTGACTACTTTGCTTTTTTACACATCTCTGATCTTTTCAATTTTATCTGGGAACAGAAACTTACACAGAAGTACCAAAAAGACAGCTATATACTCACTTGCTTTCCTCCCATGTGCTATAAGTTTGTACTGAGTTTCACAGAAGATGCAGCGATAGATCTGAGTTATTCTCAGTTGATTTAGCCAGCTTAGGTAAACACACTAAGGACATTATTTAGGGCATTTTTATTTTCTCTTAGGGCACTGGATCATAATTAATGCTCTTTCATATGCATTAATTGCTAATATACTTTGCTATTATTGTTTTTAAGCCAGTGGAGGGAGGAGAGAGTAAAAGCAGATGACTGTTCAAATGTAATATCAAGAAATCCTTAATGAAAACATGAAACACTTAATATTTCAAAAGCACTTAACATTTCAGTTATGTATTCACAATGTCTGGTATATGACTTGAATGACCACTATGATCACTATCTACTTTATTGATCATAGGTATTATTTAGGCAAGAAGGCCAGAGCAACAGTCAAGTTATAGAAACGCAGAAAACCTCTGCAGTGGTACTTCTTCCTGATGTTGGTGTCTACATCATTGAAGTGTGTGCAGTCAGCGAAGGAGGGGATGGGACTGCGAGTCCCCAGATCAGAGTTCCGTCTTTTTCAGGTATGGGTACACTTCTATTTGGAAAAGGGATAATTGCAGCACTGCTCATTAACCCTATTATAGAATCACAGAATCATAGAATGGTTCAGGTTGGAAGGGACCTTAAAGACCATCAAGTTCCACCCCCCTACCATTATTCTTTACCTGAAAAAAATATTCCCACAATTCTCTAGCTATTAGATAAAATCATTAATCAGCGTCTTCAGTTCTATGATGAAACAAAGGTATCTAGTACCATTTGAGATGCTCAATAGTATCGGAGGCATCTGTGTGGGGCTAATGAACAGAACAGAGGATTTACAGGAAACCAATCTCCTTGTAGAATAACCTCTGGAAACATAATTTATGTCTACATGTTCACTAGGTGTATCAAATAGCAATATTGTCAGTGGAGATGTAATCCATACAGACTGACCATGGAGCCTACACAGCAGTTCAGCTGATCTTCTGAATTTAAACATGCAGACACAGGCACATAAGGACATATGAGATGTCCTAACGTATCCCAAACATTTGTACAGACCTGGCAGATGGGATGTGGGACTTAGTCGACACGTACTTCATTCTGGACCACCAGCCAGAGGTGCACTATCTAACACAACTAATACAGCATGGTTTTAGGGAGCTGAACCCTGTGTATGTGCCTACTTCAGAATAACCTGAATTTCTCTGTAGGTTCCACTGACTCCCTTGAGTAGATAGTTATTAAATTATTAATGTATTACATTATTAATGTATTATCATGAAGTAAATTATGATGTCTAGCTTCCATTTCAACAGTAACTGTAATACTTTGAAATAATTTGAAGTATCAATATTACACAGGTAAGAAAGGGATGAAAGGATTACCCAGAATCCTTTCATGAACAACCGGAAAATGACATTGTCTTTTGCCTAACACAACAAGGCATCTTAATTCTAACTTTCTGCTAACACTTTAAAATTCTACTAAACATTGCTTTTTAGTCCTTAAGGAGTACTATCCAAAAAGTGGGAGGCTGAAACTTCAATCTAGACCTAAATTTCAGCTCTAACCTAGTCACAAGCTACAGTTCTATCATCAGAATGCAAAAGACATCAATACTTACTCAATGGAATATTAGTTTCATCTGTCTTTTGAGCCATAACTTTACGGACAAAATCTTTCATTTCTTCTAAACTGATATTTTTGATTAGACTAAACAGAACAGAGCAGTTACACTTAGGACAACTGTGATCCAAAGAAATCCAGTCTGGTTCATTTCCTGTCCTGTGATCTGTTGCCACCACCAGCCCATAGAATATTTTCCCCTAGTTTTAAGCAACTACTGTGATCTAAAATGACTGAGCTAGTGGGCAAAAGTCCACTTTTTTCCTCTGGACAGACATCCAAATCAATGGAATCAATGGCTAGCTTTCATTCCTTGTTTCAGAAAGAACTTTTGTGACTGTGACTGTGACTGAGGGCTTCTTCTGCAGTTTGAGTCTTTTTGAGGATTGTGTCCTGGCTTCAACTGTGATAGAGTTAACCTTCTGTCTAGCGACTGCTGTGTTTCAGATTTGGTATTAAAGGAATGTCAATAATGCATGTTGTTTTAGTTGTTTCTAGGTATATTTTATAGTATTCAAGGATACCTTTCAGTTTCCCATAGAAACTGAGAAGGAATATAGGCAGAACAATGGAACAGCCAATGGAATATTTTGTACCACAGATGTCATGTTTAGTGTAAAATGGGGGTTGGCTGGGGGGGCAGGAATTCACCATCAGCACTTGGATGTTGTGAATTCACCAATTTACCGTATGATGAGAGTGACTTGTGTCATTATTATTGTTGCTGTTGCTATTTTCCTTTTCTGATATTGTTCCATTGAACTGTCTTTATCTCAACCCATGAGGGATTTTTTTCCCCTCCCTTTCCCTTCCTTTTCCCCCTCTTGTCCCTCTGTTTCCGGAGGGGGGAAGGAGGAGAACTGTGCAAGCAGCTGTGTGGTTCTAGCTCCCAGCTCAGGTTAAACCATGACATTAAGGCATAAAACCACATACCTTTTTGGAATTTCCTATTCATTTGCCAACTGGATATAAGGATTCAGCATGTGAGTTTCTGTAGATAATCATAAAATCCCCTATTTCCTCATGTCTGCTCAGGGAGCCTATTTTGTGATTGCAGTTATCAAAAGGTAATCCATTGCCTAAAAGTCAGTCTTTCACTGAGCATAATAGAATACAAGGTTTGGGTAAAATCTAGTACTTAAATGTACAGAGAGCTGTTTGTATCACTTGTTCCTTAATTAATTTGCCTTTCCTTGCAGGAGGGAAAGTAACAAGTGCTCAATCCACCTTACATGTGTTGTCCACTTCCTCATCCTCTGTAACATTGCTTTTGGCACTGATGGTTCCGTCAACCTCATGGTGAAGACTGCAGACTTTATTGCTGTTGTTATTCATTTGCTTTAGCTTGATGACACCAAGGGATGGAGTTTTATGTCCGTGGAGAAGCTGGAAACCCAAGCTCTTTCTTAAAGACCCATAGAAATGCCTGTGGTGCACTTAAAGGAGTGTTGAAGACACAGTCAATAATTCATCAGGTTTTTTTCTCTTAATTTTTTGTAAAAGTCCTCTAGGAGGGGACATTTCTTGGCCCAAAAATATGCAGATTGTATGTAATAAACTTTTGTAAGGAAATGTAATTTCTGTCAAATGTACTTTACTTTTTTAATATGTTCAATTTTGGTGACCCCAGTCATGTACATTTGGTGTTAAATAGTGGTGTCTAGTACAGTACATTTTTTGGTTTGGAAAAAAATTATTTTTAAAATATAGAACAAGGTTTGATACAGCTTGTCAAATACTTTCGCATCCCCTATGACTGGCTGTTCCATCTGAAAAGAGAAAAAAATATAGTTTAAATACACAGCCCACTGCAAAAGTACAAAGAATTTGTTCTGAAAATGTATGAATATGTATTTAATTAGCAAAAAGAATTGTGAATACGAGACAGCACCTTCAGAACGTGGCAAAAAGGAGCAGAAAATAAGCTATTTATTTTATTGCAAGGTAAACGGAAAATGATTAAACATGAGCTTAAAAGAAAACAAGGTGTTTTTTTCATCAAACACCACATGATTTAATGTCAAATGAATCAAACATTTATTTTAACTAGCAGATAAAAAATCATTTACTACTGTATATGACAGTGAAAACTCCACTAGGCATTTAAATTAGTCTTGTGAGTGGTCAAATAAAGCAATCCAAGGAGATAAACCTACTTTTTCCAACCAATTCTCAGTTGTAACTTTCTTTTTTCCTCTGGGTCCATCTTTTATTAACATTCTGTGCTTTAAATATATGGTCATCAATTTGAAATGTATAAGAAAGCATATTAGGGAAAGTATATTATGTTTTTTTGGAATGTAATCATTGACATATATACAGACTCCATTAGGATATATTTTGGAGAATACTGTGTCTGAAAAAAAATACTTAGATAAGTGCTACTGAGCATCATTCCAGTTATTTAGCTAATTGGTTCTATTTCTATAGCTCACTAGAGATTATTCTTGTAGGGACTGTGTGCTAACAGTTTTAATCCCCTCTTTTTGCTATACCAAACAATTTTTCACTCAACAGACAATTTAGACAATTTTTCTACATTGGAAGGCCTGTCTGCATACGGGCACCTGAATCAAAATGATCCCCAGTGTATATGATGTGTGTGTTTGTACAATTATGGTGTGCACGGTGTTATGAGGGAGGGTGTTTTACTGCCACGGGTCTAGCAATCGCACCTAGGATGACCATTCTTGCCTGGGAAAAATCAAGTCAAATGAGTTTAACAGACAAGTTCTAATAGCAGAGTTTTTCTAGCTGTCGATCCCTCTAAAAGTTTTGATGCAAATCTATTTGGGTTGAAGAGTTGTGGGTCCAAAATGCTATTATTTTGCCAGATCACTAGCAAAATAATACCTGGCATTTAGTTAGCACGCTCTGTGCTCTGTACCCCCTTTCCTAGCAGCTTTAAAAAAGTAGCCAAGAAAACACAAAACACATCAAGTGCTTGGTAGGTAAAAAGCTTACTGATGACTAAATTCTTTTTTCTTCTGAATATTTTAACCGTAAAGTTTTTCAGAGATGGCTAAACTCAAATCCTTATTACCCACTAATATTTTAAATAACTTTCTAAAAAATAGTTTTTAAATTTACTTAGTCACCATGTTGCTAGGAAAACAAAGGCAGGTTAGCTAGCCCAACACAGACTGTAGATACAGACAGAAGGGGATTCTCTTTATCTCCACTTCTGTAAAAGCTTTTGAAATCAAAGAAAGAGAAGTGGGATGTATGTTGCTGATCGAGCAAACTCATAGAAAATATCCACCTGCTGTCATTTGTAAAACAGCAGAATTGCTACAGTGCAGAGAATTTGCATTAGCAAAACATTGTCTTTCAAAAGGTTAAAATAAACAAAAATGAATTGATGAACCAAAAAGCAAAATGGCTATTTTATAAATTAGTTGAGCATAACTTCCTATATTTTTTATACAGTCGCTTGCCAATGCAGTTTTTTTCAGAGTATTCAAAAAGGCTACATCACTGCTGGTGGCATTTTGGTCAGATAACTTTCTGAATACAATAAATGGCTATGCTTTATAAGAAGTATGAAATTCTGATAAGGAGATAGAGCTGCATCTAGTCATATCTCAGTCTCTGGTGTCAAGATACAGATAGAAATACTGAACATACCATCAGGTAATGTAGTTGTATTGCAGGGACAAAAAGGGGTATGTTTTATATTCAACATGAACAGACTATGTATTTTGCATCTTAAATATATTAATAAACATGTTTTAAATGTTTAAGTACCTATGTATTACCTATTTGTTACTTTGTAGAAGATGTTTCCTTATCATGACATACTATTTTTAGTTGCAATGGAGAGCCCTTTCCTTTTTCATGTAAAAGATTGTAATAGTGCAGTCTAGCGTCACTGAGGAGACTGTATTTTTGTATAATTCCACAAGACCAGTTTGGAAAAAAGTAATGAGAAAGAAACTTTGTTTTGCAGACCAAAAGAAAGATACTGTCATGGCCCATATCAAACTGTTAGATATATTGTATACAATCTGTATATACGCTATATATAATGGTATATACGATGTGGAAGACACAGTAATATAATAGTTCCTGTGTACTGTTCTTGTAACATTAGACCTTTTTAATAAATAATTCTCTTTTTATCGGCTTTTATCTTATCTCCTGTCAGCTCCTGAATTGTACTCATACAGGACAGGGTGACACAAACATTTTGGATTCCACAGCAACAACTTTTTAATTACACGACTTTCAAGAAAAAAATTATGACTCTTCAATAGTGAATGTGGGCAATGCAAACATAAAAATAATAAAAAAATTTTGGCATTTTTCTAATATCACATATATGTTGGCTTCCCTGGGTAGATATTACTTTTATAATTAAATAACTAATAATATAAATAAATAACTGAAATGTGCAAGAAGGCTGGAACTGTCATCATGGAACTATGTAGCAAAAATTGCAAAATAAGTCTGCACATGAGCTTCGGAGATAAAAGCTCTCTGCATTTAAAAAATTATCAGGAAAAGAAGTGATTTGTAAGGAAGACACCAAGGACAATCCTCTATATAATGTATTACATAGTATATGGGAACACTCTAGCATATATAACATTCTTTCAGGTGTCACAGATACTCCTAGGCCATGCAGATGCAAAAGCACACTGTGCCCATTTTCATGCTCAAATGAAAAGTTTAGTTGTTTTGCCTTATATTTGAAATACTTTGTGTGATAAATCACAACAAAAAAAGCTTTCAAAAATATGCATACCTTTTTGGAGGAAAAAAATGTAATAATGGATGATCCAATTACAACAAACATTCTTCTTTTTTCGTAGTTTTAGTTGCGTTTTTAATAATCCCAAATCACTTCTTTATGAAATGCATATCTATAGGAGTAAATGACTTTGCAACACAGTATGAAGCCAAAAAGCCCATTTTGGAAATAAAAATTGATTGCACAGTCACCATTTGAATTGAGACTTCAATTACAAAAAGGGTATGGCTTAAGTAGCATATTATATCAGGATTTGCATTAACTTAGTTATGAATGTCACAGAAAACTGCAATGACCTGGTTTCGCTGACATGGAGAACTATGCATATTGAAAATCCACATCCTATCAGAACTTCTACCAAACTGCAACCCACTCCTGCCCCTTTATGGCCATCACCCCAATGCCTCTGAAGATGAAAGACATCCTTCTTAATTACTCCCTAAGCTATCAAGCAAAGAAACATGAGGGATAATAGAAAATGAAGAGCATTTTATTACAACAGGTTAGTGTTGGCTTTAGGCTGTTACAGCCAGCCTTGTGAAGTGTGTCTACACACAGGCTGCTTCCAGAAATACAGACCTAGAGTTGGCTCAAAGACTTTTCTCTCAGTTCCCGTAAAGACACACCTTAATAAAGGCACTTACTTTGCCTTTATTGTGGTACATCTTCTTAATACTTTAAACAAGATAATGGTAGTGTATACGTAGTACTCAGAAGCCGAAAATAAAAATCTGTGGAAAATTTCAGTATTCACATTATGTTTTAGAAGGGTCAGTTGCTTACGCAAACTAAGCAGATATTCTTCCTTCCTCTACTCCTTTTCTGCTGTCAGACTATTAACTAAGTACCCCAACCTCTATAAGAAACCTACCCAGTCATCCAAAGAAACTGATATAGAACTTGTGATGTGTCTTGGTTCATCTTTTACTATGATGAAATAGATACATCTGGCTAGAGAAAAATACCCTCATTTTTGGTATGTTGGGTTTGGGGTTTTTTCAGTTTTAAGGTCAAATTCATAAATTCTAAAAAAAATATAGAATAAAAACATAAACAGTCTTCCTGAAAGATATTTTCAAGATGGATAGCAAAGGCAGGCACTATGCCTCTTAATCACAAATAAATGTATTCAGCATATTTTGATTTTCATATAGAAAACAGATGAGAAAATGGATCAATTTCCTTTTGGTAACAGAAAACGTGAATGAAAAAATACTGAAAGTATCTGAAATGTGTTTGGGTCAAAGCTTTAGCAAGCACAATTTTATTCTAAGCTGCATTGCTCTGATGCCTGGTGCATTTCCATTTCATGATGACACCATCCTTTGTCTTCTACAAAGATAGGTTACTAAAACAGGGTAGTCTTCCTGATTTTCCTTTAAAAATTCACCATGTTGAGAGACTGTCTGACTCAGAAAAGAAGCTGCAATTCAATTGCTTATTTTTGTACAACCTAATCCCTTATTTTTGAGTAATATATACATCCAAATCTATCATTATTTTGGGGTCATTCTAGGTGATGACAATATTTTATATGTATCTTTGTTTAAATTAATGTTTCACATGTGCTTTAGGTGAAAAAAATCATGTCCACTCTGCTGTGACCATTAATTTATAACACATGGTCTGTCAGATGATCAGTGCAGGTATTTCTTAAACCTAGTATTACTAGGCTCTTTTCTAACTTGGAGAAAACTCAAGAGAAAATTGTTGATGTTTTCTGGTTACACTAAATTTATTTTAAGTTTTATTAGGAAAAACCAAAAAATAGTCCAGAATACAATGAGCATCTCTCTTGCCCCAGTTACAGAGCTAGCACTTCACCCAACCCTTCATGTCCCTGGGCAGTCCCCTCCTCTTCCCCATGCTCTGTCATGAGGCAAAGCATAGAATGGTACATGTGTGTACAGGGTAGGGGGAAAGGAGAGAGGAGAGACAACAGGCACAGTTCCCCATGAGGATGACCTGGAGTTCACCCAGCCTTTTGACCTAGGAGTGTTTACCTTCCAACAAGCCATCTGAAAGGGTGAGGGTTTTTCCTTCCAAACATACAGGAGAGCAAGCATTTTTCCCCATCTGAGAATGAGTGCACTAGATTACTCAAAAAACTAAGCTAGGTTACCACTGTGTCGGGTTGCTATCTGTCAACATCTTCTGACTTTATCAGGGGAATAAAAGATAATCCCATAGCTTTTGAATGGTAAGTGAAAGGAATTTCATCACTACAACTTTCTCATAAAACAGCATGTGAGTACCCACAGAAGAAAATATCAGTCTTAAATGCGCTTCACAAAAGCTTTGGCCATTAAATGCAGAAGATAAAGCTGGCAGGTTGCTGACAATGTATTATTGCAGCATGAGAAACAGGCTTACAGTGGAAAAAATTTCATCAGATTTTTAGATTATAAATGGTTTGAATATTGTGGATCTCTGCAAGTTTGCTTTGCAGAATGGTAGGTTGGGTTTTTTTGGTTCATTTTTTGTCAGATTCAAACATTTCTTTTAAGTTTCTGGTTTACTAAGAGCTACGACACCGAAAGTCCTTCAGCACAAGAGATCTGCAGCACCTTAAACCTTGGTGTGACAGCACATTGACAACCATGTTCCATTAGCTCATGACATAGCTACTCCCACATCTCTTCCCTCCACCAAGAAAATATGCACCTTCATGAACTAACGTGAGTTGGTGAGGCATTTCTGTTCTTAAATGGCTGCTGAACCCTTTCTTACTTCTAGTCAAAGACTACAGCTGTTAAGATAGTGTAAATATCTTTAAAAGGTGAAAAAAAATACAGAGGAAAAGTCCAAAAGCCAGTAGTTCTTGTGTAGACTAGTGAATAAGCCAAACCCAAAATGAAACTGTGTTCACTCATATAACCCTCTCCATCCAGATGATGTGGGAAAGGGGGGGGGGGAGGTGGGGTGTGGAGGGGGGGTGGGTACAGGGCAGGCAGGGAGAGGTCTGTTACCTTGCACCCCCAACTTAATTTATTGATTTTCAGTAGAATAGGATCTGTAGTGCCATAAAACCTTTCACAAGGCTCTAAGGAAGATACTATAGGGGAGGAATGCCATCCAGGAAAAGGGAGCAACAAGCTTTCTGTCTGTTTTGTGGCTGATGCTGACAGTTTTACAGAGCTCAGGAGGAAGGTGAGAAATGTCCAGTGAACTTATATCTCCTTTGGACATCTTTGTCTCAAAATGGTGATGAAACTAAGCCCTTTCAGGTAATTAAATGATGGGTAATATAGAAGCACAAGTACTGCACAAAACAGAAGGAGGGAAGAAAAAGACAACAAGTATATTTCAGTGCAAATAAATGTGAGGCAAAGAAAATCTAAACTGTACTTACATCATGCTGAGTGTGGAACTGACATGTAAAACTCAGGAAAGGGGACTTTGACCAATCTCAAAGGGAGTCATAAAATCATGGCTCACCATATGGCACCTGCTAGAAAGCAGTAGAAGTTGGGAATCTTCAGGAAGGTTATTAAGAGTAAGATGAAACAACGCTTTTCTGCAAGACAAATATTGGTTTTATCATAGTACTGGTACTGTGTGCACTCAAGGTCTCCACAGCTCAAAAATGACATGATGGAGATAGCGAAGAGAAAGACAAGTAAAATGATCAAGAGTACCATCTAGAATATCTGCTGCCTGGGGAGAGGCTAAAAGGACTGTGACTTCTCAGTTTGGAAACAAGTGGGGAAAGGCTATAAGAAGCTATCACACCCCAACTGTCTCCCCATTGTTCTCTCCTCTGCAATGAACAAAGCACTAAAAAAGTTTGTGAAAGACTGAGTCTCCCTCCATTTGTTTGAAAACAAAAATCCAAGTGCTTAAAACTCAAAGTTAGAGATCCCATATCATCTGTCCAATGAATATTGAACTATTCACACAAAAAGCTCCAAGACTGAAAAGATGTTATTTCAGGATATCCCCTCTTTCCAGGGCCAAATCAAATCTACTTCGAGGCACATGATACAAGTCAGAAAGAAAAGGCATTTGAGCTCTGTGAAAACCTCAGCTGGATTTTTAAATCATTTGTGGTAACAGAACTAAAAACATGTCTGCCTCTGTTTTACAATGGGACACTCACAGAAATAGATAGAAACTTGTGAATGTATCCAGGATAATTAAATCACACCTCCCACATAGACATAAAATGTAAGAACTGGATCTCCAGAATCAAAGCTCATCATTTCCAATACTGATTACCTTTAAATCCTTATTGTTATTGTTCTAATTATTACTGTTTATGTTGTAACCTCATGGTAGTGCTTGCAGGCTATTTTTGTCACCTACTAATATGCCATGAGGATGCTCAGGGGGTTGGAGCATCTCTGCTACGAGGACAGGCTGAGGGAGCTGGGGTTGTTCAGCCTGAGGAAGAGGAGGCTCCAGGGAGATCTAATAGCAGCCTTACAGTACCTGAGGGGGGCTACAGGAAGGCTGGGGAGAGTCTGTTTACAAAGGCCTGCAGTGACAGGACGAGGGGCAATGGGTTTAAACTGAAGAAAAGCAGATTTAGATTGGAGATTAGGAGAAAGTTCTTTACTGTGAGGATGGTGAGACACTGGAAGAGGTTGCCCAGGGAGGTGTTTGAGGCCCCTTCCCTGGAGACATTCAAGGTGAGGCTCGAGGAGGTCCTGGGCAACCAGTTGGGGGTTTCCCTGCTGACTGTGGGGGGGTCGGACTAGATGACCTTTGGAGGTCATTTGGACCATTCTACGATTCTGTGATTCTATAATAACTGCTCAATTGAAAAAGAAAGAAAAAAAATTAAAAAATATAAATAAAAATAAGTAAAAGAAAAAGCACAAAGTTCTAAGGATCTTTCTTTCCTTGCATAGTCTCTTCATAGTCTCTTTAGCTAGACAGTCTGGGGTGGGGGTTAGGCAAAACAGGAGAGCAAAAGCAAATATCTATTCTTACTGTTTTATGAGTAAAAACATCACATTTACTGCCAGACCATCAGAGAATGGGGGAAATGAATATGAAGCATTTTTACTTTTGCTTTTATGCTGAATACACTAAGTGGAATGATTTTGGTATAATGTAGAAAAGATGCCAGATTGATATAGGTTATAATTTTAAAACTAAGTTTTCTGCTTCTGAGTAGACAGATACTCACTAATTAACTTGAATAGCAGTTTATAAGACCAGTTTTGACTCTGCCCATTTAATGAGCAAAATCCAATCAACCACCCTGTTAGCGTAAATGGAAAATACATGTCTGCAAGAATGATAAATAACTGATTGCCATGGTGATTAGCATAACGTGCCTCCTGGGAAGCTATTTGGCATTCATTTCTCACTAGCACTTTTAAAGGATTGATACAAGTCTTGGTGTGCTTAGCATTGGACTTTCAGCTTGTTTAAATAGGAAGACATCTTTCTAGATCTAATGACTGACATTTCCATTTTAAACTTTTACATTTCTGTTTATAAGAAAATGAATCATATTTTTCAAACTGTTGTGGGTGTTTTCACGTAAAATGTATGTTTGGCTCATTCCATTAAAAAAAATACAAATTTATTTTGAGTGGTCCCAGATGCTTCAAGAATTATAGCTGAACTAAGCTAGTGTCAGTAAAGCTGCTGCTGACTTGCTAGTGATTTGAAGGCTGTATGCTCTACTCTGGAAGTTTTTAGACCCATTGTATAATTCAGCTTTCTGGGCTGTAGAGGCATCAAGACATTAAATACATCAAATGATCCCCTGAAATAAAAAAAAAATTTAAAAAGGATGATATTTTTTTCTCTAGGTAATTTTAAAAGTTACTAACAGAGCACAGAATATCTACATTTCAAAAACGAGCAATTCAGCTACTCTTTTTAGTTCCTTAGCTCTGGTTCCAATTAGGACTGTGCTTTAGCCTGGATTTTTAGCATATTAGTTTCTTCAATATCAGACAAAATACCCTTCAGACACAAAATAAATCTGGGAGGCTTCCCAGGAGGCTGCTCTGCCTGTCACAGGATTGACTGAACTGTGGGCAAAGCTAGTCCTGGACTGCAGGATCTGGGGTCACCATCTCAGACTGGGTCAATAGAGCTGCATTGATTTTTTCTTCCATCTTGCATCTGTAGGGGCTCGCTTCAACTCAAAAGAGCTGTTTGGCAAATAAATTCTAGTTAAATTCTGTGAGTTAATATGAAAAACTTGAATTAACTGATTAGAAAAAAACAAAGCAACTCATATATTCGACTTCCAGAGAGGCACGGTGAAGGCCAGAAGAGAGGGAAATTCTCTCTCAAGATAGCATAGATGCAGAAGGGCTCAAAAAACAAAGTGCTTGATCTGTCCATTGAGTTCCCCACAACCAAAAAAACCCACCATTCTTCCAAAGCACACTATTTTACTTCTCAGAAACTGCGTAATACTTGCTGGGGAAAAAAAAATGTTCCGTCAAAGAACAAACTAACATAAATTTCTTTCTATCTGGTGAACTTGAAATGTTTCTTGTCCATTCTTCCATTATTAATATTAATGGAAGACACATAGGATATGTCTAAAGATATGTATACATATCTTTAGGCGTATACATATAAAGATGTATACATATCTTTAGGCGTATACATATAAAGATACATATAAAATAGATACAGATATGTATAAAACCCAACAGAAAAAAAGAAGAACAAGGCAAAGAATAAAAATTCTTAATGTCCAAAGTTCAAAGTGATATAATTTTCTGCTGAAAAAAAAAAAAAAAGTAGAACGTCTCTTCAGGCTTTCAAAAAAAAAAATCCATGCAGTTTTCTAAATAGTTCATCATGTTTCAGGTCAAACAAATTTTCCAAAGTGTAGTTATAGAATTGTGGCATCTTTTTTCCTTAGTTTATATGAACCTGTAACTTTTATAGCACTCATCAACTGAAACATTAAGCTGAAATAATTTCTTTGCTCCAATACTCAGTAGTAATGTCAGCGTGTCTCATACCTTCAGACAGATGTTTCTCTCCTGTACCCAAGTTCAAACTGGGCATATTTGCCATTGTATTTTTCAGTTAAGATCTGGACATATTCTAGCTAAAAGGGATTTTCCATTCAGTTTTGTAGTGTCCGTATTTCAGACCAAAGATTCACCCATATATCACAGCAGAAAAGAAGTAGGAGTTTAAATCTTCTTTTTCTGTGAGGTAGCAGTTGTATATAAAATTTTTATTCATTGTCAGGCACACATGCAGGTGTGTGCACATGCCTGATGCACCTAAATAAGTATCAGTTGACATTCGCATTACAGTTTCTTATATCTCCTTGAATTCCTTTAAAACAGCATTGCTTAATGCATGATATTACAGTGCCTAATTAAGCAAGAAGTGACTAGGATAAATGGTGACCTTTTCCAAGTGATTTCCATACATAACATGCTGCATGAAATGTGAAACTCCATCTCCTGAATGAAACCTATCAAAAAGAAAGACTGTTCTCTTTTATACTACCATTCTAGAGTGCTGTGTAAACGACTAGGATCTTTAAGGCAAAATCATAGTGTGTGACATTTCATTTTCATAACCTTTTCATTCCATGAAAGTATGTTTTTAATGGTGTAATCCTTGTAAAATATTAATGATTTTGCTGAATGTGCCAAAATTTATAAGGCAATATACTCAGCATCATTTATAAGAGTACCTATTATAAGTGCACTCCAGGTACAGAGAGACAATTCTACTGGAAAAGTGAAATATTCAAAAAGATATGTAAAATAAGCTGTGATTTGTGTACCACTGCATTGTGTTATTAACTTGAAAAATAGTTCTACTTCAAAGGAAATGTCAGTGAGCTCTGTAAAGTTTTCAACTAAGGCCCAATTCTAAGTAACAATGAAGCCATTTTAGGCAGAGATTATTTTTCACATAGGATAAAATTTTAAATGATCTTATACTTAGAGCATCTTTCACACTGACCTTGCAAAGATGCTAAGTATGTATCCTATAGTTGGGTGCAAAGACTTCTGATGCATAGGTAACAGCAAACATATTTCTAGCACATAAAATCAGTTCAAGAGGGATTTTTCTGGGTTTCCATATCAGGGTAAAGTTAATTTCCATTAAAAAAAAAAAAAAGATTTCTCTTCTTTCCTAATTATTCTCTACTGCTTTGTTTTATTGCTGTCAGATTTAAGAGAGGGAAGTGAGTTACCTGTGACAATGAGAAAAATGATTCTTCTTAAAGCAGAATCCTGGAAATTCAATGCACAGAGATTTGTTTCCTGGCATTTTTTTACCTTTCCACCTCTCCTTTCAACATGTAACATCAAATTCTGGTAGCACATGGAGAGAGTATGGAGCATAAACATTATATTTACTGTATAAAGCACATGAGACTGACAATTTATGAAAGATTATGAGAAGTTCATGTTGGGATGTCCTTGGTTGGTATAGTCCTCTGTTTGTAAATAAGTATTACAGGAAAAACTTATTCTTCCTCTTGAGTGAAATGACCAGCTCAATGTTAAGAGTCAGATGAGCTTACCTTCAGCTGTTTCGATATAAGACGACAGAACTGTTATAGTAAAATGCCCCACAAAAAACCACACAAGAGCAGAGGACGGGGGAAGGAAATATTTCCAGGCATCCACAGCAGAGGGTAAAACCTTCAGAATTCTGTCATGAAAATGGAGGGGAAAAGTAACATCTTATCTGGGAACTAGACAAATATGATTATAGCATAGACTGCATAAAAGTCAGGTATTTTATTTTGTAAGTTTCTAAGCTACCAGGATCAAAATCTATTCTTAGAAAACCCAGAGACAATATTGACTGATAAAATAATGGCCTACTTTAAAATATATAGAGGTTTTTGTGTATCATTTTTGCAAAAGAGGATTTATATGCAACACAGTTTGAGAATTGTAGATAAAAAGTATAATGAACATTATTAATTTCCATAAGTATTGCTGAGTTATTAATATTTACCTCAGAACCTGATGCTCATTAGATCTTAGATGCCTTGAAATGACTCATGTCAGTCTCATGCTGTTTAATTTAGATGTGCAATCAGACATTTTTTCAATTTTTAATTACATAGCTTTATGCTTATTCAAAACTTTTATTTAATTTCTGCTGCAATTGTTTTTCTTTACAAGTTAAAAATATTTTAGTTCGATTTAGTACAAAGACAAGGGGTTTTTTTAAAACATAACTCTTTAAAACTTACAGTTAAGTCAATTCATAGCTCATAGAAAACTAGATTCAATAATGTTCCTATTTTAAAGTTAAATTGCATTCCAGACACATGATATTATGAAACAGAAAGATATCTTATACTCCTTAGGAAAACCATTGGCAAAATGTAGCAGTTTTGAACCAAGGCAAGGTGAGAAAAGTAACTGAGTGTTCATTTGGGTTAGCAGAAGTACCTGTGAGAGCCAACTCCTCAATTAAAATGATTGGTTTTTTCAGGGCATTGAAAGACAACAGAGGATAAATGAAAAGACTAACACACGACCCATTCATTCAACTTAAAATCTTTATAAATTACAAGAGAACGTTAAGGTCATTCTGTCCTTTCACATCAAGGATACACTATGTGGAAAAGAAGCTTCCTCTGTTTCAATTATACCACCAACAAGTTGCTAAGACTTTTGTGATCAGTGCTCTTTTTCCAAGAGGTAGCCCTTATTATATGACAAAATAGCTTCCTGCATAAACTCTGCCTTTGAAAGATGACTTCTACTCTTCCCTCTCCTATCAGATATTTCACAGTTGTAAAATAAGTGCTTGGACATTTTTTGTTGGTTTGGCTTTGGAGATATGTCACAGTGATATCAGGGAACATAGACTTTATCATGGGATGCTTCCCCAGAAAGTAGGATCCTGCTGTTTGCCCTAATACACATGCTAACTGAACTTAGAGACCTTCTGGAAACTTACTCTTCTGTTTCCCTCCACTCAAACATTCAACCTGATTCTTACATTTCCACCCTTTGCTTGTGAGCTTCCTCATCTTTGGGAATAAATTCAAAGCCTGAGGAGATCTAATTTTGCAAGGACTTTTTCCCTTCTCATCGTCTAGGTAGAATAGGCTGGCATTGGCTGAAAAAGTCCCTCTACATAAAATGTACTATCCATGATACATTTTTACAAGGGAATTAAGCTATTGTTGCATGACTCTCAACGCTAATAACTCAAACAGGAAGAATTAAGTTCTGAGGTTAGGCCCTGCTAATAATCAACAAGGAATTAAATCAAGTATTTGTGATAGCAAAACTGTAAGTGATATCCCAGATAATCCAGGCATCTCAATACACAGTCATTCCTGCACCCTGGTGGTTAGGTCACCTCTCTTCAACATAGTGGATTTTTCGTATAGCCACTGTAACAGAAGGGCCTGTCCTCATAGTAACTTAGGTGTGAACAACAATGAGGTAAAAATTGGTTCTACTCTTATTGGCATTCTTGTAGGTTAAGTACGAGGGGACTTGAGAGGAAATGCAATTTGTGATGTTAGATAAAGTGGACAAGAACATAAAAAGACTCAGTGCTTGGAAGCTGAAGTTTAAAATCAGATTATGAACAAGATATACATTTCTCAAAGCAATAATAAACACTAGAATAATTGCTGTCTTGTGGACTTTCCACAAGAGAGAAGAAGCTTGCTTGGAACCCTACCAGTTAGTACTTGGGTACAGCTAGAAGTAAAGGTTTCTACACAGGAAATCCTGGATCAAATATTATGGCATGTTCTTTTCAGAAAGTTAAGATTAAATGGCCATGGTATTCTCATCTATTATGAGAACCTGTAATTGATGTAAGAGCAGAAAAGTTGCAAAAACCCTATCTCTATGTGCGGAGCTCTGTGGTAAGAGAGAAGCTCCAACAGGTCTCACCAGAGCTCTGCCTCACTAACAGGAACAGCAGAGTTGTATTGCACTAGGCTGAGCTTTTGAAAATACTGCTTCAATAATTTCAGTATTTTAGACTGATTTTAATTGCTTTCCTACACATTTTTAGCTTCTAAATACAGTAGAAGTCTTCTAGTTTTTATAAGCAGTACTGTCTAATTATGTGGGGGAATTTCCAAGAATACTAAAGTGTATGATACGTCCAAGGTTCACTATTTAAGGGATGAAAAAGAGGTTTCTCACTAATTAGAACAGCTGGGAATAATAAAAAACTTATCTCGGGGCAGAAAGTAAGAGAAAAATATCCAGGCATTTTACTCTTCAGGAAGGTTTGTCGAAGCATTTCAAGCCATTTCAGTGCTAACAGGTCTCATTTCCCTGATGTAATTAGTAAAGGAAACAACAATTACCTGCAGGTTCATTAAAAAAATCAGCACTGTTACTCATTGCAAAGTTAATGATCAGTAGTGCAGATGATTGTTATGGACACAGTTAGTTCAGTTGTTGGTATTCAGCAGCAACATTTTACTAAAGAGAGTATTACTCTGTTTTTATATTTTGACATTGAAATAGATGAATTTTTTCTGCTTTTTCACTTAATACCTGAAAATTATTCTAACTGGAAGTGAGTTTTACAGCCTAATTAAGATAAAGCTTTTTCAGAGTACAATAAATTAACTGTCTTGTATCTGTTTCTGTAAAACAGCTTTTGCTTACATTCACATCGTGTAACTTGGATCCACCGGTAACATAATGCTAGTAGTTATTGTTGTGAAACTCTCAATTTAATATCACTTAAGGAAGTCTGGACCCATCAGAGTATTATAGTTTTCTTTGCTTTCTTTGCCAGGACATAGCCTCTCACACAGCAATTTCCATTCTAAGCTGGCTGGGAGCCTCTGGCTCATCCTGGTCCTGCACCTAGACTGCAATAAAGCAATATACATAGGCATGAAACTCTCAACCTTTTGGAGAACACATCTGAACTGTTCTTACACTTCTGTACTTGGTTTCCCCTGTATCTCAGGTTCACTTTAATGGTTTTGGTCTTTATTTTCAAGATGATTGGTCACTTGAGTCCACAGTGTCCATATATATATATTCATATTTTAAAAAGTCATCCAGTGTTTCTGAAGAAAAATAGTACAAACAGCTGTATTTCTCAGGAGGAAAAAAAAATAAAAACCAAAGCAACAGCCCCCCAAACCTTTCTATAATAAAAGTAGAATTTGTTGCTCATGACAGACATGCTCTGAGAATTTTCTGAGACAGGGATTGAAATTCTACAAGAACTAGAACACAGGTAACCTCGTCATCTCTGTTCTAATTGAACATTTCTCACCTGCCTTCACTAAAATAAACTTAAAGCAGCTCAGTATACACCAATTTTTACCACTCTAAAGTATATCAGCATACCATATTTTTTCCTCTTAGTCTGTTCCCAGTGTATGTAACATACTGATATATAATAACTACTGGCTTTATCTTCATATAGCGCAATACTACTGCTGTTGCATTTTCAGCAGTCTTCAGCTATCCGAGAAAGATTTCCCCAAAAAGTTCCACCTGTAGGAACTTTTTACAGCTCTCACCTGTTTTGTAAAAATTTTTTAGTATCAAAGTTAATTGGTGGCAGTTCCTTCATTGCATTAAGATGTTTTGATCATTTTTTCTCTCCAGTCAGAATTTACCAGGATTTTGTGACAAAGGAATAAACATGCCAAACGTTGCCTTGGCCACATTTAACTAGAACACAGCAACAGACTTTGTCTTGCCCTTCCAGGAGGCAGAAAGCCAAGTAACACCCAGCTGACAAGCAATCCTCAATCCAGGAGGAAACTTCTCCACTAAATTGGTCTGCTTAATAATTATTAATTTGTATTACACTAGTGTCAAAGATTACCAAAAAACAAGGTTTCATTTTACGAGGCCCTTGTGTAAACAATAGAGTAAGATTCATTACACATCCAAAGAGTTTGGCAATCAAATAAAAGTTCACAGTCCCATGTACCACACTTCAAAAGCAGGAGGAATTTTCTTTTGGAGATGGTCTCCAAGTAACGTAAATACCATTTTCATGTAAATTAATAGAAAATGAAGAAAAAGAATGAATGAAGTGAGCATGGAAGTGTAATATAAACAGTTATCTCTAAAGTGAATGGCTTCAGGTATAAGGAGCTGTTTAAAAAACAAACATAAATCACAAATAAATAGGAGAAAAAAATTTAATTGGCTTTCAGAATTCTTCTCAGTATATTCAGCTGCAAACAGTCAGGACATCCCAACCCAAGTAAACAAATTACACTGCACATCAAAATAATAACACATCAATTTAAAGCCCACCCTTTATACAGCAGAAGCCCATTTACTAGATTTATGAAAAGAAATATTTCACAAACACCAGACATTCAACAAATATTAGTTACTCTATTTATTCCCACTGCATTTTAAGGTTATTCAGCTAGCAGTTGCTAAGGGAACAGCCTTCATTTATTTCAAGTGCTATCAGAACTAGAATTCTGCTCTGCAAGAGATAAGTCTGCCAAAAAGTAACATTAGATCTGAATAAATGAGCAAAATATATATGTATGTGTGAGCATACACAAACTCAGAGGTGAGGGGTGGGTGGCATTAGCTCAAATGAGTATAAACAGCTTGAGTTTTGTTTAACTACCAAATTTTTTCATCTGTCTCTTACAGAAAATGTATGAGAATATTCTCAAAGAGTTCTCAACCTTTTCTATAAATATCGTCAATTGCTACATGTTAGGTCATTGCTAGGGAATGCAGGTCCACCTTTGTTAAAGATATCATTTCAACTGGACAAGTTTTGCAAATCAGCAGGTGACAATGATGTGGAACACTTTCAAAAGGAACACATTCAAAAGCCTTGGCTAGTAGTGAAAGCTACACTTTTGAAGGATGAGCTTGCCAGCCATACATCAGAGGGAGAGAGAGTCAAACCTCCTATATGTCCCATTGTTGTTAAGCAAAAAAGTTATTCCTCAAGATATATTTTAAATCATGATTAGACAATGTTCTTTTATTTCCACTCCTAGCAGGCTGGAAGTCTTGAAGTAAATTAGAAGACTTGAAATCTTGGCATCCCAAGAGGCAGTGAGGATGGCCCCTCAAAGATCCTATAAACACGTCTTCTGATGAGTAAAATGGGTAAAAGCATGTTTTTTAATGGCTCACAGAAATCACTGTAGAGGAGAATTTCCCTCTTGAAAAAAGGGCTGCCTGCATCTTCCAGGGAGAAGCCCAGACAAGCCATGTGGATAAACTAAGCCCAACAGGGTGAGCGTTAGGACTGTGCTATTCCACACTGTGCTGGTGTCTTCTAGCCATTTCATTTCAGGAAAGAGTTGTCACAAGAACAGGTGACATCCATTGCTCTTCTCCTGCAGTGTACAGCACATAAAAATGCACTGAAGCTGATGATACAAGGCAGCCTGTACTACCCCTTTGGTCTCTAAAACCTTTCCTAAGCTCTACAAATAGCAATTCTGTAGCAGGCCCAAGACAACCTAGTAGCTAAATGGTGTTGACATACCCAAATGTAAACTGTGTTCTTAGAACGATTTCCTTCCAGTAAAATACACAAATCTCTGAGGTTTCCTTCAGACCATGGGTCAAATCTTTATTCACACTGTGCAGGTTTTTAATTTCTTCTAATACTACACCAGCATCTTGTACAAGTTTCCTGGGACAAGAGTTTGTGTAACAGTGGAAAATATATAGCATATACAAAAATGGTCCGTTATTACTTGCCTATCTGGAAAATCATAAAGACGCAAATTTTGGGATCCAAAATGGACTCATAGGAAGTACTCTCCAGGAGCAATCTCTGTCAGGACCAATCTTGTTCTACTCATTTGGGACTTCAATTAATTTTTCTTATAAAAACAAAATGAAATTTCTGATCCTAAAGTCTTTTCATCATATTGCAGTGCAATTAGTAATGCCTACTTTTAGTGGGCATGAAAGTCTAAAGAGAAAAAAAGCTTGCACATGCGTCAGAACAGACTACTTTGGAACTGACAGAAGGGAAAATGTAGCATCCCTACACTATGCTTTGCTTGCACTGTGTAGAATGCCCAATCAGACTTTGGAAAATACTTCTAATTTCAAGGAAGTCCTTGGTTGATGTACTGGAAAAGGGTTTCCTTAAGTTTTATAAATCTTGCCAAGAATTTGAAGACCTCTGCCTCCATACGTACGATATCATGAGGAGCATTATGCAGGTTTCTTCGTATTTACGGTTTGCTTTGAGATATTTCTATGAAAGTAGGTTGGAGTTATAAAAAACAACAGAAAAAAACCCTCAAAAATATCTAAAAAAAGCACAATACAGGGAATAATCTATGTATGCATAAATATATCAAGTTTAAGGATGGGGAAAAAAGAATTTCATGAAGTCTGGCATATGTAAACCAGATCAGCCTGAAGCAATTTGCCTGACATTGTGGCAATTTACACTGTTTTGTACAATACTATTACATTATTCATTAAGTAGTAGCATTAAATTAACAACTTGAAGTATCATGGGACCATTGCGTGGGTATGGAATTACTGCATTAGTGACAACAGAATAAAAGTCTTGAATTCTCTGTGTTTAAATCGAGCTACCTCCTTGCCTTTTATAATTGTGATTTATTGAATGATCACCAATGCACAGAGGCTTCGCTTGTATTGCCTTCAGTGCTTCATTAGGAAATCCTCTATAGGCACAACAGGTTTTATTATCACTGACAAGGAATGTGATAGCATGCAGATTGATAGAAAAATTCTAGAATGTCACAGGCACAGAAGATGCTGTAGATTTGAACTGCACCATTGGGCTGCAGTGATCGTGCACTGGTGGAGTTCACAGCGCTGAGGGATGTGCAAAGAGTAAAGTCAGGCCCATGAATTTCAGGAAATCAAACTTCCAGATCTTCAAGGAGTTAGTCAATAGAACTCCCTGGGGAAATGTCCTCAGGGACAAGGGTGCAGAGCAGAGCTGGCAGATCTTTAAGGACACTTTCTGTAGAGCACAAGAGTTCTTGATGCCCAAGTATAAGAAATCAGGAAAGGAGGGCAAGAGACAGGTGTGGCTGAGTCGTGACCTTCTGTTCAAACTAAAGGGCAAGAAGGAAATGCACAGGCAGTGGAAGTTGGTATCCTGGGAAGAGTATAGAGACACTGCCCAGACACTGCTTCTACATACAGACTATAGATATATAAAAGTAATAATTTTAAAATATGAAAATATTACAGACAAATAAATACTAACAAAGAGGTATTCAGTGTTTAATTATTGATAATTTAAAATGTTAAGTATTTGATCATTTTAAACAACCATTGAGAAGTTCCTATTATGGAGGCATTATTGCATCTATCTTTAAATGTGAAAAATTCTAGCAAAGAGTTTATTCAAGAAGAATTAGAGGAAAAATCTGTCTATTTATTTGAATTTATGCATTCCCACTCTTCATCATAGAAAAACTGTTCCCTGACAAAATGATAGCCACAAAAAAGTGCCTAGCATTAAGGTTAGAAAGGTCTTTGCCCTAGAAATTAATTTAAAATTTATGTAAAGCTAAATTAAGGAGAATCCATCAGGAAGATAGTCATATATATTAAAATAATGGTGAGGTATCATATTGCTTAATGTTTCTTTATCTGTGGCTAACTGTAATAAAATAGTTGCCTGTGAGTCACCAAGGATCAAATAAAATACTCTGGTATTATAACCATTGCTTCGTCTGATTACACTTTTATATTACATTATCATTTCTGTCGAAACTAAGGTCAAGTTCTATTATTCAACTCCAACTAAAAAAAATGCAATCTTTTTTTTTGCCCAGTGGATACCCCGGCTCTGGTTTTCTGTAAGGAATTCAGTGAAGAAAGTTGAGTCTATACAATAAAAATGTAAAGGAAGAATTGGAGAATCCCAATATACCACAACTGTTTTGCAGCATTAAGCCATGGCTTGGGAAATATATTCTTCTTGCCCTCAACAATGACCTGTGGATTATTTGTGTTCAGCTTTTTCTGTACACTGTAAATGGCTTTGGTGTCAGAAATTAATTAGGTCTGCTGTCCAAGCAGACAATCATCTTCCATCACCCATACATGACAAATATGTCCCCTGCAGTAGTATAGCATGAAAAAACTAGGAAAAAAAAAAAAAAAAACAAAACCAAAACCAACCAAACCTAAAATAATTACAAATATAGGCTAATTCTTTCTCACAGGAGCCAGAACTAAAAATTTATTATGTCAAATATGGTCATAAAAATGCATTGATGTACCTGCATTGTGCAGTCTTGATGTTTCTGATGTCAATGAGAAGCAATCTATGGACAGCACATCTTTAAAAAGACAAGTTAGTAGCATTCATATGTTTTGCTGTATTATGTGTTGTTCTTGTATAAACATTTTTACTGTCCAATTCATTCCATTGATCTTCTTGTTCCATTTAAATTGCTCATATTAATAGAATTTTGCTCAATCACAAACTTTCAGGACACAACTGTTTAAAAATATAAAATATTTTAAAAACACAAAAATGTGATTTACTACAATTTGCAATATATCAATAGCCGTTGAGTGCCACTCTTACAGGTATGTGTGGGTTCCCAATATCCCTCCTTTCATCCAACACCAAAAAAATATAAAGACAAAAAATCCATTAATAAAGTTATTTCTCTGCTATTTAAAAATCATAAACTGAGAACATTAGTTGCATTAATATAGAATTAAAATTGAAGTTTTGTATCATTTCCAGAGCTAATACTGTGTTAAGCTCTCTGACATGACTGCCATCTTGCTCCATGTGCATTGATGTTCTTTGAGAGGTGGATCTTTGTCCACTATTAAAAAGACTGAAAACACCAATTGCAGTTCATCAGGCAGATGAATAAGCATCAGATCTTGATGACACTTCTATTTTTCACAATCTGGATTCTATTTACAACACTGTAATTGTAATAATTCATATCTAAATCATTTTACTGTTATTGTTGAATTGACATTTCACTTGCTCTGAGGCTTCGAGTCTTATTCTGCTTCATAGTATCAAAGCAGAAATAAAGGCTCATCTTCAGATCCAGGCCATCTGTATCTCACGCATAATATGTGCACTATAACCCATAGAAATTAGACACCAGTATGACAACCTAGACCTCTTTATTTAGGATCTTAACAGTATATCATTTTAATCTGGATTGGGACTGCACTTCTCAAGTGAATCTCCTGATCAAGCTAATTAAATGCTCTTCAGTTCTCACCATGGAGGAGTTTCAAAGCTCACAAATTAAACTCCCTTCAGATATAACTGAATCAGAATTCTCACTTCAGGACTGACTCAAATATGCTCCCTGCACTAAAACAGGCCATGTGGCCAGATTAGAGGAAATCCAAAGTAAAAAAATCTAATTTACTCCAGGCTAATCTTTGCCCAGTGAGCTCATACAGCAGAATTAACTTCCCCTTTGCCTGTTTTTTCAGCAGGCTTCCAGGATGCCCACTTCTGGTTACAAGGCTATTTCAGGAGGCATAAAGAACTCTGACTTACTACATTTCATCAAATTAGAGTCAGATTCTTCTCTGTTCAGAATGAACACAAGCCCTTCCCTTTTCCAAGCAGGCAAGGTCAGTGACCATTGGTGTCATTTTCAACTGCAGTGTGAACATTCTTCAGGTCTTAAGGGGTTTCAGATTGTTCTCATAATTTAAGAGGAAGGACCGCTCCACAGTGCAACGACCTTCAAAACAGCCAATAAAGGAATACATTTAAATGTATCATATTTTGTTTGCAAAGGCTGCAGTAGCAATAGTTGGTCCACGCCATAGAAGTGCTAGCTGCTGTTTGGAAGAAGTATTTAAGTTGATATGTAAGGGAAAATAGCGAAAACATGTATGTCCTTAGGCTGTTATTGTACTCATTAAAGAGAGAAGATTTAATTGCCACACATATGAACCACATATACAATTGCTTATAATCACTTTTCTATTAATCCTTCCAACGCCAGGAATATAGAATTAAAATTCAGCTGGCTCTGTGTTGTTCTAATAAACCTCTGCTGTATTTTCCTGTTTTCTGTGATAATATTTTGTTGTTTAATTTCATAGAAAACAACATGAAGCCAACTGCTGTCAGTGCAAAGAGCACTAAACATTCAGCTTCATTATTGTGCTTTGTGATGATACATTTCCAAATCCCATATAATAGCTCCATGGAAATAGTGTCTTATCAGATGTAGCAAATGCCACAGGGACTAGAGATGATACTGAAAGACAGAAAAGAAACGAAGCCTCTCTGGTGAACGGAAAAAGATGAAACAAGAGCTGGAACACTAAGTCCTAAAATAAAGTCAAAAGGGCATGCAGAAGTATCCAGGCACACAGGACCGTGAAATGAAAGACATTGACTTAGTGGGCTTTGGAAGAAAGTATCAAAAAAAGTCTCTGCCATGTGGATACCCATAGAAGGTACAGCCTTATATGTCTGAAACAATGAAGAATGGAAACAGATCAGCCAGACAAAGATAAACATGTGACAGTGGAAAGAGCTGCTTGTATATACACACACACTAAAGAGCAAAAAACTGTTGATTCATATTTAAAATCAGGATATTCTTATTACACATTGATGATTTGAAGGCCTGATGTGTGTCCTTTGAAAGTGTGACCCCCATGAGCTACCACCATCTTACAGATAAATTGACTTATTTATTCTAATATTTAAACCTGTCATTTTGAACTGAAGGTCTAGGTTCAGTTCTAATCAATAACTATCACATGAATGCTTCAGCTATTCATGGATAAAATAGTTGCATCTTTAACCTTATTTCTACATCACAGATTTAATCAGTTGCTGTTCAGATCTCCAAGGCCTTTATATGCAGCAATGTTTTTTTTTAATATGATTTTCTAACACAGCATTTACACATCACTACCCAGTCAGCAACACACATCACCACACACAGTAAAACAATTTTAAAAAACTAAAGAAAAGGGCAAGGATATGAGAGGTGGAAATTGGAACAAAAGTCTCTCGCACACTTCTAACAGAATAACTAAAGTAACTATGCTCAAAGTAGAAATTACAAATTACCAGTCAGCCACACTGTACACAAAACTACATGTAAATCTCAGGTCCAGAAAAGCAAATATGACAAAACATTTAAGAGAAATTATGGTTTATAGTGCATATTCATAGGATCATAGAATGGTTAGGGTTGGAAGGGACCTTAGAGATCATCCATTTCCAATCCCCCTGCCATGGGCATGGACACCTCCTTCTAGAGCAGGTTTTTCATATCCCCATCCAGCCTGGCCTTGAACACTTCCAGGGAAGGGGCATCCACAGCTTCTCTACATAACCATGTTCCAGTGTCTCATGACCCTCACACTAAATAATTTTTTTCCTAATATCTAATGTAAATCTACCCTCTTTCATTCTTAAACTGTTACCCCTCAGCCTATCGCTACACTCCCTCAGAAGGAGTCCCTGCTGATAGCAAACCCAGCATGTGCTGTCTGCCCTAGACACTGAAGCTGTCAGAGAAGGCCACCATGGGATGTTATACTTTCCCTGTCTCTTGTGTTACTTCGATCAAAAAAAAGCAACTTATTGTTCACTTTTAATATCAGACAGAGGCTTGATTTTGGGTTATATCATCAGGGCAAAGCGAAGGGCAGCAAGCATAACACTCCACTGCAAGAGAAATACTTAGCAACATTGTTGCAGAATCTTAATGAGGACTCATTGTGACAGATTGCCTAATGAATGGATACCACCACATTCTGGGTGAGTGTCCCAGGCAAGGTGGAATTCACTTGGGGGAAAATAACCTCAAAACAGCTCATTAAGATTATCTATTTTCTTGTTTCTTTTATATTTCTGTTACTTTCTGTACTGTTCTGTGTTCTCTTCTGGAAAACGTATGCTCCTAGAAAAATATAACCTCCTAGAACAATATAAACTATTACAGATACAATAATGATGAAATAATGAATTTTTATTTTTTTTTTAGAAAGAAGGTGCATGTACCTGTATTGCTGTAGGACATAAAAGAAGTGTGCGAAGATGTAAATGGAGGAGACAACAATGCCACTGTGAAGAGGGAAAGAGTTAATTGAACCTAAAGGACACTGGTGAAAAAACATTGATTTGGTTATACAAAGACATTACTGTGGTTGCATGAGGATGTCAGCTAAACTGGAAATTTACAGGGCATTAGGCACCGAGTGAGAATTACTCACATGAGCTCTGTTGCCTAATACTGTCTGCCAGATACTTTGTGCATAAATAAAAGGGACTTACGTTACTATAGATCATATAGTTCTATGTCATAAAACCATGCACAATAGGAGTCAACAACTACTGGTTGTATTTACTCAACAGCTTATCTGACAGTAGCTTGTTTATGTAGCCAGGATTTCAATTTTAATTATTAGTGCCAGAACAAAATGCACAAACCTGGCGGGTTAGAAAGCCCAAAATACTGTGAAACGAGCATTCATCCCAAATAGGAATTCCCAGATTGATTTGAGTGAAGATGAATCCAATACCTCTAATTCATTCATCTGAGTACCTATTCTCTCCGTCTTTCCCCATGCACAAGCATATAGGCATAACAATGCTTAAGAAATAAATAAACCAATAAGTAAAGCCCATTAACAAATATATCTTGTGGTAATATCTTTCCAATATAATTTTAGTCCTTTTGCTTATAATGTATATGGTTCCTTTATGCACCTTTATGCACCTTCTGAATATTTCTCCCCTGCTCATCATTTGTGCACTTGTGAAATGAACCAGGGTTTTCCTTGATCATTCATTGTAATCATTAGAAAATTAAATAAAAATATGTATTTTCACAACTTGTAAATTGCCACTTGATAACACCTTACATCAGGAGAGCAATTTCGTGCTTCTCACTCATAATCAGGCCAATTGCTTTCACAATCTGAACCGTGGATCTATAAAATTACCTTGATGTTTCACAGCGTTTGCACTAAGTAGCAGTTAAAATTATGGACAGAGAAATAAATTTGGACAAGGCAGATTCCAGAAAACAGGCATATATCCATTAAAGACACTAGCAATCATAAGAAAAAAAAAATCACAAAATGTCAAGGGTTCATGGAGATTAAAAATTGGGTGGTTTATCATAAAAATATTTATGACTTGATTCTCATCTTCTGTACCTTATTTTCTCATCTGATGAAATAGTATGAAAGAAAGTGCTGTGTATTGGGTTTATGTGATAAGGTTTTTCTAGCAGGGGTCTGTAAGTCCCTGTGAGAATACACTAGGGGCTATCCTCATCTTAGAGAGAGCCAAAGCAAGTTTTCTCCAAGACCAACCTGCCAATGCCCAAAGTGATGCTGGTGGTGCCTCTGTGATAATATATTTAAGAAAGGGTAAAAACCATTGTGCAGCAGATTTGAGAGAGGAATGAGAAAATGTTAGAGAAACAACTCTGTGAGTAGAGGTCAGAGAAGAAGGAGGGGGAGGAGGTGCTCCAGGCTCTGGAGCACAGATCCCCCTGCAGTCAGTGGAGAAGACCATGGTTGTCTACCTGCATATCCTGGAGATTAGCAGTGGAACAGATATCTACATCTATGCAGCTCATGGAGGACCACAGCAGAGCAGGTGGATGTGCCCTGAAGGAAGCTGCAGTCTGTGAAGATTCCACACAATAGCAGTTTTTCTGACAGAAGCTGTGGCCCATGGAGAGAAGTCTATGCAGAAGTAGTCCATTCCTGAAGGACTATAGCCTATGGAAGGGACATATGCTGGAGCAGTTCTTGAAGAAATGCAGCCCATGGGAAGGACCCACATTGGAGAAGTTTGTGAAGGATTCTGTGCTGCGGGAGGGACACCACGTTGGAGCAGGAGAAGAGCATGAGGAGGAAGGTGCAGCAGATACAAAGTGTTATGTACTGACCACAACCCCCATTCCCTGACCCCCTGTGGTGCTTGGCAGGGGAGGTAGAAGAGTCAGGAGTGAAGCTGAGCCTGGAAAGAAGCAGGTGGATGAGGGAAGGTGCTTTTAGTTTTGTTTGATTTCTTACTGTCCTACTCTGTTATTAATTGATAAATTAAATTAATTTCCCCAGAGTCAAGTGTGCCCATGACTGTAATTGGTAAGTGGTCTGGTCTTAGCCCCTCATCATATTTTCCCCCTGGTGCTGTTGAGGAGAGGGAGTGACAGAGCAGCTTGGTGGGCACCTCTTTGACAGCCAAGATCAACCCACCACAGTGCCGTTACACCAGTAAAAAACTACTGCAAGTGAAAAAAAATATTAATTTTTCAGTGAAAATCAAATATTTAAGGTTAGATATAGCTCAGGCTTTTGGCATAAACATTCTATGATTAGACCTCCAGAGTTGTACACGTTCTAAAACTCTGCTAACAAGGCACACACTCCAAAGCACCTTAGTAACACTGGGGTTGAATGTTTTTCCTCAATTATCTTCCATGTTCTTGATGAGAACACAGAAACAGGCTCTCACTCTGAACAATTTCTAAAGGAGCATGTGCAGAAAGGCGTATGATCCAAAGTTAAATATATACATCTAAGCACATAAAGTAGACAGTGCAAATCCTTCTGTGTTATTGGGGTGACTCAGCTCTGCAAAAGAGGCAGACTCGGAGTGGGGTTCTGAAGCTTCAGGATGGGAATATTACCAGGGAGAGAAAGAGGATGATTTTGTTCTTCCCATTAAGTGAAAGAAATTCACTAATGAAGGTGATGCCCCATCTCTGGAAGTGTTCAAAGTCAGGCTGGACGGTGCTTTGAGCAACCTGCTCTAGTGGGAGGTGTCCCTGCCCATGGCAGGAGCATTGGAACTGGATGATCTCTAAGGTCCCTTCCAACCCAAACCATTCTATGATTCTATGAGAATTTTGATCATTTTCCACCAAAGATTACTAGCCTCATGGCTAATAACAATCTAATTTATTACTTCTGAAAGGAAAGTACTTGAAACACAATTTTTCTACATTGTGACTGCAATAGCCACTGAGCACTGACTTCCACAGTAGATGCAAATGACTGATGATAGTATTGCAAAAAATATTTAAAACGAAAATAGGGAAGGGGAAGTTTGTGATACCCTCGCCCTCAGCTTTCTTTTTAAGTTTGTCTACAGCAGGTTCCATCGTACAGTTCTCTTAATCTCTTCTGCACCAGACTTTAAACCACATTTTTCCTATTCATAGAATCAGAGGCTTATAGTTTCCTAGACTCGTGGACTTACAGAATAGAATGGTTTGAGTTGGAAGGGATCTTTAAAACTCATCTGATTCAACACCCCTCCAATGAGCAGGACAAGTAGATCAGAGCCCCATTCCACACTCTTGGTAAAAAATTTCTTCCTTATAGCTAGTCTAAAGCTAGACTGGTTCTATTATTCTTTGGTTCTATTGCAACTTGGTTCTATTGCAACAGGCCTGCTAAAAAGTTTGTCCCATCTTTCTTGTAGCCACCTTTGAGTACTGAAAGGCTGAAATAAGATCTCCTTGGAACCTTCTTTTCTCCAGGCTAAACAATCCTAACTCTCTCAGCCTTTCGTCATATGAGAGGTGTTACATCATTCTGATCACTTTTGTGGCCCTCCTCTGGACCTGCTCCAACAAGTCCATACCTTTCCTATGCTGAGGACTCCAGAATGGGTTGCAGTACTCCAGGTGGGGTCTCATGACAGCAGATTAAAGGGGCAGAATCACCTCTCTTGATCTGTTGCCCACACTACTTTTGATGCAACCCAGGATATAGTTGGCCTTCTGGGTTGTGAGAGCACACTGTTGGCCCATGTCCAGCTTTTCATCCACCAGTACCCCTAAGTCCTTCTCCTCAGGGCTACCCTCAATCCCTTCATCCCCCAGTCTGTACTCATACCAGAGGTCACCTCAACCCATGTGCAGGAAATTGCACTTGGCTTGTTTGAACCTCATGAGGTTCACATAGGCCCACTTCTCAAGTTTTTCCAGGTCCCTCTGGATGGCATCCCATTCCTCAGGTGTGTCAACTGCACCACTCATCTTGGTGTTGTCTGCAAACTTGCTGAGGGTGCACCTAATCCCACTATCTATGTCATTGATGAAGATATGAAACCATACTGGTCTCAATACAGACCCCTGACAAAAAACACTTGTCACTGATCAGAATCTAGACATTGAGCCATTGACCACTACCCTCTGGATTTGACCATCCAACCAATTCCTCATCCACCAAGCATTTTACCCATCAAATCCATATCTCTCCAATTTAGAGAGAAGGATGTTATGGGGGACCGTTTTGAAGTCCTTACAGAAATCCAGAGAGATGACATCCATGGCTCTTCCTCTTGTCCACTGCTATAGTCACTGCATCATAGAAGACCACAAGGTTTGTTAGGGAGGACTTGCCCTTGATGAAGCCATGCTGGCTGTTTCAAATCACACCTCTGTCCTCCATGTGCATAGCTTCTGGGAGGATCTGTTCTGTGGTCTTCCCAGGCACAGAGGTGAGGCTGACAGGTTGGTAGTTTCCAGGGTCCCCCTTTCTCCCCTTCTTAAAAATGGGTGCAATGTTTCCCTTTTTACAGTCACTTGGGACTTCAACTGACTGCCATGAATTTTCAAATAACATGGAGAGTGGCTTGGCAACTACATCAGCCAATTCCCTCAGGACTCTGGGATGCACCTCATCAGGTCCCATAGACTTCTGTATGTTCTCTATGTTCAGATTCTTTAGGTGGTCACAAACCTGATCTTCTCTTACAGTCGGATAGACCTTGCTCCCCCAGTCCCTGCCTTGCGGTCCATCCATTTGACAGGTGTGGGAAAAAACATTGCCAGTTGTGTACTTTCTATAGAAATCCCATTTACACATTATAAATCAGTGCTGTCTGTTGATAGTTACGTACTTCTGAATGAAGAATTGAAAAGCTGAAGTCCTTTGAAATGCAAATCCTGGGAAGTTGTCAGTGAGACTGATGCCCTAATTCCAATCACACGTTGTAGCATCGTAGCTTTACTAATACTGATCTCCTTCCATTTGTGAGGTCCTGTTCATGTCTAGTCAATTCAGAATACTTTACTAATCAACCTTTCCTCTCTCTTTACCCTCATGCTTGTATGTATGTCTTCATATTTCTTACATATTTGATGAAAACTAATTGACATTCATTTAAAGTGGTTCTAACAAGAGTTACACTTTCTGGCCTGAAATAGCTTCTGGGCATTTAGAAAATAGAAGGAAATATATCATGTTCACAACATATCACACTCACATGGTATGAAGATTTCTCAGTGCTACTTTCAGACAAGAAAAAAAGACTTTCTGAGTAAAACCAGGGAAAGCCAGTGAGAGATAAGCACTTCACACCTGCTGTGTTCCTCTAAACATATTTTGAGAATTTTCCACAAAGCTAAATTCAGCCTTGATGAAAATGCCTTGAGTTCTGCCTACTTTAGCCTGTTAACACTAAGGTGAATTTGTTTCAGTGTTTTGAAAACTAAGCAAACAAAAATCAGCAGCTTTATGTTTAAAATAATACTGTAGGTTTTAGACAACAACACATTGAAGGTGCAGCAAACCTCTATTGCCTCGGGGGCTGGAAGAGATTACATTTCAGGGAAGCATGCTTTTTCTTCAAACTTGTTTGCAAAAGAGGAAAAAGTGATCTCTGGTACTCTCCACAGGCACTGGTGCCTCAAAGCTCCCCTGCATCCTGACACATGAAAGGAACAGCCTGTCCATCTCCACCCCACTGAACAGTGTAAAGATTGTAACAGATTTTTCTGTGAGACCTCTGTCCACACTTCACAAAAATATGCAAGCACAAATAAAACCTTTCATGTGCCGCATACAGATATATCTCCAGGCAGGCATCTCAGTGATGTACATTGATATACATCTGCATCAACTGCAAAAATCTTTAGCAGAATTAAAATAAATGACTGCCAGAAAAACATCATCCTCCATTTTCCAAAAGCCACACAGACAAATATAGGGGCAATCAGCCCACAGATTTCCAAATAAAATGCAGTACTCAGTTCTCATAACTCTGACATCTTCACATATATGCAGACTGTACTTTGCAATGAATTATCACCATCTGTGGGGACATTACCCAACTACCTAGTTTTGCAAAAGTCAAAACTCAAGGGGAAATTTTTTATTGTTTCTCTGTTGCGTCACAATATAATGAAATGATGAGACAAGGTGGTTTTCTGCAGAAAGCTAGTTGTATTCTGCTAAGTTCTAAGGAATGCAGTCTTTTCTATGATGCTGTGAAAGGCACAGGTACTTGTAAAGGAATGTGCACATTGGCAGGCCCTGCATTTTTTATTGGGGTAGAGGGAGAAAAGTAAGTATAGAAGGAATAATGAAGTATGCCTTGCAGCTACACACTCTGTATCTCTTGCACAAAATTCTCTTCCTGACCATGATAAAGTCTTTGTATACCAGAGAGGCACCTTGAAGGTTGCCAGGCTTTTCCAAATGAAATGAAAGCACATGATATGAAAATGTGGTCAGCATTCAAATTAGTTTCACATTTGCAAACAATCTGGGTTTATTAGGATTCCAGTTACTACTAGGTCAGTTCAGTGCATTTCTGAGAAGTGTAAATATATGGGTACAATTTAAGACTCTACAAACCACACTGAGTCATCTGCCACATGACAGAAAGCATCACAGAACAGGAAAACCATATTAACATGGTATTTTTCAAAATAACTTTCTATTAAAATAGAAATATCACAGCATAAATTTACTGAAATTAAAAATTATTTAAGAAAGAGTTTCCTTAGCAATAATTGGAACATAAGCTAAATTTGTGATTCTCAATAGCAGAACAGTCAAAACTTCAATACATATTGAATATAAATTTAAATTAATTTATACTATTGCATTCCTTGGAATACAATCTAGACTTTCATCAGCCTGTAAATCAGCCTGATAGTTAGGAATGATATCAGTTGTTTCCCTGTAAATTTAACTTCAAACAAGGACACAAAAGCAAGCATATTATACATCTTTGATGTAGACTGGCCTATGAGCCCACATCTGTCAGCCCATAATCTGTGGCAATTTGGCCTGTCAGACAACTCTTTCAGAAAGCCAGTCCATTTTATATTTTAGCACTTGAAAGTTATGCATTGATCGTCCTGTAAAAAAAATCAGAGTATCCAAAATGTACCCAGAAAGAGATTTGAAGATAATGCTTTACTTCGGAGGCACTGAACACTAGCAAAAGAAAATTAGTATATTTATCTTGGTTTCATTGCCCAGAAATAAGAGGGGGGAGTAGCTCATTATTTGCAATGTTTTTAAAGCTCACTGTAAGCGTAGCTAATATTACTGCATGAAATCTAAGATATCATTAGTTTTTTCACTATCCTATAAATAGTTGTTTTACTATGAGCTTAATTGTCAAATTAAACTAGGGTGGTTCAATTACAGTGCTTAGTAGACCTTAAGTATTCATACTGGAAACGTTAATATTTTAGTATCCTAAGCTCAAAACTACTCCTGGAGTACCAAATTTATGCCTGCAACATCTCCACTGAAGTCAGGGTATGAGATGGCTTCCTGCCAGGAATCCCAGAGAACTGCTTCACAGCTAAATTAGGTCTTAACGGTTTGTGGTCACTGACCAACTCACTTTTACTCTTCCACAAAGCCAAACTGATGTTGATTTTCCCACAGCATAAGGTAAGGAGCTCATGCTTTCACTGGCAAGGTCTAGCAGACTTCAGCAGGTGAAGCTGGTTTGTGTTCAGATACTAAGACTGTGAACTGGAAGAGCTGCATCTATTCAGTTCACTGCCCTTCTCTGTAGATAGTCTCCTCTGGCAGAAAACCAAGGTGGGTAACTATAGTTGTAGCATCTTAAATCAGCACGCGTCTACCTGCTCTAGATCAATTATCAAAGGTTGCATTATTGCCTTGAAAAAATGTTTAAACAGTTGCTGAGGCGCAGTGGTCACAATGTTCATACAAGCAGTATCTGTCAGTTTATATAGAATTAAGACTAGGTCTTAATAAATTATTCCCTGTTTTTGTGTTGAGGCAGCAGCTCTTTCTTTTATAGCTCTGTTTTTGTATCCTTTGAATGTTTCAGAAACCATTCTTTCTCTTTTATACAGGTGTATCACAGTAACCAAAAGCAACTGCTTAGTCTGGGAACAGTATACTTTCTGGCAGACCTCCTTCCACCCTGGTAACAGAGAATGGCATGGATCAGGGTGAAAGGATTAGAAATAAAACACCCTTTGGAACTTTGCAGAGAACTGCCTGACCTCTTACCCAGCCCGCTGCACGATGCTAAAAAAGCTCTGACTTGCGATGAAATAGGAGATCTGAAGGAAAGCCTGATGGACAATCCCTACCAGATAGGGGACCTACAAAACAGACTGCAAAGCAGAGAAGAAATATTGTTGACCAAGGAGACAAAGACCAGAGGCTATTTTAAAGAGTATGTGAGTAGGAGCACCTGAGTTGCCATTGTCTATTAGCACAGCACAGAATCATAGAATCATATGAAGGAGTAGTATACAGAATAATAAAAGAATTAATTGTTCATGGGAAATCAGCTATGTGTAAGGAAACGGATTAAGAATGTCAATAACTAAGTAGTGATGAGGCTGTGAACTGTCTTATATCAACACGGCCAGTTACCAGACAGTAGCTTACTAAAATAATACTGCCATTTGGCCTGAAGAACTGCAGCAGACATTTTGCTTAAATAAAAACTTCAAATTAGGCTTTTCATCAGAAGGTCACGTGGATGCATATTACAATTTCGCTTAAGTAATTGGAACAGTTCTATACATTATCAGATTTACTTTATGGATATAGTATACACTTTGGGTCATTTCATTGTTCGCAAATGTCTTATGACTTTTAATGGAAGTAAACAATAATTTACCGAAATTTCAAAATGCAAAATGTTCATAGCTTAGCCAGCTATGCTTCAGAGCAGAAAGCTGTTCAGGCCGGTTCCAGTGCTACTCCATTATTTTGCTGAACGGCCTGTTCCAGAAAAGGTAACGATGACTAAGACCAGGCTGGTGGGACCAGGACCAGGGTGGTAACCAGTAGCGGGGCAAGAAATCAGTACAATTTGTAGCATATGGCTCTCTGTTTATCTATTTTTACATGTTTGTTCTCTATGATTCAAAGACATTTAGAAGTACTACTGAAAACAAAGTTCATGTCTATGTTGTACATTTCATTTTTCAGCTAACAAAAGTGCAGCACATGGATGGGATAATTTAAAAATGACACACATATGCATATTTAGGCATCATTTAAGTATCTGAATTTGGGACCAACAAACAGATTTCAAAGTCAGGCTTTAGTTAGCTATCTACACCCAAGAATTTGGCCCCAAAGTGACTTAACTACGGTCACCTTGAAATTTCAGAGTAGGACAAAGAGTAAACTCATGTTTTCAAGTGGTGATCTTTAACTATAAGACAAAGTAGTCTGCTGCAGCCCACAAGGTAAATATCTAGGTCTCACAAATGAATTCACTGCATAGTCAGCTTTCCACTCACACAGAGAAATATATGCACATGCATTTGCATTGTAGACACTTTTTCTGCTTCTTTGTATTTACACACAGAAGAGGTGAACATAATAGTTTGTTGTTTCCTTTATTTATAGCCCTCAAGAACAGCTGAAGTCCAAAGTTACCATGCTCATGCCCTATCAATCTTGTTGAAAGGTATAGGGTGTATTGTAGATTTAAGAAAGCAATGATGCAGCATATTGACCGATTTGAGATTCGGTGTCTCACGGGACTTACACCAGTCCTTTGGAAAGTAAAGATGGATGAGTAACAGAAATGAGAAGACAAGTTGAACAACCTCCTGCCAGTTCACTGATTAGAAAGAGATAATTAAAGTGGTTTTTGCCATAGATTTAGCCTTGTAGGAATCAGCAGGCCAAGTGCCAAATTGATCTCAAATCAATGACAGAAAAAGTCATTGTGAAGGATGGGGAAACAATTTGAAATGAACCTTCTGTGATAGACTGACAAAAATAAGATAGTATCAATAGTTTAGAGGACAGCCAGGACTGGTCAGAACTGCAGCTTATGCTCAGCACGTCCTGTGATATAAATGAGTTTTTTCAGTTGGTTTATGCAAACAGTCTCATTTGCAGCATGACATTATTTTCATCAGAGACTGTTTTTTTCTCTTAAATTCAGTGCAACTTTGCACTTTGGTTTTTTTTTCATGTGTCATGGTTTAACCCAGCCAGCAGCTAGGACCATGCAGCCACTCGCTCACTCCCCCCAGTTGGGACTGGGCAAGAAAAGTCACAGGATGATATAAAGACAGTTCAAAAAATAAAGCAAAAGTCATGCATGCAAGCAAAGCAAAATAACTTTTCATCTGCAGGTAGGTGTTCATCCATCTCCCAGAAAGCAGGGCTCCACCACATGTAATGGTTACCTGGGGAGACAAACACCAAAGCTCCAAATGTCTCCCCCTTCTTTCCTCAGCTTCTTATAATGATCGTGACATCGTATGGTATGGAATATCCCTCTGGTCAGTTGGAATCAGCTGTCCCAGCTGTGTCTCCTCACAACTTTTTGTGCATCCCCAGCCTACTCACTGGCAGGGCTGTGTGAGGAGCAGACAAGACCTTGAATAATTAGCAACAACCAAAAACATGCACTATTAACAATATTTTTCTTTCCAAATCTGAAACATAGCACTACACCAGATGCTGTCAAGAAAATTAAATCTATCCCAGCTGAAACCATGTCATCATGGATTTATATTTTCTTCCTTTTTTGTTAGCAATATCTTCCTATCTAGCATCACATCTTGGAGTAGTCATCTCTGGAGGTATTTAAAAGATGGATAGATGTGGGACTTGGTGAAGGTTTTTGTCAGTGTTAGGTTGATAGTTGGACTCGATGGTCTGAAAGGTCCCCTCCAACCTAGACAATTCTATGATTCTGTGATTATCTCACAACAACAGAAGTTATCTTCTGTTTTGTCAAAATCAGTATTGTTCTTTCCTCCTGCAGATTTTGAAGACACTCAAGCCTTAACACAGGTTCTGTGTCTCCAACGCCCAGAACAAAACATGAACACTGCCTTGCATCAAGCAGATTGCTTCCTTTAGCTTATCCACAAAAATCTCCCCTTTTTAATTTTTATATCATATTCAAAGAGATATTCATATCTTTTCTGTGGTGGGTTAAGCTTGACTAAAAGTCAAATACGCACTCAGCTGCTCAGTCCCTCCCTCTCCTCAAATAAGAAGGAAACAGAATGGGACAAAAAGGCTCAGGGGTCAAGATAAAGACAGGGACATTGCTTATCGGTTACCCACACAGGCAAAACAGACTCAACTTGGGGAAATTAATTTGATTTATTGACAGTTAAAATAGATTTGGATAGTGAGAAACAAAGATGAAATAAAACAATACCTTTCCCCACCCTTTTTTCCCAGGCTCAACTTCACTTCTTCACTCCTGACTCCTCAACCAACACCTACACTGTTAATCTGCCTCACCATTGTCTTCACCACAGGCTTCAGGGTAATATCTGTTCTGGTGCCTGGAGCACCTTCTCCCCCTCCTCCTTCACTGACCCTGGTGTCTGCATGGTTATTTCTTTCTCATTTTTTGCACCCATCATGCCAACATGTCTTGCTTGTTCTTATATAACATACATAAACATTTTAGTTGAAGAGTGTAAGCCAACATTCCCTGTAACTCAGCTTAAAATACTGAAGCATAGGCATATTCAGCTAATAGTTAAATCACCTTCACTGGTTTAGTAACCTACCTGCTGAGATACGATGACCTCTTCTTTCTGTTTATTCGTTAAAATAATGTGTGTGTGCCCTCCCTCCTAAGCTCTCCATTCTCATTATTTAGAAAAATAGCAAAGACATAACTAAGAGCTAGAACAATACTTACTCCTTACCTCTCATTACCTCTCATTACTAGGTAAGGAGATGGAGATGCTATTTAACCCAAAATACCATGATATTTATTTAGTAACACAGCAAACAACTGAAGAATATTCATAATTTTCCTTGGTTACAAAACACAATGAAGCAGTATTATGATCTATAAAAATGTAATTTTTAAACACTTACTGTGAGAAAGTACATATATCTGAAAGTTGCATTCCTCAGACACACCAAATTTGCGCTGACATATTGTAGACACTGAAAACTATAGAGGTAATTTTGTAGACTCCCCTTACAGTTAATGGAGAAAAAAAGAAAAGGAGGATTCAATCTCCTGCTACAGTAGACGAATAAAATTATCCAGACCTCTTTAAAGGTGCTTATTTCCTTGTTTTGGATATTTGGATACAGATGTTTAGACTTTAGATGTCTAAATATTTGTGTTGAGCTTAGTGATATGAACCTCAGCTTGTGACTCGTCCTTCAATAACAACACCTCAGCTTCAGACTTCAGTAATCTTTTGTTAAAATTATAGCTCAAGTGAAAGATAATAGAATTTCCTCTGCAAGGAAACAAATGAATGATTTGTGATTAAATAGTAAAAAAAAAAAAAAAAAAAAAAAGAAGTTAAAGGTGAAAAGGAGTTTTTTTTCAGTATATCAATAAAAAAAGTCAGGCTAAGGAAAATGTAAGGAAAATGTAAAA
>BJBW01003713.1:24249-39392 GCA_004320125.1 Scolopax mira | reverse complement strand
CTCTGGAGATCTTCAAGACCTGCCTGGATGCAGTCCTGCATGATGTACTCTAGGTGTTCCTGCTTTAGCAGGGGAATTGGACTAGATGATCTCTAGAGGTCCCTTCCAACTCTGACAATTCCATGATTCCGTGATTCCGTGAAGTCATTCCAGAACAGGATGCAGAAAATGTGTTTTTTCAGGAAGAGCAAATGTTTTGATACCAATTTATATGTAGTGATTACAATCTATACCATAGTTAAGAAGCCTAACAACAATCTAGCCGCTTATCCTGAGAATCATATACGTTCTCTGGGTAAACACATCTTCTTCCCCAGAAGAACTTAAAAAGTACAAAGCATGGTATATAAAATAGGCTTAATATTTTACCTACATCTAGCAAAGACTATCAACTCCTCATCAATTAGCCCCTCAAGGAGGCCATGGGGCACTGCCTGTCCTTTTTGCAGCACTAAAGCATCCATTGCCTGTATGTTACAAAGAACACCATCAGGAAAGAAAGACAGCAAGCTTTGGCCTGAGATGAAGGAAACATATTTTGCTATTTTTTGTATACAGAACTGCACTTAACAGAGTTAATTTTCTTTGTAGAGCTCATTGGTGACAGGTTTTTGGTTCATGTTGAAAACAGTATTGACGACATAGAGTTGTTTTGGTTACTGCTTAGCAGTGCTTACACAGTACCAAGGCCTTTTCTGCTCCTCACATCACCCCATGTGGAGGATGGAGAAGCCGGGGACGTGCTGCTCTGTGGGAGTTCAGCAGATGTTCTTGCATTGGTGGGAAGGAAGCCATGGGAAGAGTAAAACAATGTCTTCATATGGTAATGTGTGTGTAGCATAGGAGTGTGAAAAACAGATAGCAAGGTAGCAAAGCAGACAGCAGTTAGTAATGATTGGTTAGGCTAGGTGTGTGAACACTTATATGTAGCCAATTGTATTGCTCACAACAGCACATGGACATTCACCCACAACTTATCTGTGTAGAGAACACAGCGTGTGATCAAAAGATAGAAACTATATATGCTGCAAAAATGAAACACTAAAGGTCTTCTCATAGCTGAGACAGCTGACCCCAACTGACCAAAGGGATATTCCATGACATATGACATCATGCTCAGCAATTAAAGGCTGGGGGAAAAGGTGGAAAAGTGGACATTTGGAGTGACGGCATTTCTCTTCCCGAGTGACCTCTATGCATGATGGAGCCCTGCTTTCCTGGAGATGGCTGAACACCTGCCTGCTGATGGGAAGCAGTGAATGAGTTCCTCATTTTGCTCTGCTTGCATGTGCGGCTTTTACTTTACCTTTTAAACTATCTTTATCTAACCCATGAGTTTCTCACTTTTGCTCACTGGGGGAGCATGAGCAAGTTGGGGGTTAGCTGCCTACTGAGGTTAAATGCCATTAAGCCTTACTGGTAGACAGCAAAATGTCAATGAGCAAGCAGTGTGCTNNAGGGAAGTCATTCTCCCCCTCTACTCGGCACTGGTGAGGTCACAATTGGAATACTTCATCCAGTTCTGGGCTCCCCAGTTCAAGGAGCTACTGGAGAGAGTCCAGCGAAGGGCAACAAAGATGATTCAAGGATTGGAGCATCCCCCTTATGCAGAAAGTCTGAGAGAGCTGAGACTCTTTAGCCTGGAGAAGAGAAGCCTGAGGGGAGATCTTATTAACACCTATATGTATCTAAAGGTGGGTTGAAGGAGGAGAGAGCCAGACTCTTTTGACAGGGTTGCCAGTGAGAGGACGAGGGGCAATGGGCTCAAGCTGGAACATAGGAAGTTCCACTCAAATATGAGAAAAAACTACTTCACAGTGAGGGTGATGGAGCCCTGGAACAGGCTGCCCAGGGAGGTCTCTCTTTGGAGATTTTCAAGACCCACCTGGATGCAGTCCTGAGTAACATGCTCTAGCGCTGGACAATCCTGCTTCAGCAGGGGAGTTGGACTAGATGATCTCTATGGTCCCTTCCAACTCTAAAAATTCAGTGAAATTCCATGAAAATACAGTTTAACAGACTGATCATGACTACATACATCAGCTTTCAAAACTGTCATCAAAAAATAAAACAAATAAAACTTGCACAACCAACAGCATAAAAGCAAGGACAACATATAATTTTTTTTATTTGAGTTTATTATTTTTTTAATATTTATTTGATTTTATATATTTTATTTGAGTTTATTTATCTATCAAGATAGGAGAGATTTCATGTATTTTAATAATCTATTTCATCGGATGAAAAATGAAAGCCATAGGCCAGTTGCTGGGATCTCTAACATCAGCAAGGACAAAGGCATATTTCTCTTCTCTGCTGTTACCCATCCTACCATCCTTTGTCTATCTTGACATCTCCTGGAGGCATCCTAAGTGTTGGATGCACAAAAGAACTTCCCATAATTTGTCCTACAGTTCCCTGAAACCCACTATATTCTTCCTTTCATGCTGTTCCAGCCCTTAATATCACAACCCATTTTACTGTTTGCTCCACATGCCCAAACATTGTTACGAGACCCAATGGCTAACAAGATTGCTTTGTTCACTGTTAACCTGAGCTAGAGCCTATATTAGCCTAGAAGATATCTGATTATACAACAGTCATGCAGAACAGCAATTTGATAGCCCATCTGTGTAGATGGTTAATTGCACCTACACAGACTGTGTTAGTGTTGGTACAATACCATTATTATCCTGGTATATTGTCTATTATTAGGAAGCTGAGTGCACAATCAAGAACACAGCATGCTAAACATATATTTATTCTAACTGTGAGTCACAATGTAGGAAAAAAGCAAATACCAACGACAACAAAAAGCAATTCACAAGATGCATGTAAACCCTGGAGCTTATCTTTCCAAAAGGATGTTATTTCTTATTTCTGTTCTAATAGGAAGATATGGTACTCTACTATATACTAGTAAAGATTTTATATATTGGATTTGGTTAGAAAAGGAGCATTTGTATGGCTTTCATTCTAACTTAGGTACTATTTTAAATGAAAATTTTAATAGCATTGCCCCAGCAGGGCAACACAGTCTACTGAAAATAGCTTTAGTGATAATGCATAGAATCTAAAGATTTTTCAGAAAACCAGTAGGAGGTAATGCAGTCTGCTTGACTTAGGTGTTTCTCTCTATTCGGCATCTACTTCTAGACCAAGTTCAATGTCTACTGCTTTCATCACTGAAAAGCCTGAATGAATCCCAGTTGTGGGCAACAGCAGCAGCATCCTGCTAGAAAAGCAGTTTAACTACTGCAACTGTGTGGTGGACACAATGACGTTCCCAAGTAACTTGATCAATAGATAAATGACAGGCCACTGAGCAGCACTTCTTTAGCCATCAAAGGACTAATGAAGGTCTGCACAAGACACCTGTAGCATTGCAGATGTGGAAGCATTCAGTTACAGGTTCGTTAGAATGTATGACATTAATTGAAAATACAGGTCATGTTGGGATTTGAAGGTACTTGGCACACAGGTAAAGTAATAAGCTTTTAAAAGCAAGCAATAAAGATGTGGCAGAAGATAATAAGTAAGGGAAAAGTGCTAAACAGACAGATTAGATATGTCCTGGATTGGGAGTGTTTTAGTCTGGGCTACTATGCAGGTAGCCCCACACTGTGACAGCATTAGGAAAACAGTCTTACATTAACTACTTGGCTTTTACATCCAACAAAGGGACAAGCACCTCAAAGCTAATCTTGAATTCCATGTTAAAGTTCAATGAGTACTTTTAAACTTTGAAGCAATCAATATAATATTGAACAGCTGGTAAACTATTCCAGGCCAACCTTGGAATAAATAGGTGAGGGTGCCCATATCTCCACATTCCTGATTTTTTTTAGTGCAGCAGCGGAGTTCAAGGCTTCTACTCTTCAGAGAAGAAATTGGATAAATATATCCATACTATTGTCTGAACATAAAGACATCAGATCAACAAAGATGATGAAACACCAGCAAAAATTCACACAGATGTGTAACTACTGTGTCTGATCTAGTAGCTAGAAATTCAGTGAATTGCTTATTGCACACTGGCTTTTTTTATCTCACCAGTGCTTAGCATATAGCCTGCCAAGTCTGTAAACTGTTATATGGAATGGGAAATCTGGCAGCCTATTTTCTACACAGAAATCCAGGCACTCTTTTTTTCTTTTTTATCTAGCTATTATCTAACAGAAAGGATCTTACTTCCCTGGAGTAAATTTGTCTACATCAAAATTTGTGGAATGCCATGCAGACAGCATTAAACCTATAGAAAGCTCTACATTATTGTGTCCAAACACATTTAGTGTGGGTAATTGTTAGGTGATAAATTGAGAAAAGATCCCTTAAAATCTACTCCTAGGAAAATAACCTGTCTATTGATATCCCCAGCATTGTTTTCATTATCAGCTCTGCCATGAGCACACTTTATGCAAAACAATTTTTGAACTATGCAACACACCCAAAGTCTACCTCAATGCTGGGTAAGTTATTTCAACTAAGAAAACCTTCATATTGTGATTCCCATATATTTTTAGAGCTTTAAGACTTAATAACGTCATCTCACATTTGAGTACAGTGCTTATCTTGGATGCTGAGTTATGAAATGCTGAAGTGTAATGCATAATCAAGGCCTTCCAAGTGAATAATGTCACAAAGGTCCATGAATATAATTAACCTGCTTGAAAAAAGGTAGAGAAATTAGGATTAAGCAGATTTAAAACATAAATCCAGTTCTTTAGTCACAGATTTTACAGGGAAGGTGAATATTTTAAAATAATGCTTTAATCTTGATGTTGACAATAGATAAAATTAAGCAGGTGATTCATTTTTACCTCGTACATGTTACTGTTACAACACCTATAAAATGTGTGCACTCTTGAACTGCTGTATAAATCCAATCTCATTCTTATAGTTTACAGATAGTAATACTTGTTTCAGAATTTTATAACTATCTTCAGATAAGAGAACTATTGTCACAGAACCTGCGATATACATTTCACACTCTATTAATGGCATTTCAGAGTCAACAATATCCGAGTGGATTATATTCTTTTGCATATAAAAGTTATCATTGTCATTGATTACTCTACCCTTTATTTCTTCTAGTGCAGGGCTATCAGTCTTTTGACGTAATTATATTTTCCAAGTTGAGGTATTCACACTCAATGCAATTTATATGCTGTTTCTTCTACACTGAGCCCCAGTAATACAAAAGAATAAAAATATCATGGAAAAATACCTCTGGTACTCTCCAACAAAAGTAGGAGGCACATTTTTTTTTATGCTATCAAAACTGTATTTGTAAATGTTATAATGGTTAACAACCTTTTTAAAAAAAAAATAGGATATGCCAGAATCAATGTTGTTATTAGCAGTCCTAATGCATTATTTTGGTTCAGACCTCCATATAGCACTTTTTTTTCCCCAACCTTTATCAGTGATTACTTAATGAATTGTTCTTGAATAATTTGTGTATATATACTTCCTTGCCATGTTACTGTTGATGATTCAAGCCTTGGTCTGAAAAAAGTAATTATTTACTGTCAAATGCTTTTCCAGTTCTTAATGATACTACATAGAGATCTTTATTAATAAAACTACATTTTCATAATGTCATTTGAAGAGGGTAAAAAGGAATTATCCTATTTTATAAATTGGGCAGAGACAAATGAAGAAGGCCCTACTTTGGGAATTTTTCACATGCCCTATCTATCATCAAAAAACACATTAGGTTGAGTTTAAGATGCTCAAGGAACAGATGCCTACTTTCAGGTGTGACAGTTTTTTAATAATCCTAAGGTACTCTAGCTGGGCAGCCGGAAAATAAAGAATGCAAGTAGAGAAAGAAGTGGATGAAGTAACTTCCAATATCATGTAGAAAAGACTGTGAAAATTAAGGGTACCAGATGCAAATCTTTAGGACGGGATTCCAGAATTTTACCAGTAATTATGTGAATCCTCATAAACAAAAGAAGGTCAGGGATTGATCTCTGGCCTTGCCAGTGGCACAGTCTGATTATATCACATCTGAGTCTAGGTCTCTTCTGAGCCCCTTATGGGTGTCCCTGTGATCAGAAGACATTATTTTTATTGTTGGGGGGTGGGTGAGAGGGTGTCAGTTCAAAACATCTGAATGTTTTGTGAGGGTTGAGTGACAACTGATCAAGTTAATGTTTCTGTTTGTTCATTTGTTAATATGACAAAAGAGAGGCTATGTACTGATTACAATGGGGTATGGCATAAGGCAGCAAGACCATCTAGGAACATACAGCCTGATGGGATAGTACTGGAGGATTACATAAAGCAGAAGGACCTAAATCTGGATCAGTCACGTCCATGTTTCTTACCAGGATTCGTCCCTAGTACACATTATTTGAGTGACTAGGCACTTGACCAGACATTCTATGTAAACTGCTCAGGGTAAGAGTCCAGTCTCCATGACCAGGTGGCATCAGCGAGTTTAGGCTCACAATGGGCAACATGTTACACTGCTGCATCAATCTCCTAGAGATGTTTTTCTTCCACAAAGTTCACTTTGAATTTCTTAAACCACAATTCGGAGCCATTTCAGTTTGTCACATCATTTGGCACAATCAAGAAATTTTTTTCTGTCATTCTTGTAGCTACACTTCCAATAGCAGTAGGCAGATATTAGATTGCTTTTGAGCTTCCTTTTCACCACAGCAAAGGGGCACAGATGTTTTCATCATTCATTCTTTTCATCAGAGGGGCTCTAGGCACAAGCCATGTGCTAAATATCTCCAGTTTCTACATATGACTTTTGAACCTTGAGTCCAGAGCTGGACATGGCATTGAGGCATGAACATTTTTCAGTCCACTGAACTTGTCTTTTTCTAATGTAAAATTGCATTTGCAAGGAGTATGCAATGCAACTGTGCACAGATCCATTCCAGTTTGTGTTGAGTAGGCATTTATTTACTTCTAGACGAAGTTTATTTAGTTCTACCCCTGACTGTATTTGTTCTGAGCATTTTTTGAATTTCAGAGATGTTCACACGTCTGTTACTCTGTTTTTCAGCCCTTTTGAAAAGGTTGGTATAAATTATGAGATTAAATCACGCATTTCTGAATTTTACCTCAAAAACACTGCTAATTAAACAATTCCCTCTGACATCTCATTCTTCTCTGATGTTTGACTGTTTATTACCACTATATGAATGCAAAAGTTTGTTATTTTGAAGGTTTAAAGTAGAATAGAAAAGACTTAGTTTTTCCTCTTTATTATCTTCACTTGTTAAAAAAGGTTTTTTGTCTTTGTACCATCCCAAAAAATAAAGAAAAAATATCCTTTTAGATTAAAACTTACTCTCACACTGAGCTTAATAGAACAATATATCTATTTGCTTTTAGTATCCTGAATACATTTTATGTGCTATGCTGTTATGCATGAAAAATGTTATAACTTCAGACTAGAAAATAGTATACTTATCTCACTGTGCTTTATGTTATATAATTGATCCAAACACAAAAGCATTGGGTATTTTCACAGAAACAGACAAATGATTTAACTTTTTAATTAAACTTTAAAGCTTTTAATTAAATGCCTAAATTGCAAAGAACTATTTCAGTTTAAACTGTCTTTAGATTGCTGGATATGTATTTTCCTATTGCATCTCCTCTGACCTGGAAAGTAAAAAAGAGCAATAAGTCACATTCTTACTTCTTAATTGGTACCATTAACACTTCTTTAATTATCCAGGCAGACAAGCACTGATTGTGCTAATGCTGCAGGTAAAACAGAATCTGATGCTTTTAAACCCAATTCTGTCACTAATGTATTTCAAATGCTTTTAAAGTATCTACCAGCTGAATAACTTCCTTTCCTTCTTTCCTACACTATTGTCTTTGTATAGTTCCAACGCGTTTCCAAGTGAAGCAACATGGCCCAGCAGATGAAGCACAACTAAAATTAATTCTGTAGTCCCTTTTCATCTGATATTAATCTGAGGTGACCTTGAGGACACAGTGTTCATTCTTTACACATTGAACACTTCTCTATCTTCTACATATAGATGATAAACTCTTTGATACAATGCGCATTTCCATGTCTGTGACCAGAACTTCAAGTTTAAGACTCCAACGAGGGGTTCTAGGCACCACTGCTGTGCTAGAAATAATAAATTAAAGATATTTACAGCAATACCTAGATCTTTTCAGAAGGTTTCTTTTGTGTAGAGGGTAAAGAACATAACTGTTTCTAATCAACAGAGTGGCATGGATAACTACACCCAACTGCAGAGATCAAACATATCAATAATCAAATATCAAATATCTCCATCCAATTTATTTTGTCTTGTGCTTCTCAACTATGAAGGCCACTACCTTTCCATGGAATATCCCTTTTCTTTTTATATCTCATAACTTGCCCTGTGCACGCATGCTGTAGACTAACAGAGGACTGTTACAAGTGCTTTATATCGCTTAAGCACCACCCGTGGTATCAGATGTCTGTACCCTAAATATGGATTTGGTGGATGGAGGTGCAGTGGGGAAGCAAGAGCAGGGCTGCTCTGTGAAGGAGAGCAACCCAGAAGCTGAGGGTCAGACCTGTATTCTCACTGACCTGAGAGATTTAGGCATTTAATTAAAAGCTTTAAAGCAAGACCTGAGCTGTGCCACGTGGTGACAATAAGAGCTTTCTTCACCAACGCAGTGCACTTCAGACACAATCAAGCACTAAATGTGTCCCAGACTTCATCTCGAAAGTCCAGTCAGAAAAAGAAACAGACTGGGACAGAGAGACCTAGAGACAAGGCTTTGACATGTGTCCAAGGTCCAAGACAGAATACCTGTGCCACAGGCCTAAGGTCTGTGCAGGATGCTGGGCTGTTTATAGCATCAATCCAAGGCCTCTCCAGAAGACCAGCCTCTGTATCAGCAAATACAGCACGTCCCCACTGTATCCTTAATTTGCAATTTATAAAATGCAATCCCATTCTTTACAATGGGTTTTCATCATAAATTCCTGATGCAGCCAAGGAAAAGGAGGACATCAGGAAAAGTGAGAAATATATGTTAATTCCCTTCTGATTTTGTAAAGGCTAGGCAATGTTGTCTGGGCTTGCTCAATGTCAGCTACTATAGATAGATTTAAGCAAAGACTGTAAAATCTGTATCTAGCAGAAGCCTCTTCAGCACTGGATGCCTGAAACAATCATTCAGGCTCCCTTTCTATTTTAGCAATCATCTCGAACTTTTAATGAAGTGATAAATATGACAATATAACTATAAAGTATAGTAAGAATAGAGACATGCTAATGCTATAAAGCTAAAAGGAATTTGATCAACTTTTTTTATGCAGAGCACCCAATACAACGGAAACTTTTCTTGCTTCAAGTACATCCTTGAGGAAACTGCCAGAATGTGTTACTTGTCAGATTAAGAGTGAAGCAAATGAAATTATTGCAATTTCTCAGTCTCTTTCTCTGCCATTTATCTATGGAGATTTTAAAAAGTTCTTTCTTTCATTCCTTAACATCCCCTAAATGTCAGCTAAGCATAAAAGATATCAATGTGGTACAGGCCTTACTTCATATTTATTAAATCAATTTAGCTATTTCAATACCATTTAGTGTTAAATCAGGGTATCACCTAAGAACCTAAAAAAATTGTGAAGCCTAAAATTCAAGCTTATGTTACTGTAGCATAAAAATTATCATGCATTTCTTATCGCACTCTCAAGTTTGTATTTCTATTGTGATAACAGCGACTTTATGCTATTCCACCATTTATTTGAAACAACAGATGAGACTAAAATTCACTACAAAGCAAAATAAAATCACTAAGATAAGGCAAAAGTCAATCCAAATTAAAATTTACTTTTTTATTCTAGTATTTTTGGGGTCTTTTGTATTTCATTACCAATTTGATGTTAAATTTGCTCAGGTGAATAACATCATCACATAATGCTGTCACAAATTAGCCACACTTAAAGGGGAAGAGGAGGTGGCATAGTTTCAGAGGAATCTCAAAAGTGTTGAATGTTGGGGAATCCATCACATCCCTGGGGAGACTATTCCATTAGGTATTTGTACTAATTATGAAAAATTTTCCTCTTGTGTCCAACCTTAATGTTCCCAGGAGTAAATTTTATCCATTATCTATCATCTTTTCCATGTGGCTCCTTGTAAAAAGGGAGTCTCCATCATCTTTGTAGCCACCCTTTAAATTACTGGAACAGGGTGATAAAGTCTCCCTTAATTCTTCTTTTGTCAAGGCTAAACAAAACCAGTTCTCTCAGCTGTTCCTCATAGCAGGCTTCCCAGTCCTTTGATCACTTTTGTGGTCCTACTCTGGATCCCCTCCAGCCTGACCACATCTTTTTTGTATAGTGGGGACCAAAACTGAACACAGGGTTCCAGGTGTGGCTTGACAAGCACTGAGCAGGATAATGACTTCTTTACCTCTGCTGGTGATGCCCTTGTTGATGCAATGATTCCAATGAATTCTTGGAAAGTTTAAAAAAACAAACTGCTAAACCCAACAAAATACTATCTCTGATGTTAATGAAGAAACTGGTAACAGAAGATGGTGAACAGGATGACTTAAGGAGCAAAGGACCAACTCTAAGGCCAGTCAGCAAGATTTTAGGGCAGAAAAAACTTGTCAAGAAAAACTGATTCCATCCTTAGGTGCAGTTACATTCTTGGTTCATAAATGTAGTTTTATAGAACACAACAGACATTTAGAAAGTATTTGACTTAGGATATGCTGTGCTGCTTTAAAAATTATCAGAATATTTACAGTATTGGTAATAATTTTATATTTTATTAATTTTATTTAATAATTTTATTAAAACATGGATTTTATATATATTTAAAAAACCTGTCAGACTCTAAAAACAATTGGAAATGTTAAATTGAAAGGGAATGGAGTATTTTGGGGTAAAGTACAAGACGGGTTGTGTTTACCCAAATTCTATACAACATTTTCCGCAATTATTTTGAAATAAATCACTCCTGACCAAGAACTTGGAAACACAAAGATCACCAGAATGATAATGAAAAGGCCATTTCTATGTATAACTGATTATTATTTACAAGGGATCTCAGTTCTCAAGCCCAAACAAATCTTACCAGTGCTATTTATCCATGGTACAAATTCGGTTCTGTCTCAGCAGGCTTCCAAAACTGGGAAGACTAGATTTAGGGAAAGAAATAGAACTAGCTTTCACCTCTACACACAACACAGGCAGGATCTTGAGGCAGCTATTCACATCTACCCTTTTATCCTGGGTTACCTCACTATGCCCCACGTGTTCTCCAGAAAATGTCTGTGCATCATGTAAAGGCTTCCTTGTTCTGGGAAAATATACTCAGAAACACAACTCTCTTGCTAATCAAATCCCTGATCAGAATGTTCTTTTAGAAAATACCAGTTGTGAACCCATTCAACTGAGTCTAAAAAAGGGGGAAGGTTGTAAAGCAGGTAGGAACAGTTTGCAACATTTCTGGGAATGTTGTCTGTATCTTCTTTCTTTAAGAATTAATATTCTCCTTTTTTTAATGGATGAAAGAGAGGTTCAAAAGATCAGTCCTATTCCATAAGGCAGTCAGATTAACTCTTACAGTTTCTTCACATTTGTTTATCATCATTTTACACAAGCAAGAAGCAGAACTATATATATAAACCTTGTATAATCTTAGAATAGTGAGTATATTCATATTTCTGAAAATAGTTGTTTATAAGCCAGTCAAAAAAACATGTTTACTTCAAATTTAAGGCAACACATACTGGCAAACAGTGCTGGCACACATTGTCACTCTTCCTGAGACATGCAGATCTAAAGCACATGGCAAAGATATTTGGACAATACGATTTTTATGCCGTCAGAACTCATCCTGAAGGAATTTCTAAACCACAGTTTAAAGCAGGTTTGAAGGCTGTAATATTGAAAGACACAGTGATTGTTATCTAGTTAAACATAGGAAAGTAGGGCTAAATAAGGCTAACAGGGTAAACCATTCTGATTAGTGTTGTAAAGGCAGAAAAAAAATTTTAGCAAAAGATCTATTAATTTTTATTGTTCAATAAAGGATGGATTGGATTGGAAGGATGCTAGGCAAAAGGAGAGAGAGAGTTTAAAAAAAAAAATAGGAAACTTATTAATTTCACTGAATTTCACTGAATTTTTAGAGTTGGAAGGGACCATAGAGACCATCTAGTCCAACTCCCTGACTGAAGCAGGATTGCCCATAGCTAGAGCATGTCACTCAGGACTGCATCCAGGTGGGTCTTGAAAACCTCCAAAGAAGGGAACTCCACGACCTCCCTGGGAAGCCTGTTCCAGGGCTCTGTCACCCTCACTGTGAAGCTATTTTTTCTCATATTTGAGTGGAACTTCCTATGTTCCGGCTTGAGCCCATTACCTCTAGTCCTCTCACTGGCAACCACTGAGAAGAGTTTGTCTCCCTCCTCCTTCAACCCACCCTTTAGATAATTATAGGTGTTAATAAGATTTCCCCTCAGCCTTCTCTTGTCTAGACTAAAGAGTCCCAGCTCTCTCAGCCTTTCCTCATAAGGGAGGTGCTCCAATCCCTTAATCATCTTGGTTGCCCTTTGCTGGATTGCTTTCATTTTATAGGGAGCTGGACCATAATATTCAAATTCCCCAGCAATGCAATTTGTGATCATTTAGATTTCTGCTGTGATTGTTTTGAAATGTTACTCTTAGCAACACTAATAAAAAGGTCACTTCTATTTCTGGTTTGTTGTGGCTTTATGCACTGCAGGTATTTTCATTGTAAGAATAAATATCTCAGTAGTAATCATTCCACGGGTTCTGATTCCCTCAAACTTTAATGGAACATGACTGCAGATTGAAAACAATGATTTGCTCTTTACAGTTTTTGCTAATTTAATCAAGTAACCAGGGGGAATCTGGACTTCTGAAGAACATTGTGTCCAAGCAAGGTACCATGAAGACACCCCATCCAGTAGGACACAAACCATAAAATAGCTAGGTCATAGATTAATGGCATATGTAAAAGCAGAAAGATCATATCCTGAACAATGATTTCAATCAATTTGCTGATTTACTCAATCTCAGAATATTTCCATTAATCAGGACCAAATTAGTCCTTAGTAATCTTGATGGTCCTCAGTCTTGTCATTGTTAAATGAGATCAGCAACCAGTAAGTTCATAGCAAGCCAAATTTTACAAACTGATTCTGCCTGTAGTCATGATCACAGATATCATGAGTCTTATTTACCTTTGTGAAAGAACACAGATTTTTGAAAAGAAAAAGCTTTTCAAGGCCTATGTTCTACATATCAAACAGGTTTATACAGTTGTTGGCAGTGAACACTAAAGTTCTTTAATTACAAGTACTAATTAATTGTGATCTTTTGTATGAACTACTCCCATTTCACCTGCAATGAATATCTTCTTTTAGTCTTAAAAAGCAATTATTCAAACTGAATCTATATTTTTGGTAATGGTATTTGCAATACTGTCCAACCAATCTGACTGATAGAGATTTCAGTCTTACATCCTGATGTTAAAATATGGTTCTTCAAGGACATAACAGAGAAAAGAATTTTGCTTAACTGAGAAAAGAATTCAGGTCAGTCACTACTTAAGCAAAAATTTCAAAACCAGTAAACTGATGAGAATCTTGGGTGTCTACAAGAATTTCTGATGAAAAGTATCTTTTTAATTTGCCTTGTCATAAAGATTTCTACTATAACATCAGACTTGTCTTCTTGACATCCAATATGAAAAAATCGGAAAGAAAGGACATAGCACAGTGTGGTAGGTGGGTTACAGTGGGGTAGGTTGATTTGAGGAGGCTACTTAGAAGAAGCAGGTTGTGACACATCAAGCTATTGCTCCTCACACCACAATTGTCCTTCCTTTTCATAAGCAAGAACATTTCTTAGGAACACACACAGATTATTACTACTCTTTCTATATTTAAATACAATCTCCACTTCTACTCCTCTTGATATATACAATTAAGTCTTCAAGGTAGTTACACATATTAGAGGCTGCATATGTTAAGATTTTATGAAGTAATGTTCAGCTAGCTATTTCAGCAAGTAATTGGAGTATTTAATATTATGCACAAGATAATTAGGAAAACCAACTACTAATGGATTAAAATGGTAAACAGCCTAAGTCAACACCACTCAGAATGTGTATGCCTTATTCATGGTGCATTTTCTAGCACAACTAATACACAGTCAAATTAATCATGTCAGTTGATGCCCCTAGATCAAAAGTAATTAACCCATCTAATTGCTGCAGATTGTAAAGTTTTTCAGGAAAGATATAATTTATTATAAAATAGATGGAGGGTTTTCTTCCCCACAGTGTTCTCTTATTTCTTTTTGTTTGTGTGCACATGCAAATGCTATATGCTATAGTTTTTTGAGTCATATTTCTTCTTAAAACTTGTTAAATTGGTAGGTTTTATCTCCATTCATGTGATCACTCAACTAAAATAAGATACAGGGAGATGAGTGAAATGGGTATTTTTCAAAATAACTTAAACCAACACAAACCATTAAAAGTTTATCGTAAAATAAATAAAATGCTAAAACTAGCTATCCACTTTTTTATAATCTTACCTACTTTGAAGTGTTTTTATAAGTGCTCTCCTTATTGATTTATTTGTCCCCAAGAAGAGTGCAATAAAACTACCTGGATGGTCTGAACATTTTAGCACCACAAAATATAAACCTATGTATCTCATAAGGACTCAGGCTTTTAAAATGTTGACATTTTTATTTCTGTTTCACCATTGGGGTTGCTTAATCTGAGACATGAACAAGCAAAATGGAAAATACTTGAGAAACAGGGTTTCTATAAATGCCAGTGGCAAAGAGGAAAAAACCTCTATTGAACTCCCATTTTACATTATTTTCACACTGTCAGACTACGACTCACCCGCAGTACACACTACGACGCACCCTCAGTAAGTTTGCAGATGACACAAAACTAGGTGGGAGTGTTGATCTGCTTGAGGGTCAGAAGGCTTTACAGACGGATCTGGACAGGTTGGATCAATGGGCCAAGGCCAATGGGATGTGGTTTAATAAGGGGCCAAGTGTCGAGTCCTGCATTTTGGTCACAACCCCGGGCAACACTACTGGCTTGGGGCAGAGTGGCTGGAAAGCTGCCCAGCAGAAA
>BJBW01003713.1:0-24108 GCA_004320125.1 Scolopax mira | reverse complement strand
CTGGAGCGTGTCCAGAGGAGAGACACCAAGCTGGTGAGGAGTCTGGAGAACAAGCCCTATGAGGAGAGGCTGAGGGAACTGGACATGTTTAGTTTGGAGAAGAGGAGGCTGAGGGGAGACCTCATTGCCCTCTACAACTACCTGAAAGGAAACTGTAGAGAGGCGGGGGTTGGCCTCTTCTCCCAAGGGAATAATGACAGGACCAGAGGGAATGGTATGAAGCTGCGGCAAGGGAGATTTAGATGAGATATTAGGAAGAATTACTTTACTGAAAGAGTGGTCAGGCACTAGAACAGCCTGCCCAGGGAGGTGGTGGAGTCACCGTCCCTGGAGGTCTTTAAGAAACGTGTAGACACGTCTCTTCAGGGCATGCTCTCGTGCCTAAGATTATTGGTTTGTGGTGGGGTGTTGTGTGTGGGGTTGTGGGTGTGGGGTTTAGTTGGTGGGTGCTTTTTTTTTTGTGTGTGGTTTTTCTGGGTTTTGTGGGGGGTTTTTTGTTTTGTTTTGGGTTATGAGTATGTTTTTGTGTTTGTTTGGGTGGGGGGTTTTTTTGAGTTTTTTTTGTTTTGGTTTGGTTTGGTTGGTTTTTTTTAATGTGGTTGGACTCAATGATCTCAAAGGTCCCTTCCAACACTAAGATTCTGTGATTCTGTGACTTTGCTCACACTCAAACATAAAAATGTGGTAAATCCAATGAAATTAATTAAATATGTACACTTTCATTTTAGGTTCCTTATTCCTGGAGGTCAGTCCAGGTTCCCAGTGCAATGTGTTGAATTAGAGAAGAAGGATTGTTATGGATTGTTAACTCTTTGCTAGACCAGATGATAGATTCATGAGCTTGCAGGCACGTGTATCTCATTATATGAATTAGAATAACTCATAAAGAGTTATAAAAAGAAGTCAGCACCAGGTTACTTAGCATACAGACCCAGCAGGCAAAATGGGACATTAAAGTGGGACAACATCTATTCATCATTTGCCTTTGAAAAATAATCCACAAAAAGAAAAGTCACATTGTTTGTACTCTTGCCTTTGTAAAAAAGGACAAAATGTTACATATTCTATTTCATTTTGATTACTCAAAACTTTTCTGTTTGTCTTCCTTCATCTGCATTTCATTTAAACACACTCATCTTTGTTTTCCTCACAGTTTCTCAATAAATAAATAAATATGACATCATTAGGGACTAGATGAGGTGCAATTTATATCAGAATGTAAGTTAAAGTCTTTATAACTCACTATATTTGACAAGTTATTTGTTCTTTTAATCCTTCTTAACTACACTGCTTGAGAAATATTAATTAGAAAGGATATTCAAATATTCAGTTTAGTCCACAGTGAAAAAGTATTGTAGAATTACTAACAGACACTTAATTATAAAACTGTGTTAGATCCTTTCTGCAGCACAGTTTGGGAAGAATTTATTTAACAATTTTTCAGGCCTTCAGAGTGAAAATTAGCATGGAATAGTAGGTAACTCTAAAGCATTCACCATTCACTATAAACAACTACTAAGTAACATAACCATTTTATTTTTCCAAAACCAGATAATATAAGACATATGGTATCTAAAGTACTTATTTGTACAGAATGTCTTCAGTTTGCCAGCAATTCCTGCCTTTCCAACCTTTTCTTGTTGAATGAGATAATCACCTCAGATGACCTGCCTGAGTGGGTGTGTTGGTTCAGGTAATTCAAGGACCCTGATAAGCCACTCCTTCTTTGCCCAACAACCCTTCAACAACTCCTTCTTTGACAAGGTACAAAAAAATAATGGACTTGTAATGTTAGTCACGTTACTAGTCACACATGAGGGGTATCAGTTATAGAATGACATTTAGTCCCCCCAGTTGCTTTGTAATACAGTACAAGACCAGAACCATTACTTATTTTTGCATATTTCTTCCCTCAGTACAGTAGGAATTCCAGAAATAGAGCTAAAAAAATGAAGTTACAGAAATATAACAAGGTACCCCTTAAAAATAACGCATACCAAGCAACCTACTATTCTTGGCATGCATTGCTGATTGGAATGCCAGAGCTCCAAAAAGCTCGTTATTAAGGTGCAACAAACTGTGAAAGTGTATTTTTGGAACAGCAGCCATAACCGCAACAACACAATGCTGCTGCTAAAAGAAATGGATTAATGCAATTTAAAATCACTGTAACAAGCACATGTCAATGGCCAGGAGCAGACAAAAAGCAATTTAAGAATAAAGACAGAGTCATAAAATATTCAAGGAGGCCAAAGGATTAGCACTCAATGCAAGTAGCATTAATTATGACTTCTAAAGAAGAAAAAATTGCTGATAGACCAAACGTCAATTAACAGCAATTGCTCTGAGCCAGGTTTTAAACACACTACATGAAAATAGTAATTATACAATGTTACACAGTAATAGATGACACAAAGTTGAGATCAAAGGTTAATTCTACAGTTGCCTAAGAACTTGGACTGACAGAATTCCCAAGAACATTCAGGCTAGCAATAAGGGACTTTTGTCAAGACAGATAAAAATAAAAATAAAGAGAAGTAAATTCAACATACAGTTTCAAAATCAAAGTAGTAGAGCACTAATGAAATTGTGACTAGCATCAGGCTTACAGTTGGAAGAGCATTCTTCCCACATGTTCAACCCAAAAATTATCAAAAGTCCAATAATGCTCTAGACATTCAAAGGAAACAAATCTGCCCCTCAGAACATCTGGAGGTGATGTTAATTTATGTGCAACATGATTAAAATTCGAACTCAAGAAAAATAAGTTTTCCACTATAATAGAAAGCTAATCTAAAGCAAAAGCAATTTTCAAAGAAACTAAAGTATAATTCAGAGATCTAGAGCATGTAGATGCAAAGAAATCACCATTAACACAATATGGACTATTTTCTGCATGACATTATCATAGATTACAACAATTTCAATAGTGTTCCAAACAAGAAGATCTAAAACTTGCATAAATAAGAGATAAGAGAAGACAGAAACATGTAAAGCATCTTTTTTCCCCTTTTAACTTAATTTTGAGAAATAATAAGGAAATTAAAAAATATAATCCAATATGATATAAGCATTCAAAAATATACAAGTTTAAGTCACAGATCAAAAAATCTTTTCACCAAGTCCTTGAAAAGCTTTAGTCAACTCAGATAAAAGAAGAATTAAGAGAGTAGCAACTGAAGAATGCTTAACAAGCATTCTTGTTAATATCTTGTGGAAATCCCACAAGCACAAGAGTTGAAAATCACACATGAATTGCACAAACATGACACTAGAATGCCAAGCATAATCCAAACAAAGTGACAGCATAGTTGCAAATCTAACATGAAGGACATTTTCACATGAAAACATGATCACAGCTTATATAAAAAAGCCCACTTAAACACCATATTTTTCAATAAATTATGAATTAAGAAAATGCGACTCAGTAATGAATAACATATCACTTCACTTTATAAAAAAAAAAAAAACACCAAACATTGATAGCCTAATAAACATCAACTATGAGTTTGACTGACCAAGTGTACTGACATTTTCTTTTATTGAAATAAAATAAAATTTAAAAAAAGGTGAGGTTGAAGCTAACCAGAAGATCATACACTTACCAGATATCAATCCTAAACACTATTACCAGAGTGAAGCAAAATAGCGCAGAATTGCAAAATAGCAAAATGCTCTTATCATAAACTTATTATATTTTGAAAAAAGCCTTAATTGTAACACATTGCAGAACAATGAAATATGACAATATGACAATAAATAATTAGCATCATTAAGACTTTAGATCTTACACCCAGTTAAGATAGCACACTCAAACTAAGCCCCGGTTCAAGCAAATGATTCAACATAATGTCAAGTGGTGTCAAGAACATATTTCCTGCTTGACATTGCCACTTACTTCATTCTAAGAAAAATTCTACTTAGACAAAACAGCAGTATTGTATTGCAGTTGGAGGAGGAGCACGGAAGATGGAATTGTGGCTAATACAATAACTCTTGGAAGCAACAGCTTAACCCACATGCAAACAAGGAGCAAAAACAGTAGACCATCCCAAAACAAAAGTAAAATATGGAAGCTAATGAGGACTTCTTCAAATCAAACCTCAACATAACATTTTGGTTATAATAGGCAAGCACTTCCACAAGGAAATTACATTAAACCTGCAATTACTTAATTAAAATTTTATTTTTGCTCTTAGTATATAGATTTGAAAGAGAAAATTTTCCAGAAAAATAGACAGGTACCTAAAAGCCTCTGAAAGAAAAAAACTGAGAAAATGTGTAGATAGTAAATCTAACAAATGCAGAATGTTCCCAGACATCTCTACCTCATTCTAGTATTCAAAGACAGAAACATGAGAAGCTTGGCTCTACCAAGCCAGTAGAGTCAAATCACCTTCTGAGACAGTTGTTGGATAATAATAAAGTGCTGGAAATTTTGGGCAGAGTGACTTCAGTGGTACAAATAACCACAGAGGTCATTCAAGGACATTAGAGCTTTCCTCATGACCATGTTATTTCTGATGTTCTGGGAAGAATAGTTGTTCTGAAAATAGTTTATGGAATATACAGACTTTTCTCTTTGAAGCTCATTAAGTTCCCCATGATTTTAATTTTTCATCATTGCTAATCCAGAATTTAATCTCATGTAATTTCCTTATTAGTTAGCATGAATTTGTTACACTGGTATTCTGCTGTTAAAAAGGAGGCTGTAGCCAGACCTCCATTTGAAAATGCTTCAGAAGGGTTGCTAATCATGGGTAACACAATTTTATGGGCCAGTATGACACTGATAGAAAGTATTTGGAGGTTTAAAGGCAACTATTAAACAGGTGACCTTGCCAACATCACAATACTAGGAATTAAAACAACCATTGTATATCTATCAGTCTTTTATATGCTCTTTATAAATAGAATCTTAAACACAGAATATAGTCCAAAGAATTTTACCTTTGGAAATGCCATCAAATAACTATTACTTGTACCTTTAGTTTTTATCACACAAATAGATCAGAAACGTTAAATTATTGCTTTTTACATATACACCTGAAGCTATCTGGGTGGCAGGATTTATATAACCTAAAAAGTTATTTAAAAATATGAAATTAATCAGGCAAAATAATATTTGGAAATTTTCCTCATGAAATTTCTTACACATCCAGTTTTGTTTGTCCTACTTTTGCCAGAAATAGGTTTTCTTGTTCTGCATAAAGGTATGTATAATTCCAGATACAAAGATGTTAAAGTTTAAAATAGGTTTTTAATGTATCTATATTGCATACATATATAAAAAATTCTTATTGGTTCATATTGTAGGCAGTATGTAATACATCAACTTTACAAAATATCACATTGGAGACAAAGAGTGCCTCCTGGAGGTGACAGCAGCTTACAGGGTATAAAAGACCAAAGTTTCTCCTTTTATCTCCTCCTTGGCCACTGAAATATGGAAAATAATTTGTTCAGGAGAGAATCTCTGACTGTTATGCTTCAGTCCTGTACAACTGGGAAGTAAGCATGGATACAGAAGGCAGAAGGCTCGAGCTCCTTCCCCGTCTGTATCTATTAAAAACCCAAGCTTTTCATTGTGTCAACAGCTCTTTGATTTCTGAATAGCTTGTGGACTCTACAGAAAGCTTAAATATATACTCCTGGAGTAACAGGTAACATGGAAGGAGATCCACTCGCTGTAACTTGGAGGTTTAAATCTCAACTAGTCTCTACAGGGTCCTTCTGCAGGCCACAGAAAGAAATAGGCACCTCCAGAGGGTGATTCACAACATGATATAAGAGACTTCTTTCTGGTCTCAACAGATCAGATGAGATGTTCTCTGGAGGTGCCTGTAAGTTTCCACTGACTGCAAAGGCAACTAGGGTGACAAGCCCAGATTTAAACATCATCTTTCACATATTTAAAGCTGTCTGAGGTGAATCTATCCAGCATAGCATGGAAACCGTCTAAATATTATGATTAAACCTGGCTGGATTAATGGGGTTTTGATGCTGTCTCTCAACATAGATATACAGACGAAGTCCAATAGAAGATGAGTGATTTTTTTTTTTCTAAAGGTAAGTAAAGTGAACAAAAAACCTTCAGATTTTATACATTTAATGTCTAAACATATTGTAAGCTTACGCTTTTTTCATTCTTCTATTCTATGTTTGATCTTAAACATGTGATCACTTCCCATAAAGCGGAGCATGATCATAGATAACTAATATATTCTAATATATTCTGCTCGTTGTAGGTGTTTAGCCTGTTTTCAACCACATTTTATGCTCAGATATGCTAGAAAATATTCAGCAAAATCACTAGTATCGGTTATGAAATGCATTAGTTTCCCCACACACCTCTTGCTTCTGCATGAGTGAAATGATGGAGAGAGAGAACATGATATGAATTATTTCTATACAATAAAGAACTTCTTGTGCATACAAGAAATTCTAGATGAGAGTTCACAGAATAGAATTAGGGGGGAACCTCAAAGTAGTAGGAGGCCTGGTGAGAAGGTCTTTTCTCGTAAGATAAACTGTGATTTTAGATAGATAGATATACACACTGGTACACGTTATTAGAGAAGAATCAACTAATAAAATGTACCTTGCATAAGCAAATTGCATCTTCACAATATTAAGCCCACATTCTTTCTGAAATGAGAAGTGTTCATTGCACTACTACTTTTGCATTCTACTCCTTATTTCCTAAATATTCCATTAACTCTCATTCACTTCATTTTAGTTGTTTTCTTTGCCTGGTTCTTTGTCTTTTGTTTTTCAAATGTAAAATAAAGTAATTGCATTCATGTCACAGGAGTTATACCAAGGTTGGTCATACATGATGGATTTTACCAGCTCTGTGATACCAATTTATTAGCAGTCTTTAACTTTACAAATAACCTTGAATTTTAATTAATGATTTAGGAACACTCACGGTTTATTTACCTAACAAATTGCTTGTAGACTTAGCAAGGAATTCAAGCAGCTTCCCTTGGGTCTCCTATTTGGAACCTGATTTACCCTATTATCCCTGAAACAGAGAAAAATAAAAAAGCTCGTTGATGTTAAGGTTACAAGACATCAACACATCGCTAGTAATTTTTACAATGCAACTTATCTATTAAAATATCATTACAGAGTGATGTGGTGGTCCTGACTGCATGCCCATTGTACGTGGCATGACCAGCACTGCCCTCAGGCCCGTGCTGCAGATTTTGGCTGCAAGATAAACACAGCCAGTTGCCTTTAACAGAGGAGCCCACAGGCAGATCCCACTCAGTACCAGCAATTACCCCACCTGCCTGGCCTTGCTTTTACCTAACAGTGCACTGAGAAGTTCTCATGTGCACACCCCCCCTGTTTAGCAGTAGAGATGATTGTAAGAAAATGAGGACCAGAAGGGGAGAATTTCTTTTATAGATGTGGGCTGTACAGCCAGCTACCCAAGGGTTGGAGGCCCATTTGATGCTAAACGACTTGGGATTTCAAGCATCGAAAGGGACATAAGATTACTTATACTATTCTCTTCATGTAGTTTTTACTCTAATAAATAGCTTTTTAAAGGGTAGCTTACGGAGCCTGAGTGTCTTTCTTACTGGGATCATAATGCATCAGCAAGCACATCCGGGTACAAAACAAGACATTTTCTGTCCTTTATCTTGACTTAAAGATATATTTCCTTACTTCCATGAAAAATATTTTGCGGATGCACAGGTTAAAAATTAATATGTATGTCTCGTTATCGAAATAAATGTCCATTGCAAAAATTCACCTTGAACTAAATGAAAATTTCATTAAGTTGTATTAAACTGAGGAGGTTGGTATTTATTTCAACACAAAAATTGAACACGTTTGTTCTTGTCTGTAACTGGAGAACTAAATATAGAAGCAGGCAAGAGCAAGGCTCAGAACCCATGGAAATGAGGATGACATACATGGTTCTTCTAGAATCCCAGGTTTAATCCCAAACTTATTTAAATTTATGCACTGAAATAGAAATCTTCAAAATGAATCTTTACTTTGAATAAAAATAGCATAAAACAAGGGTTTAAGTAAAGGGCTAAGTACATTCTTCCTAAATTTTGACATGCAAGTCCTTGAGAAGTGAAGGCCTCTAAACCTATATCCATAAAGTTGAAATTTACATTCATAAAATTGAAGAATTGGACTTTGCATGTTCAAAGGACTTTATTAGCATAAATTAGTCACCTGATCACTGCAGTAAATTATAGGGGAAGAAGCTATTGCTCCCCAGTTTTACAGTGAGCAAGGGAGGGACAATAAATGGGCCCTCACTACAGGAAGGACATTGAAGTGCTGGAGCGTGTCCAGAGGAGATGAAGTGCTGGAGCGTGTCTAGAGGAGAGACACCAACCTGGTGAGAGGTCTACAGGGGTCCAGAGAACAAGTTCTATGAGGAGAGGTTGAGACAACTGGGCATGTTTAGTTTGGAGAAGGCTGAGAAGGGACCTCGTTGCCCTCTACAACTACATAAAAGCAGGTTGTAGAGAGGTGGGTGTTGGCCTCTTCTTCCAAAGGAATAATGTCAGGACCAGAGGAAATAGTCTGAAGTTGCAGCAGGGGAGGGTTAGATTAGATGTTAGGAATAATTACTTTACTGAGCGGGTGTTCAGGCACTGGAACAGACTGCCCAGGGATGTGGTGGAGTCACCATCCCTGGAGGTATTTAAGAAATGTGTAGATGTGGCACTTCAGGGCATGCTCCAATGCTTGAGATTGTTTGGATGGGTGTTTTGTGTTTGGAGTTTTTGATCTCAAAGGTCCCTTCCAATCACAAAGATTCTGTGATTCTGTGATAAAACCACACAAAAAGTTTCTATTGGCAATTTTATTTTGAAAGTGTTCAGCGTAATTTTGACTGGTGAGATCTGACAAAATAACACTGGAGACAAGGCAAGTAGTGCACAGAAATGTTTATAAATTAAGTTTAGGCATAGGCACCGTGTCCTTTTAGTAACCTCCTGTAGAGGAATGGGTAATCTGAAGATCTATTTTGATTTTCTTTTGCTTGTTTGCATAGTGTGTAGAGTATCTCTTAGCAGAAGAAAGACTTGCCGTGAGTTTTACAATCGAAGCAGGGGATATATTTCTAAGGAAAGAATACCTTTTTAACCCAAGGATTATGAAAGGGAGAGTGGAACAACTGAAATGTGCTCATTTTAGCATTTTAAAAGCTCCTGCTGTCTCTCTTTTCTAATCTATTAAAACTTCTAGCTAGACTTTCATTGCAAAGAAGTACGCAGAGGAAAGCAGAGAAAAGTTCATCTTTTCTGTTAAAAAGAGGAATACAATTGTAACTACTTGCTTATACTGGCTCAGCGCCCAGCATGATTAATGTTGCTTTCAAACTGGTTTTAGAGGAGCACTTAAACTTGCCCTTATGAATCTCATGTCTGTCAGTTTTTCCAGTGCTTTGCCTGTTTATTTGACTGCCCTGTTGCTCAGAGCAAAACAGCAGGCTGTGACTGAAGAATTTTCAATTTATAAGGTTATATCCCGTTAGATGGAAAAAAATTCTGCCAAGACTCATAGCAGAAGGGAAAAATGAGAAACTTGGACTAGGAAATTAGTATCAGTAGTGATAAGAAGGTTTATTTGCATTGATTATTATGCATTGACAAACATGCCCATGGTGTACACAGAGTCTGACAGTGAAACTTCCTTCCGTACTTTCCTCATGTACACTAAGAATAAACAGCTGAAGGGCAGGTCAACGGTCAACTAGGAATTAAGTCAGTGCACGTGCTTACATTTCTTCCTAAATCTTTTAGAAGTTCAAACTTTTAAAAACCAGACGGTGGGACACAGTTTCATTCAAGTTTTTCTGTAACTGATACAGTGTACTGTATTGACAGTCCCTACAATACTTACCATTTGAACTTATTTCATTTGAGTTTATTTCAAATTACTAATTCTGCATACTAAGAGGAGGCAGACAAAAGCTACCATAGCTTTTAATTTAATTCTTTTAAAAGGTAACCTAGGAGGTTATCTAGGAGGAGGTACCTAGGAGGACATTACCATCAGAGGAACTTTGTTTGAGTTAAGCAATAGACTTCCACTTTGTCCTCTCCCACAATACCGAGCACGGACTAACAGTTAGATCCCCCAGAATGCAAGCCATTATTTGTGTACATTATTTTAGATTCAGTGTATTGAAAATGCCCCCAAATCTGTTTGGAATGCACAAATTTGATTTAAAATTAAGAAGCAAATTTGTTCTTGGTCTGTATTTCCATAATTTTTATTCATTATAACAGCAACATTCCTACCAGTTCTTTCAATTATATAGGACCAAGATCTGATACATTCTTAATTATTTCAAAGATTGAGACGTGAATATTCAATACAGCATGTTACAGGTATATTTCAATTATGAGAGGAAAAAAATAAAATTTTAAAAATTGAAATTTTATTTCTCCATAAAAATTTCCAGACTTTAGATTGGTGAAATCACTTTCTAGCAGGAAAATGAAAACATTTTATTGATCGCTACATTGTATAATTCATAGAATACAATAATTTCAAGTGGAAAATCCAAACATCCTTATGCCATAAGGTTTATACTGGACACCTCTCTTTTTTTTTACAAAATATTTCAGAATTTTTATTTCCTAATGAAAATTTTAATGTTTGTAAGAGCCAGGTATATTGTTAAAAGAAAATAATTACACCTGAAAATCTTCAACTAATTTAGCTGCAATACCAGTACTATTCAGCAATGACATCATTCAGGTTGAACAACTTGAGTGTGCTCCCTAAACTATCAAAGCAGATGATACATTAGCTGGCAGAGAAAATTTAACACTTATTAACAGCTAATTAGCAAATAGCTAATCCCTAAAGTTAATCCTTTCATTTGTTCCAGTTCTACTGGGATTTAGCTGAAGTTTTAAATTGAAAAAAAAAAATCTTTTTTCACTGATTTATTTTATGTTCTGAAGTTTTTGGAAGCAATATCTTTTTTTTGCTGTTTCTGAAAAAAAAAAAAAAGTGAGAGAGATGCTCTCCTCCACTAACCTATCAACAGATTTATGGCAGACACTCCAGCGCCAAAGAGAGGAAAACATCAACACTGGTCTCCTCAAACACTGCAGAAAAGACTGGAACTAGAGCAGCATTAAGCCCAGCTTTTTTCTTTGCAAGTAAATAAGTAAATAAATCAAGAAAACAAAGTCTTTTTCTTAATCACAAAAAACCCCCACTGAAATATTTAGTTTTGAAGAACTGATAAGCTCAGTACTGATAACAGACCTGAAAAAAAGCCTGAGACCTTTCAAATGTAAGAAGGAAGCGTGCAGAAACAAACAACCAAAAAGCAAAACAACAGATCAAAGTATTGATCACTTGTACTTTCACTGAAAGGACTGGATTAATTTCTCCCTAAACATCTTGCTTTGGGAGGAAAGTGTTAACTTTCTTTGCAACATGAAGAATCTTGAAAAAAAGCACTATTTCTGAAAATAAGAACTTCACAAGATGAGTCCCAGAATACATTGTCTAAACAAGGCAATGTGCATAAATTCACTACCAGCTGCACAGCTTATAAATCAAGTTGAAAATTAGATGTCTCGGTCTCCAAACTTGCAAAAGACAGACACAATGAAAGAACCATCTATTGCTTTTAGACCTCCACTGAAGAATGTATATCTAAGATGAAAAAGAAAGAAACCACTAGTAGATACTTTTTATTAAATGTACCACTGAAGAATGAAGCAGGATTCTAATGTATAAAGCAAAAGTATATTGATTATACTTAAAAAAAAAAAGTGGAAGACAGTTCAAAAAAGAAATTAGCTGCCAGTAATAGACAAAATCTGTTCAAGGAAAACAAATGGGTTTGCCTTTCCAGAAACAAACATTACTTCTGAAATAATAAAGAGGATTTCCTAACTTTATAATCTTTGATTTTTAAAGTTCAAATATGCAAAGACAGTTGTTGAAAATATTAGTGGATCTTTTTTAAAAAGGAATTTGTAAAACAAGTCCATGTGGCAGACACTAATACAAGAGCTTTTACTTAAAGCCAACCCATACACAGAGAGTTAAAAAGGATGACAGCTACAGGCTGGAACTTTCCCTGTACTTTCCTGTACAAGAGGCTGCTGCCACCACAGGGATTTTATGTGTCAGAGTAAGTCATGTCTCCACAGTAAAATATGTCCTGGTGATCTATCAGCAGTGCAGTATTTTAGCAAAATCTATTATTGAAACACAGAAGAGGTCCCAAAGTCATCTAAATAGTGGGGAAAGGGTGTACAAGCACAGAGGAGTTCCTCTGTCGGTTTACCCGGATTGGTCCTGCTGCAGCAGGTCATGGTAATGAGGATGATAATCTCCCTCTATTCCACACAGTAAATCTACTCCTGCAGGACTTCAGTTTTGTAGAATGGGTTCATTATTCATCTTCTTTAAAATGCAAGTTACAAAAGTAAAGTTTATTCTATGAACTCGGGCCATGAACCAACTTGAATAAATACATTTCAGGAATAAGGAGTCCCCAGCCAATGACAGTCTCATTGAGAAAACTTGGAAACCACACTAAAGACGTAATACAGCTTCTAGAGTTTGTTATTTCACACCTGGCATGATCTAAGACTAATTATAAATAGGCAAACTGAGGAAGTAGACTAGATAAGAGGACAGTGAGGTCGTGTGAAGACTGGTTAAACTGCTGGACTCACAGGGTTGTGATCAGCAAGTTGAACTCCAGCTGGAAGCTGATCACTAGAGGTGTGCCCTGGGGATCAATACTGGTCAAACATCTTCATCAGTGACCTGGATGATGAGAGAGAACGCAACATCTGTACACTGCAGCAGATACAAAACCGGGAGGAGTGATTGATGGACCAGATGGGTGTGCTGCCATTCAGAGAGACCACAAAAAGCTGCAGAAATGTGCAGAAAGGAACATCATCGAAGTGCAACACAGGGAAATGCCAAGTCCTACCCTGGGGAGAAATAACCCCAGGCACCAGCTGGAAAGCAGCTTGGAAGAAAAAGACCTTAGGGTCTTGTGGATGCCAAGTTGACCATAAGCCAGCAATGTGCCCTTGTGGCAAAGGCAGCAACAGCCTCCTGGGCTGCATTACAAAGAGCATTGCAGCAGGTTGATCCTTCCTCACTGCTCAGCAGGAGAGACTTGTCTGGAATGCTGTGTCCACTGCTGCGCTTCCCAGTACAAGAGAGACATGGACATACTGGAGAGAGTCCAGCAAAGGGCCACAAAGGTGGTTAAGGAACTGGAGCACCTGTCATACAAGGAGAGACTGAGAGCACTGGGGCTGTTCAGCCTGGAGAAGAGAAGGCTCAAGGGAATCTTCTAAGTGTGTATGAACACCTGATTGAGGGAGAGTAAAGATGGTCCCTTCCAACTCCAAAAAATTCAGTGAAATTCAGTGAAATTCAGTGAAAGAAGACAGATCCACTGTTCCCAGTGGTGATCTATGACAGTCTGTAATTATGTGGTATTATTAATAAAGGCATAAATCAGATTTGTTGTCAGAAAGGACAGTCCTTGCTAATTTTAAGAAGTCACAAGTGGTGGAAATGAGTTTCTTTGCTTCTTGTTTTGTGACAGAAACAAAGAAGCTATTTGTGCTATTAAATAAACTGTACAATAACAGCACAAATGTCAGCTTAATCTCTCATCACAGCATTAGCAACTAAGAAACAAAAGAATAGTGGTATGTCGTATACAGGATATGCTTCCATCAGGTTCATTATTGGAGTCACTGTTGTAAAATATCCTTCCATAACAGATATGGTGTGGTGCTACATTGAGTATTTTCTTGTTTTTCATATATGAAAGTGGATGAATTGAAGGATATGTTTCACAGAAGGAAGATCAGCATACATTGTCTGCTGTACATTAGCCTAATTTTCCATATTTCCACACATATTGCTGATTACATCTATGCAAAAACCAGAAAATTTCCCAAAACATTATTAACATATCAGTCATCTTTTGTGCATTTTTTAATGCACAAAAATTTAGTAACAGTATAAAGACTTTGTACTCCATTTTCTATGGCTTCTAAACAGCTTCTGCCTACATGGCAAAACAAGCATTCTTTGAAGATAGAAACACAGAAAAAACTATTAATAAAAATCTCAGATACAGCATTGACCTCTACACCAAAGATTTCTGAAGCCCTAGTTAAGGAAGGTTCCAAAACATTCACCATTTCAAATGACAAGACAAATTTAACTCAACTTGGAAAAAAATATTTATATGAAAAATTAATTTTACCACCACTAAATTAGGAGGTTAAATACTAAAATCAATACTTTATCAGCTAGAAAAACAATTGTTATCCATCTTACTTTTATTTATGTGATGCTTATGCTTCTGTCAGTGAAAGCGGGAAATGCTGCTTTCACTAGAAATAATATTTTGGAGGATAAAATCAGAGAATCACAGAATCACAGAAGCTTAGTGGTTGGAAGGGACCTCTGAGATCATCGAGTCCAACCACATTAAAAAAAAAAACCTCAGAAAAAAAACAAACAAAAAAATCAAAACCAAACCAAACAAAAACACAGCCACAACCCAAAACAAAACAACAGACATTGAAGAATAGTGATACATCATTTTACAAACATTTAGAAGGAATTTCAGTACTCCACTTCCTTTTAAGAAGATAAGTTATTGGGTTTATGGCAAGGTTTTGGTAGTGGGGAGACTTCAGGGATGGCCTCTGTGAGAAGATACCAGCCGTTGCACACATGTCTAATAGATCAAATTGCAGATAGCTCCAAGATGAACCCACTGCTGGCCAAAGCTCATCCCACCAGCAATGCTGGTGGTGACTCTGTGATAATATATTTAAGAAAGGGTGAAAAAACCACTGCAATGGCTAGAATAGAGAGGACTGAAAATATGTGAATGAAACAGCGCGCAGACACCAAGGTCAGAGAAGAATGAGGGTGAGTAGATGCTCAAGGCACCAGAGCAGAGATTCCCTTGCAGTCCATGGAGAAGACCACTGTGATACAGGTAGTCCCCCTGCAGCTCTTGAAGGTCCACAGTGGAGCAGATATCCACCCTGCAGCCCATCAAAGACCACACAACAAAACAGGTGAAAATGTCCCGAAGGAAGTTGCAGCCCATGGAGAACCCGTTCCAGAACAGGATCCTGGCAGGAGCTGCAGCCTGTGGAGAGGAGCTCATGCATGAGGAGGTTTTCTGGCAGAATCTGTGGTCTGTGGGGGAGCCACACTGGAGCAGTCCACTATTGAAGGACTGTAAGCTGTAGAAAAAAACCATTCTGGAGTTCTTGAAGAAATCCAGCCCATGTGAAGGACCCATGTTGGAAAAGTTCGTGAAGGACTACATCCCATGGAACAGACCCCACACTGGAGCAGGGGAAGAGTGTGAGGAGGAAGGAGCAGCAGAGATGAAGTGTTATGGACTGACCAAAACCCACTGTCTGCTGTACATTAGCCTAATGTCCTAGCAAGGAAGATCCAAGGGTATTCAGGCCACAGAAGAAGCTGGAATAACTATGTGTCAGTGACAAGGCATTACCCAGCACCTGGGCACAGTGATGGGTTGGAGTGAGTGTCCTGTATCCCCAAGCCCATGGTGCCAGACACAACAGGAACACAGGAGCAAGGACGTGCTGTCCCTAGACTGCTTAAATAAATTTTGTATTTAATTTCTCTGAATGGTGTGGGTCATGGGGTTAACCCACTGTAAATTCACCCAAGGTGGTTGTGTATTTGGTCTCCAGACCACTGTTTCCATCATTGCTCAAGCTTCCCTCTGAGAATGAAGATTTTTATGGGTCATAAATTGAAAAATGTTGCTAAAAGCTATTCAGTTGATGACCTTGGCTAGAGAATGATATTAAAGATGCACTGTTGCTCTAGTTGCAGTTGGACTTAACTTCTCCTTGTACTTCTTTTAAGATTTTGGGAGATTTGGTAAGAAGCCTTGCTTTGGTTATTGGTATGGGAGAAGGACAACCATTGCCAGTGAGAGGTTAAAACAATAATACATATAACACAAATTGATGCATCTAAAATGTCTAGAATATATTAAGTAATTTCTTACTAGTACTGCCATAAAAATACACTGACAACCTTTTTTTTTCTGGAACAGTAATGGCATCTTGTGGATAGTAAATTAAATTTTATCTGCGAATAATTTAAGACAAATCTAGACTATATTCAGTATTTATTGACAAGGTTTAAGAAATACAAGCAACAAAAATCTTAAGCCTAGCACACGTCACTCAAAATTATGTTTTTACCTGCTCTCATTTTACTCACACACAGTTCTAAAATCAACCTAAAAGGTAATAGGAGACAGTATAACAGTATTATTTCATAGATAATTAAAGTATCTTTTAATCATAAATCACCCATGTTTATAAATTCAGATTTATACAGGGCAGACAAAATTAATAATTGAAATGCCCACACTTTAGGATTTTAGTGCCTGTCCAATACCTAAGTGGGCCTACAGGAGAGATGGGGACGGACTCTTTATCAGGGAGCGTAGCAACAGGACGAGGGGTAATGGTTTTAAACTGAAAGAGGTGAGATTTAGATTAGATATCAGGAAGAAATTCTTTCCTGTGCGTTTGGTGAAACACTGGAACAGGTTGCCCAGGAAAGTCATGGATGCCCTTTCCCTGGAGGTGTTCAGGGCTAGTTGGGATGGGGCTTTGAGCAACCTGCTCTAGTGAGAGGTGTCCCTGACCATGGCAGGGAGCGTTGGAATTAGATGATTTTTAAGGTCCCTTACAATCCAAACCATTCTATGATTCTATGATTCTATAATTCTATGATTTTGGAAGGATCTTTTGCAAAATTTAAAAAAAACCAGCCTTGAAGTCTGTCTTTGAGAGTGGAGTCAAACAAGTAAAATAGAATACAGCAGTATAACCATTGCTAGAAACAGCATCACCAGTAGTTCTCTCTCTGCATCCACACAAGCTACTGTGAAGACTGAGTTCCATATTTAAAAGAAATACTTTGACTGACTGAAAAGACCTAGAATACTGGTATTTTCACCTGTTACCTCTGTTTTCTCCTCCCACTTTTTCCCTCCACATATACAACAATTAGTCACCACTGCTGCCATTTGGGTCTGACAAGGCATAGTACTTTTTTAGTAAAGACTTAAGGGACCCCCCAGTCATTTGTTCACCACTCTGCAAATGCCATGTTACTATTCTTCTCTTCTCAACTTCACAAAGTAGTATCTCAGCAATCCTGAAGTTCTAGCCTGATTGATTTCCTTCAAATTGAACCATAAGAGAAGTATATATTCTTCCAAGAAAATACGAAGTGTGGTAGCAAATCAATATTTAGTTTTAGATGCTGAAAACTTTGGAGAGTCAGACAAGGCCAGTGTTCACACCCGAGTACAGAAATTTGTGCTACTAGTTGTCTACATAACAGAACTATAACTTAAGTCTCTTATGTTCTGGTATTTATAGATGCTGTCAAATTTAAATGACATAATTTATCCCTCAAAAAATGCCTATAACCACACAGTAACTATATTAGAAGCATAAAATGAAGTGCATGAAACTGAAATAAATCACAAGAATTGGTATGCTGGAAATGAGACTTAGCTGGTGGACAACTTAATATAAGAACCCAATAAAGCTATCCATCATTACTTTCAGTTCCATAATTTTCATCATGTCATTAAAAGGCCAAAAAGAAGAATACTATTGTGTTATCCAAAAAAATACACCAAGAGACTTATTTGACTTTGCCATAGTCAGAAGTTGAAGTGAAATTGATGTTAGGTTGCAGTTCAAAGACATCAGTGAGGCTTACAGATCTGACATAAAAAAATGCAGATGCAGTCATCACACAAACACACCTCCATGAGCCAGAAATGTATAAAAATCTGCTGATATTACAAGTTTATCAGCTTTCAGTATTCTGAACACTGTCTATGCTTTCCCCAGAGCCATGGTTTCTGGTATGAACAACAGAAACAGGAAATTTCCAAATGTGCTGTTCATCTGCTTAATTTTCTGAATAAATTTTTGTTGTCTTAAAAGAAGCAGGATCTTACTCTAATGGTAAGGATTACGAAAGTATCTTCAGTCTGTGCCAATATTCTCTTTAACAAGGAAAGCTATAACCTTGTTTTATCTATAAGACAATCAAGGATAAGATTCATGTATATATGTGTTCATATGCTTTAAACTGAAGGGATTTGATAAAATAAAAGTCACAATATTTTACATTTCAAATATATCAAGTTTAAGTCTTAAAAAAAGTTTAGAAAGATTTTAATGATGATGTCTTTTCACACTACTAAGCAGTATACCATCACTGAACACATACTCCAGAACTGAACTACCTCTCAAACAGATCACATTAACATCTTTTACTCTTAGGGCCCATTACTCCATCAGTAAAATACAAGGCAATTTAGATGTCTCTCTTCTGCTTATACATTATAATGATATAGGGTAAGGGAAAGCAACTCTGGCAGATCCATGAATACCAGCAGTGACACTCTTTACTCTTTCCTAACTACAGTTTTGTTACATATTTGGCTTCTCCCTGCTCCATGATTTTAGAATATCGATATGTTAGAACTTGTTAATTTTTCCCACCACATCTTTTAGCTTCCATATAATAACGTTGTTTGTGATCTGGAGTGGGCAAAAGAGAGATTATGCCAATCAAATGTGTTTTCATTCCAGTACAAGGAAATATACTTTTTCTTTAGAAACACCTTTAAGTCTAACCTCACTAGTTAAATTTTTCCCTTTCAAAGTTTTCCTTATTACACGGTCATAAACTTTAAATAACTTCAATAAGGAATTACTTCAAGATCCAGAAACTGTACTGGATGATGTAACTTGCATTATCACTTCAGTTTCAACTTTAAACACTTTTGCTTTGCTGATGGTGACCAGTAGAGGGCAGTTTAGGACTGAATTATGTGAATACAAAATGAAGACAAGCATTTCCACCACAAACAGTTGTATATGAGAAGCTTAATAAATATTTGAGTGTAAATTGTAGTGTTTTCAACATAAACATCAGATCCATAGTATTTAAGTAAAATGTCATATGCAACATTTGTTTCATTAAGAGCTATGTTTCCAACTTATTTGTTTCAAACTTGCATACACTGAACTACTGTTAAAATGATGTTTAGACATTTAAATGTGCAGGAACCCTAAATTTTTATATAGAATAAACTTACAAAGCAGGGGAAAAATCTGCACAGAAATCTCAAAGTTTTCATTTTAGAAAGTAAACCGCTTATTTCAGCAATATTAACCATTTAATTATATGGCTTTTTACTTAAATGGTGAGATTATTTATATATGAAGTTCAAGCTGTTTTTACATATTGGATGATTAAAATCACATCATAAGTTTATAGCTTCTGTAACTATACAGTTCTTCAGCAAAACCTTGAGCATTTCAGATGCAGTGCTTCAAAATCACCTGAAAGTCTGAATTGAATCAATACGGTAATGTTTAATTCCCAAATTCCTACAAGCTAGCACCAGTGGGAACAAGTACTTAAAGGGCACCCTTACAGGCTGGTTTTAAAAGGTGTACACCCAGATCTGTTTGCCTAACTACATGCTCAATTACGCCAGCTGGGTTTTTCAAATGTAGGTATTTTTTGACGCACCTTGATTTGAGTTTATAGTTCTGTTAATGGTGCTTGTGCAACTTTACACAGTTGCTTTGGAGTCTCCAGCTACAGACTCAGAATCACCTACAACTGTGCCCTAATTAATTGCTTCCTCAAGTTACAGTTTGAGTCCTTAAGTGTGAATGACAGAGCTTTCCACTAGCTCACTGAGAACTGGGGAGGGACCTCCCTAGCAAAGTGATATATATGCTCTCAGTGCACGAGGATGTTGTCTACTAAGCCCCAAGACAAAATTTAGCCATGGAAGAAGGTGTTCACTGTAAACCTTCTTTAGCCACCTAACAAGACACAGGAATTTTCATATGACCTATTTGTGGCTGTCATCTTCCACTGCATGACAGGCCACCCTGCCAGAAGAACATATGCAGGATCCTTTCCACTTTAGGCAATGGTACTAAACATTCCCACGTGCAAAGTATTCTTTTGGGGAAGAACAGAAATCAAGTTGCAAACCTTCCTAACTTCAATAAAACTGTTGGCAGATGTGCAGCAGCCCTCCAGGGAGAGAAAAGTCTCTGGTCCCATAATGAGTGCATGCTGGCCAGTCCTTGGTTGCACTTTGCACTGCTGGCAATTATGTGATGAAGTGAAAGTAGCTATTAAAAAAAAAAGAAAAAAAGGTGTGTGACCTTGTTGAGTTTTCTACAGAAAAGTGCAGTTTTCCAATCTATTTATTTCCATGCAGTTTACCACCAAGAACCTGAAAAACCTGTTCTCATGTAAATCTGTCATGAAATAATACTAGTTTTGGCAAGGCACATTCCTGGGGAAAATTCCCAGTCAACTGAGCAGAGTGATACTGATCTAGTGAAAAGAAAACTATAATAATGACAGAGAAAAAAAATGGAAAAAAGTTAAATGGTTACTCAAAATGTACACATGCCGGACTTTGGGGGAGGGGTGAAAAGAGGAGAAAAAACACACAAAGAAAAATATCAATCAGGCTTTTCCCCAAGGGTTATCCACCTAAATGAAGAACCTGCTTGAGGTCACCACCAAACTCCATCTAAACATTTTCCAACATTTTCAAAGCTATGCCTACTGTGCCCTTAAATCACCAGCACAGGAAACTCAATATGGATTTTCAGTCACTTCAAGTGGCAAGAGAGCATGAAATTCAAAGCACTGGATGAAATATGGGTTTTCTGAAGGCTAAACCCCAGAAAAGTGATTGTGGTGGGAGAAAGACCTCTCAGGTGTACCCTCACCCCACATGTAATGCAGCTTAACCCCTGGCTGCCAGTGAAAGGGACTGTGCTTCCTGCCGACACTGGCTGTGATTCCTTCACATCGTATCTGGTCACCACAATGCCAGAAGTTGAGCTGCAGGCAGCAGCAAGAATAGGTTGTCCCATGGGGAAGGACAAGCAGGAGCCAAGGGTGCCCATGGTACAAGCAGTGCCCTCATCAACCAGGGCACAGTCCTGCTGTACCTGTACAGCAGAACCAGACACAGCATGGTCAACCCAAGTAGACCAGTCAGAAGCACCAGAGATATCACCAGAGCAGAGACAATACTAAAAGATAGGTCTGAAATCCACCTAGAAGACAGCACTGGAGAAAATCAACATAGGTCTGACTCCATCCAGTAGACACAAACTACAACACAGCTCAGAAATTGCTGCTTGTGGACCAATGGGCAGCAACTGTGGAGGAAGGTCTCAGGTGAGGCTGGTCAGGGCAGTTAAGACATATTAGTTCTCTCAAGGCACGTGACATTTGTATCATGGAAAAAAACAAAAACAAACAAAACCAAAAACAGTACCAAAGAGCAAGGCTGCACAATCACGAGGAACTTGCAACTATAAGGAAAGGTTACTTGGCTCTAGTCCCTTGAGTGTACACGCCAAATACACTTCTGTTTTATAAATTAAAATATATAAAGAACTAAATTGATGAGCTTATCCTAGCCTCTTAGTGCTGAAAACAGTAGCTAATACCAACACCCTTACCCCCTCCCACTCAGATTTTAGGCAATGATACATTAAGGAAGTAATGGCAATATATACACTTATTCATGTCCTCTTATCTGATGGCAGATCTTGCCAACTGGAGTCCTGCACTGGCATCTCACGTCAGTGGTTGGAAAATATGATGAGGCATTTACAGCTGTTCTTTACCCCATGATAAGTAAAAGAATGACAGATGCCTGCTTTGTTAAACCTGAAGAATACGAGACTGAGAGTAGATGAGTAATTGCCATAAAATCAGTCAGTCTTCGTGTGATGATAATAAAAAGCAAACAGCCCACGCAGACACTGAGTACACAGAGGTTCAAGGACTGAGTGTCACCAAACTGGCAGTGGTGCTTCAGGTCTGTACAAATACACAGAACTCTAGTGAGACTGTTTCTCCGCCTGTAGGAACACTTCCTTATATTAAATATAGCATTGGGATACCAAAGAAAACAGCAAATGTTAAGCATGTAAACCAAAAGCAGGAAAATGATGCCAGCACAGCAGCAATTTTATATACAATTACTGCAGCATATTACAGGTTTGGTAGCTGAATCAGCAAAGCTTTCAGAATGGAAAGCCATGAAATGTACATCTGCGTAAAGATTATTTACTGTCCCACATTGCTTATTTTCTAGAGCTACAAAAAATCTGTTAGTGAAGACATTTGAAAGACATGTTATTAGACATAGGGTTTTGTTTTATGGTGCCATTCACTTTTATGGTTCTAGCTTTTTGGTTTTCCATGGTAAAGATCAAAAGAGCAGTACACTATGAAAACATCTTTGTTGTGGTGTCCCCTTTTTCCTGAATCATCTGATATTTTTCAGAAAATGGGAAAAATACGTAGTTTTCTGGTAGTTGGTGTACACATGGAAAAATAACATTGCTTTTTAAGAAGGTGTAACATTCATTATATTCATGTAGTTCTTGTTGTAGGTAAAGTTAAAAAAACATTTACACATGTACATTAAAAAACCTATAATTACTGCAATTTTTTGCTCTAAAGACCAGAAAGTTCTTACCAATAGACAGATAAGCTTTCTCCTCAATGGAAACTCTTAGTTGGTCATTAACTTTCTTTGAATAAGTCAGAGACTGTATGATCAAATTAATTAACATGCAATTAAAGAGTTTTTTAATATAAAAATAAAAATAAACCAATCAGAAACTGAAAATTTATTTTCAGTCTGAAATAAATTTTTAAAGAAACTAACAAAACACCAGAAAAAAACAAATACCAAACCTGAAGTTAAGCAGCTTCAGATTTTATGGGTTTGCATTCATACCAAAAGGAGTAACATAACATTGCAGCAGATATATGTAAGGCTCAAACGAACAAGCTTCCTTATTACAGCAGTAAAAGCAATCATGCTCCTAGTTTATCATGCCCAAGGATCATCTTTTATATTTCCTTGAGACAAAAAGTAATGATTTTCCTTCTAGTTAGTGTGAACTGCTGTCTGTATTCACCTGCTACATTTTTATACTGGTGATCATTGGTTTGATACATTCTGGCCAAGATGGTTCACTTTCAGAAGTAACTATCTCGTTAATTTAAGGAAGTGAGAAAATGCCAACAGCTGTAAGAAAGGGATTACCTGAAACATGGAATCTAATTTAACATATTGTTTTCCCCCCCTGAATTTCACAGATTACTGTCAAAATAGCAACAGCACTAAAATTAGTTTGGGGCAAAGCAATTCTTTATAGTTATGTCTGATTGTTATGGCAAAAGAAGAAGCAAACTCTCCAGAGTTATAAAAATCACATGATTCTTGAAGAACAGCCTACAGTTTTTTACTAAAACATTATTTTTTACATAACAGAAGCCAAAACCAGCTTGACTTTACTTTTCCATGTAATCTATCTTTTTTCAACATAGTATATCACTTGTCATCTTTTCCCTGGTTGTTTTTTTTTTTTAAACCAACAAAAAGCAATATAGTGTCTGACCTAAATCACATGGGTTTAGGATACATGAAATTAATTACAAACATTAAAGCCATAAAGACATTTTAAGTAAGCTTTTTTAAAATTGCCTGGAAAATTCGGGCAAATGATTGTGTGTGTTGTCCCTACAATGAGCTCAATATCCCAGCTTAAATGTCCAGAACTTGCAAGTAGCAGGATAAAAATTGAGGTATATGCCATTTTAGGAAACCAAATCTAAAAGTTTGATGCTCCTTAATGCAGGAAGCACCTACCTTTTACCATTGCAGTTCCATATGATCCTAAACTAGAAAGCACTCAAGCCAGTACTTTGATGCTCAAGTCCTATAATGAAGTCTTCAAAAGGCAACTCTCTCTTGCCTAAAAGAACTCTTAAGTTTCTTTCATTTTCCATGGATCTCTAGTTTGACTTCTGCACTATTAATTGGCATGGCAAAGCAGGCCTACAGTTCGTTCTACGCTACTTTTACGGAAATAATGAGTCGTGTGGGAGGTCATTCTGCCCCTCTACTCTGCACTGGTGAGG
>BJBW01003711.1:1199-13875 GCA_004320125.1 Scolopax mira | reverse complement strand
GGGAGGTCATCCTGCTCCTCTGCTCTGCCCTGGGGAGGCTTTGCTCAGTGGTGCCCAGATGGAACAGGCGTAAACTTGAGTATAAGAAGTTCCACCTAAAGATGAGGGGGAAGTTCTTTGGGGTGAGGGTGGCAGAGCCCTGGCAGAGGCTGCCCAGAGGGGTGGTGGGGTCTCCTTCTCTGGAGACATTCAAACCCCCCCTGGACCCGTTCCTGTGGGACCTGCTCTGGGTAGACCCACTCTGGCAGGGGGAGTTGAGGAGATGATCTCCATCCAACCCCATATGATTCTATGGTTCTATGATTTAGAGAAGCACTTGCTGCAGGAGGGGGCATAAAAATCACCCCTGCTCTGGGCAGCCACCATGAGGTCACAAAAACTCATGTCTATGCCCTGGGAAACACTGCCCTCTCCAAGCCCAGGGGGGATGGAGATGTCTGGCAAGAAACACAGGGAATGAAAAAAAAAATAAATGGAGTTGAGTTCAATAAAAATGTTTCATTTCAACTCTTTCTGATAGATGGGAGCGTAGGGGGAGGGCTGCCTGATGGATGGGCATCTCTGGAAGGCAGCTGGGTGGAGGATTCCCTAAAAGAAGTTGGGTGCATTTCAGGTGGTTATTTTATTATTATTATTGTTATTCTCATTTTTCAACAGTTTTGTTCCAACTACGTGCAAATTCCATCGCAGTTGGGATGCAGGGACGGGGACAGGGATGGCCACGTGAAAGCGGGCACCCAGCTCTGTTTTATTGCTCAGCTCCAAGGCTAAATTCATGATTTTATTCATCTCAGTCCCTTTTTTTTGGGGGGGGGGACACTGCAGTGGGCGGGAGGCTAATTCTTGTGCTATTCCTGCCTCCAACCCAGGGCCCTCGGGGAGATTTAGCACCTTCCCCCTTGGGGTGAGGGATCTCTGAACGCTTTGGTGACTCCAAATCTAATCACCTGGTGACCTCCAGGGACAAGAGAAAACCCGCTCCCTGGATGTCGGCAGCAACGCCATTAATCTCCGAGGTAGTTAATTACACGCTTATTGGGCTTGCTTTGGGCCGTGATGCCATCCAAGTTGTGCTTCTTTTCAAGCAAAGCCACCCAGAAATCCCTCTTATGGACAAAATTGCTCCTGTTCAGGTGAACGCATCCCCAAAATATTCAAACAGTTAAATATTTAAGCTGCTCCCTTGCTCCTCCGCAGCTCATTCCCGGTCCCCGTGCACGGACCCGGTCACGTTTGCCCCCCTCTCCCCCACCCCCTGTTATTTTTCTGCTGCATCTCTTTTTGACAGGCCCGATGACATTTAGGTTTTCTGAAAGCTTCAATAAAAAGCACTTTAGGCGCTATCGCCTCCATCTCCTTTCCAGTCCAATCCCACCACCTTCCCCATCCCGGATTAAAATAGAGGCGTGGGTTGTCTGACAGCCCATCACGGGGGGCACAGCCCCCCCTCCCCCCTTCCTCCCCTACTTTAGGAAGCCAAGGACAAAATATTTTGGCAAATGGCTTGAAAATAACAGAACGAGTGGCGGAAGAGCCGATGGAACTGGGGACAGTGTCCCAGTCCTTCCTTAACGATGGATTGTGAGGGTTTGGTGTGGGATGGGGACATGGCACAGAGGATCTGCCTCCTCATCCTCCGTCCTCACCCCGGATCCTCCCATTTTACCATTATCACAAGGCACATGGAAAATAAGGAGGTGATTTGAGATAGGTGATATAGCTTCACCAAGAGCAAATAATCACAGAATCACCTGGGATGGAAGGCTCAGTGCATAGAATAATTTCTTTTTTTTTTTTTTTTTTTTGGGTTGGGGGGAGAACTTTGCCCCTCGCCCCGAAATATCAAAAAGGTCCATATTTAACGGTTGCTCCAATTTTTTAGGCAGACAAAATTGCCTTTGAATTCATAGGACTGGAAGGGAGGCTGTGGGTATTTGCCGGGCTGGAAGTTTCGAGTCCTCAGGCGTATAACTCATCACAAAAAATAATAATTAAAAAAAAAAACAAATCACCAAATCCTCTCTTCTCCATAACTCGGTAAAGCCTCCAAAAGCTCCTGCTTCTTCATGCTTTCCCTTCCCACAGCTCTTCCCTGTCCCTGAGACAGCACTAAATATTTAGAGCATCTCCAAGGCGAGGCGAGGGGCATTTGCCTTGGCCATATCCACCATGTACCCCCTGCAGGGGGTAAAATCCAGCCCAGGGTGGACATGGCCAAAGCACAGGAAAACATCCCCAGCCCCCTCGGATGCTCCTGGACCAGGATGCTCATGGTCCATCCCTGTCCCATCCCAGCCCTGGCTCTGCCACCATTCCCCATCCCCAGATCCCTGCCCAAATCCTCCTTTCCAAAAAACCTCGTGGCACCCAGGAGAGAAGAACCTTTGTGTGACTCCTCACGCTCCCTCCCGGTCCCGTTTTCTACCAAAGCATCCCTTGTGCTGGGGATTTTCTGGGCACGGGGCAGAGCCTGAACCAGTTTGTACTGCCTCTAGATGGGATGGAGGAGAGATAGAGGGGGGAATTGTTTCCTCCCCTCCCCATCATCCAAACCCAAATCCATCAGGGTTATAATGGAAACACTGGTACTTCCCTGGCCAACTTTTCCCCCTCGTGGTCTCCCCAGGGAGAAAGGTTCCAGTGTTCTTTCAAGCAGCTGGGTTTAGTCGGGGGGTTTTCCTCGCTCCCCTCCCAGCTCAGGAGAACCAGCCTGACCCACATACTCTCTGCCTGGCATCGCTGAGCTGCTTTTTCAGGGACAAGCCCCAGCGGGGTCCTGGGGAACCAAACCAGGTCATCCCAGCACTGCCAGCATCCCCGGTTCTCCTCCCTGGATCCTGTGGGTGCCTGGGAAAGTAGGGCAGGAGGAGGATGCTCGGGTCCCCACATCCCTACCCCATCCCAGCCCTGGTTCTGCCAGCATCCCCCATCCCCAAACCCTCCTCCAAAATACACCCCACCACCCAGGAGAGAACCACATTTAGGTAAACCTATATGGGGAGGACCTTATTTAAAGCTGTTGAACTAATTACATCTGGAAGGGCTTCTCCCCCGACTCGTCCGTGGCTGCATCTCTTTAACTGCCCTTTGACTTTGCCCCCTCTCCCCTCTCTTCTCGGGGGCACAGGAAGGGGAGATAAGGGGGAATTGGTATGCTTCGCAGAGACTCCGGGACATCGGGGATTTATTTTAATCCAGTCCATTAATCAATTTCTCTGTTGAAATTGAATTAACTGTCTTTCATCAGCATCACATCCTGGGACTTGAAAACAGTAAGAGGCACAGAGGAATGCAGATGAGGTGGCAGAGCCCTGCCTGCCCCCTGCATCCCTGCCTGCTCCTCCATCCCTGCCTGCTCCTCCATCCCTGCCTGCCCCCCGCATCCCTGACTGCTCCTCCATCCCTGCCTGTCCCTCCATCCCTGCCTGCTCCTCCATCCCTGCCTGTCCCTCCATCTCTGCCCGCCCCTACATCCCTGCCTGTCCCTCCATCCCTGCCTGCTCCTCCATCCCTGCCTGTCCCTCCATCCCTGCCTGTCCCCCGCATCCCTGCCTGCCCCTCCATCCCTGCCTGCCCCCCACATCCCTGCCTGCCCCCCACATCCCTGCCTGCCCCTCCATCCCTGCCTGCCCCTCCATCCCTGCCTGTCCCTCCATCCCTGCCTGCTCCTCCATCCCTGCCTGCTCCTCCATCCCTGCCTGTCCCCGCATCCCTGCCTGCCCCCGCATCCCTGCCTGCTCCTCCATCCCTGCCTGCCCCCTGCATCCCTGCCTGCTCCTCCATCTCTGCCTGCTCCTCCATCCCTGCCTGCCCCCCGCATCCCTGCCTGCTCCTCCATCCCTGCCTGTCCCTCCATCCCTGCCTGTGCCTGTGCAGGCAGCACCAGCCCCTCGGCTGCTGGCAGAAGGGATTTGCTGCCTGCCCAGCCTCTTCAAAGCATGAGGTTCTCATCAGCCCCTAATTGGGAAACGAAGGAGACAAGGTGTCATCCCACAGCCCGAGCCAGGCTCCTCTCCCTGCCTTAACTAAACAAATTCACCATCAAATCTCACTCCTTTATACTCTTCTTATTGGGGCAGGGTGGGGAATATTTGATGAAATGCAATTTAAAATGAAAGCAAATCAGATCTGGCTCCCTGATTCAAAAGCAAAATGCTTATTACTCTGCTTTTCCTGCCACTGGGATCTCTAATGCTATGTAAATTTGACGGGCGCTGAAAGAAACCAGTCCTCGCTTTTCTGCCTGGAAATCCCTCTTCTCCCACCGCTCCTCATGGGATAATTGAAGGTAATTGGGGACAATGATGACTGTCAAGGACTCAGAAATTCCCGTATGGTCCTGTACAGGTTTTTTTCCCTCTTCTAGGGGTCACCACCGCCTTATCCTCACGTGGGATCCCATCCAGTGCCTACTCGGAGACTCCTCCACTCCACCTCCTTGGCTTGATCCAGCATCTGCTCAGATCAATAGGAGCTTCTCCGTTCACATCAAGAGACACCAGAGCAGAGAGTAAATCTGGGCTGTGGATAATGGCTTCGTTTTAATTAGTCTTTGGCCTTCCGGTCATTAGTTCTCAACAGCTTAACTCAGCGCGAGTTGGAATGAAGACCCCACCAGCACATATTAGTTTCCAGCCCTGGCCTAAGAAGCAAGAAATAAGAGTAGAATTTGCAAAAGAGTAAAGCTGCTGCATTATTTAAAAATTTGCTGATGAATAATTTAGGCAAATGAGTCTGTGAACATTAGACAATATTGCATTACAAAAGAAATCAATTACAGTATACGGAAAATAAATAAATAAATAAATAAGCCCTCCTTGGCTCATTGAAAAACACTGAAAAGGTGAAGAATATTCCCTTTATTAAAAAAAAAAAAAAAAAAGGAAGAGTTTTAAATAAGAATCTGTTATGATAACCAAGGTACGACCGTGAGCATCTCTGCGAAGGGGAGGAAGCATCCTTCCTCTCCCTCAGCACCTTCTCTCCATTAACATTCCTCTCCTGGTTTTGGGGGGTTGTCTTTGAACCCGCCAGGCATCAGATCCTGTTGTACGGAACCGTGGAGTCCGTTGTCTCTAAATACACATAAATTAGCATTTATTCAGGTCACGTTGCAAAGGGCCCCCCCCTCCCCGGTTATTTAAAGGTCAACCCTTGCATTTTGGGGGCAAATTCCTCCCTGAGACCTCCCCAGAGCATCCGTAAAACCTTTGGAACTGGGAGAAGGGACCATAATGCTTCTTTCCTTGTGCTGGGAGAGCAGTTCCCTGCTAATATAGAAGTCCCTCGAAACCAACAGCCATAAGGAAACTCCATATAAATATATATATATATATATGTATAGTCCCATAAATACAGGGAGAGGTTGGCAGCCGAGCAGCTCTTAGGTCCAAAAGGAATTTCAATTTCTGCCTGCGACAAAGTTGGGCTTGGGTTATTTTATTGCTTGATTTGGGGCTGGGAGGGTTTGGGGGGAGAGGAAATTAAGAGTCCTCTGGAGAGCACCAGGTTGGGGGGTGGGTGGGAGGGGGCACCCCTGGGCTTCACTGGATCCCGAAAACGAGCTAAAATGTTAAACCTGTTCATGCTGGTGGTAACTGGTAGTTGGTTTGATGGAGGGGACCTCTGTGTGTCCTTAATTCTGATCGCACCTGAGGGCAGGGGGAGAGACTGAGGGGGGCTCGTGGGGACACAGGGACACCACGTTCTCCTGCCATCGTCCCCGTGGTGCCCTCCTGACACAGGGCACCGAGCCCAAGGTTCCCAGCGTGGCTCCAGCCAGCCTGGGAGCTGCAGAAGGCTTTGACGGGGGGGGCTTTGTTCTTTTCATTTAAGGATAAAGAGGAAGGAAAAATGCTTTATTTCCAGCCCTTTGCTTCCTCCATCGAGGCTATTTTTCACCCCCATATTTTCTCCCCCCTCTCCTCTATGAGCGGCTCATAAAAACCTCTTTCTGTTGAGCTCTTTCTCTGGTCCTGGCCTCTCTCCTCTCTCTGCCCGGGGGGCTCCTTCGCTATTTATTCTCCAGCACAACAACCCTGCTGAGAGCGGGATGCTCACCAGCTGAACCAGCTCATCCTGAGCTCCAGGGACTGGGGGGGAACACAAGGCTCCCAGTAAAAGGCTCACCGTGCCCTCCATCCACCTGTCACTGCCCAGAAATTCTCCCAGTATAAACCAGGGGAGCATCCTCAGGCGGTTGGGACACTGGCTAGGAAGGCTGTACGTCGTATCCCGGTATCAGAATTCGGAGTTTTAAATTATTTTCCTCAGTGCTATGTACTTTCTGCCTTTTGAACCTCCCGGTTCTGTTTCTTTACAAGCATCAAATAGAAAGAAATCTCAGATGCTCCAGAAGCTGAGTTTCTTGGAGAAACCTCAAAACCCCCTCGCCAGCACGTGGGACAACTCTCTGCAACCTCCTGCTGCCAGTCCCAAAAATGAGGATATTTAAACACACACACACACACACACAGCCCTCCACACCCAGGGAAGAGCATCCTGTGAGCCCCCTGCCCAGGAAAAGGGGGGATTCACCCCGGGAATAAAGCATCTCCCTCCCTCACAAGCCCTGGGAGCGCGGGGTGAAGCACGGGGGCTGCTGCCTCAATGAATTTATCCCCAGAGGAGCCAGTGGAGAAGAGAGTCCAGGAGTTTAATTAAAGAGAGGATTCTTTGAGTGCTTATCACAAGGGCGGCGAGGTTAACCCGGGCCATTTTGGTGTAAAACCCCTTGAGGAGAGGAGACAAGGGGTGATAAACTGGCAGGAAAGCGCTGCCCAAGGGGATGTGACGGGAGGACTCTCTGCTGGAGAAGAGAGAAGGGGAGGAGAGATGGGAAAGAGCTTTCAGCATCATGTCATCCAGCCTGGAGGATAACCCAGAGCGGTACCCAAAACCAGACTGGGAGGGGAGCAGGAGGGTGGCTCAGCATCTCCACGCTGCCAAAGGCTTCCTACATCCCACAAACTCCTCTATTTTTTTTAAAACTTTGCATCTCAGTTCTTATGTTTCTGGGAAAACCCGCTGCCCTTTGCTGTGAGCTCCAAGGGCTTTCCACAAACTTCGCTCCGGCCTTTCTGACCTTTCCAGGGGGAGTTTTCAGCAAAACCAAATCACTGAAAAATAACCCAATGTCTTGACCACCATCTGTCCTCCACAGGGGCTGAGATGTGGGGTCGCAGCCTGAGACTGCAGAAAGGAGGCTCCAAACCACTATTGGAGCTGCCAGAGCTGGGCTCAGGGGCGCTCACTGATGTCCCAGGGACAAAACCAGGCACAGGTCACCCTTTCTGCTCCAGCAGCAGCATCTCTGCAAGGGAGACGGGTCGGGAAGGCAGGAGCAGGGATCTTAGCCCAAATTTTTTGAGCTTTCTGAAGCTGCGGGAGAAACAGGCTTCTCTTGCATTAATTAAATCATCAGAGGAAATGATAGCGTGGATAAAAGCAGCGAGAGTGGAGTGGCTGGGAGCTGGTGCTAACGAGGGCTGACTTTGCATGAGCGCGACTGCCTTTGGTTCAGCAGACAGAAATATGCTGAAGCAGGGGCTTTTGTCAAACTCGGGCCAAAACACATCTGTGAATAATTGAACAATATTCACGTCGGAGGAGTCAGCGATTTATGGCTGGATTCCTCCAGCAGCCTGGGAGGAAGGGGAATGGCTTTTGGAGAGCGAGAGGGGAGACAAAGCCAGCCCCAGCAGCGGGATAACGAGATGGGTGAAGGTGATGCCGGGACCTCCTGGATGAACAGATCCCCATCGTTTCTCCTGCGCGAGACCCCGCGAGCGGATGGGAGAGGAATCCAAGAGGAGGAGGAGGAGGGTGGAAGGGGAAAAGGTGATAGCTGGAATAGCAGCTTTCGAATCCTGCATCATTTTTCCTCCCCCTCGAAAGGTCAGGGAGAGCTGGCCGTGTTAACGAGGACCTTTGGCAGAGAAAATTGCCTTGTGAGAGGGGGATTTCCAGGACTGATGCTCTGCTGATTGCACTGACTGCCCACCAGTGGCTTTCAGAGACCACCAGGCTGCCCTCCCAGAGCTTCATCCATTTCATCCCACTCCTGGCACGCTGTGACCCACGGGGATGCCTGGCCTCACCCTGCTTGCTGGGGGATAAAGCCAAAAATAATGGGGAAATTGCCGGAAAGAGAAAGGGATGGGCATGGGACAGAGCAGGGTTTTCAATTTCCTCAGCTAAAAGCAGATTTTCCTTCCCTCCCACCTTCCCCCATTACAGTGTGTGGGATTTTGGGCCAGCAGGAGAACAGCCTGGACCTCCCTGGGCTGCTCCTGGCCCTGGAAGAGCCACCAGGGAGGAGAAGGCTTGGACGAGCCTCAGTCTTCAAGCTGAGATTCGCCCCAAATTCAAGGGCAGCACAGTGATTTTTAGCTTTCAAAACCACAGCAGCCCTCCCCACAGACGCCTTGGCCAGCCTGAAGGTCGAGCAAATTGGGAAACCAAAGTTGCTGCAGCAAAGAAAGAGGAGGGAGAGGGGACGTGAAGGTTTTGCAGCCTCTTGCAAGAAAAAAAAAACCACAAACCAAAACGCCGACAAACCAAAAACCTGGAAGAGGCAAAAGACTTCCCCTTTGAAAGAATCCCCACTCTCATTTTTCAAAACGGCTCTGGACCTGGCAAAAAAGCATCAGTGAAAGTTCTTTGGTTGTTTCTCGCTGGTGTCTTTTCAGCTGGGGCGGGGGAAAAAAGGTAAAAATCACGCTTTTCACACTCCAACCCCAAACTGGAAGATGCTTTGGGGTTAAATTACCCTTTTAAGTTCCCTTAAGTTTCTTTCCATTAGCATGTGCCCTCACACCAAAGCATCCCCCTTCCCTCTGTGCTGCCTGGTGTCCCCAGCATCCCTGGGCAGTGACGGGGCTGGCAGAGGAGGTACAAGAGCGGAGAGAAACACCCCTTTTTCAAGCTAGGTCTGGCTTCCCTGCACCCCCGGACGGGACATGGTCCCCAACATCCCTGCTGGCAACCCAGGCTCCAAAAGGGGGATCTACACATCCCCTCTGAGGAGCCAGCCCCCATCCCCACCTCTGCAGGGAGTGGTGGGGTGGATGGAGAGGGGGGCAGAGCCAGGCAGGCGAGCGAAAACACAACCCGAGCTGGCTCTGAGAAAGCATCTGCCTCCCGGGCTCGCTGCCCATTTTTCAGGCTTATTTGCAAGCCGTGGCATCACGTGCCCAGCTCCCAGAGCAGCGGGACAGCAGACTGAACAGTGGCTTGGCCAGAGCTGTCCAAGGGTGGCTGTGATGTCCCTGGGTCACCACCGCCTGTCCCCAGCCCAGGGACCCGCACCTCGGGTCTGGCATTGGTGGGTAAACATCCCCTCTGCTGTCCCCCAGGGGAGGGGGGCTCCCCCCAACTGCCAGCGAACCCGTCCAAGGATTAGCGAGCCGTTAGGAAGGGCTTTGAAAACCTGAAGCCCAACAGAGGCCTTAATTATTTAATAAGTGAGAGTGAGAAGGACAAGCAGCTGGGAGTGGTGGGTCCAGATTTTTAGCCAAAGGGGTGGCCAGGTTTCGGGGTGGCCAGGTTTGGGAGGGGACAAAACTCTACTGCTCCCCCCTATCCTTTCCATTCTTCCATCATCACTTGGTCCCTTTGGGCTCCAAAGCCCAGATCTATTAAAACAGGGAATCTGTTTATTAAAGAGGGAAGGATCCCAGAGGATGCCCCGTGGGATCCTGCTGGAAGCTGGGGAGCGAAGAGAGGAGCCGGTGGGAGGCAGCCCCGGGGGGGTTGGTGGGAGGCAGCCCCGGGGGGGTCACCAGGAGGTGTCAGCATTAATGGCAATATTGATGCTGGCAAACGGCATCCTCCGTGACGGAGCCGGGGGCCACCCCCCTGCGACACCCACCGCAGCTTCACGGGGGGCCAGGATTTATGGTCCCCATCTCCCCACGGCGACAGGGAGAGTGATGAAAAGCAGGAGGGGAGCAAGGGAGGTTCTCCTCAAACCGCTCCCACGTGGGGAGCTTGGGGAAGCCGGGTCCCCGAGGGCTCGGGGAGATGTTGAGCTGCCGAATTTGGCTGAATCCATCATCAAAATCCCGCTGGAACAGGGCCCCGGGCGAGGGGTGCAGCCGCCGTGGAGCTTTGCACCTTGCTGACAAGTCGCTGGGGCTCAGAGCCAAAAAACCACCCTGCCGAGGCTTCCCTGCTGCTGCTTCCCGTTCCTTTCCAAACTGGGAATTAAGTGGCCCAGGAGAAGTTTAGTAGCCAGCCCGCAGGGGACTGTAATGGCAGTTGCGGGCAGGAGGCGATGCCCATCACCCATAGCTGTGCCTTGCTGCGGTGAGGAGGGTGAAGGGCCTGCGGGGGACGGGGAGGAAGGTCTGACCCCTCCTGGAAAACAGGGAGGGTTGAAGCTGCCACCTTCTCTTTGTGGGAAAAACCCATCCGCGGCGCATGGAATTAATCAGGGTAAACAGAAAATTAACATGTTTCAGCCAGATTTGACATGCTCCCCCTCCACCCCCCCACCTCCCTTCCAGACGGATGCTTTCCCAACCCCAGCATCCAGCCTTGGCTGGGAGCTGCCATATGGATTAGATTCTTTTCCTGGAACTTGCTCTATAACACACGCATAAAATGAGTTATTTTCACTCGGGTCCAAGAGCTGCCATTGCTCCCCACTTCCCTTTGACCTATCCTGTTTCAAACACACACACACACCCCCCCAGATTATTTATGGGCATAATTACACCCCGCTATTGATTTCCTGACAGCTGTCCTGATGCTAACTGTGTTACAGCATCAAGATCTCCACGGCAAAGGTTTTTTGGCAGCCCAGGGAAGGCGGCTGACGCAAGGAGTAAATCGTATTTTCTGCTGGCATTAAGATATACCTGCTCCCGGAGCCCAGGGCAGCAGCAGGGAAGCGGCAGGATTGGGGCAGGCAGCAGGGACCAGGGCCGTCACCTCCTCCCAGCAGAGAGCAAGCAAAGGGCAAACCTCCCCCCCAAAAATAATAATAAAAATAAAAATCACAGGAGGTGAATGGAGACCTGCTGAGATGCCGGTGACGCAAGAAATCAGCTGCAAAAACAGCTTGTCCATGGGTTTAAAGGAGATGTGGCTCCTTCCCCAGTGCCTGGGCTGGGTGGATTTTTTGCTGAGAAAAAAAAAATATTAAAAAATAATCATAATAATAAAAATATATCTTTTTCCAGGGCATCGGGCAGGCTTTTCTCACTCAGACTTTCCCCCCTCCAAAGGGCGCCAGTAGAAATACCTGGGTTTCACGGGGAATTTTGACACACGTTTCCATCCGGGACAAGTGAAAGCTTTAATGGAATACAGAGCAGAGGGGTGGGGGGGAAAAATATAAATAAATTAAATCAACTCGCTATTGAAAGGCTCCTTTTTTTTTTCCAGAATTAGGATTCAAGTGAAAACACATTGAAATGGCAACATTTCCAGGCCATGCGTAAAACCACAAGGAATTCCTGTGCGTGGGAGGGGAAATAAACTCCCTCCCCACCCCCCAAAAAAAAGAAAAGTAATCAACTTTCTTTATTTGATTGGAGCTGGTGGCTCTAGGCCAAGGATGAAGCCGAGGAAAAGCGGAGCTCCTGGGCAGGGAGGAGGCCTGACACCAGGGTGATGGTCGGGCAAGAAGGTTGGGGGGAGAGGGGGGGCTACATCTCCATGAGCAGGCGGCTCTGCCTTCCCACTGGGATGGTTCTCCTGGGACATCCAGCCACTGCTGGTTGTGTCAAGAAGCTGCTGGTACCTCCCTGCTCGGCTCTTTGGGGAGAGTTTTTAAGAAATCTTGAATAAATCAGCGCGGCGGCTCAAAGCAGATGAAGTCGCAGGCTGGCGCACGGTGGGAAATTAAAATTGATGCTCAGGTCCCCCCCTCGCTCCCCCCCAGGACTCCTCAGAGCTGCTCTGACCCACTTGCAGGAGAACTTCCCGCAGAAGGGATGCTTGTCGCTCATTTAACTTCTGCCAGCCCAGTACCTCGCTCTGCTTCCCAGGGGCTGATGCACACCAAAACCAGTAAGTGTTACTGGCCTCTAACCAGAGGCCCCCTGGGGGTCAATACTTGGTCCAGTTTTGTTCAACACATTCCTCAATGACCTAGTGGAGGGGACAGAGTGTATCCTCAGGAAGTTTGCTGATGGTATCAAACGGGGAAGACTGGCTGACACTCCAGAGGACTGGGCTACCAACCATCGTGAACTGGACAAGCTGGAGAGCTGGGCAGAGAAGAACCTCGTGGGGTTCAACAAGGGCAAGTGCAGGGTCCTGCATCTGGGGAGGGTGGCCAGGAGGTGGAGGGAGGTCATCCTCCCCCTCTGCTCTGCACTGGGAGGCCACAACTGGAATATACTGGGTCCAGTTCTGGGCCCCCCAGTTCAAGAGGGACAGGGAACTGCTGGAGAGAGTCCAGTGTAGGGCAGCAAAGATGGCGGAAGGATTGGAGCATCTCCCTTGTGAGGAAAGGCTGAGAGAGCTGGGATTCTTGAGCCTGGAAAAGAGAAGGCTGAGGGGAGACCTTATTCATGTTTCCAAGGATCTAAAGGGTGGGTTGAAGGAGGATGGAGCTGGACTCTTCCCAGTGGTTCCCAGTGAGAGGCCGAGGGGCAACGGGCACAAGCTGGAAGGTGGGAAGGTCCACTCCAATGTGAGGAAGAACTTGTTTGGGGTGAGGGTG
>BJBW01003710.1:1170-11762 GCA_004320125.1 Scolopax mira | reverse complement strand
TGCTTCCTTTGACTGCTGCCTAGTTTGTGACCCAAATCTGTGTGTATCTGATGTCTCCAGGCCCTGAGGTGTTTGAAATCCAAACGGAGGACGGAAAGGCGCATCGAAGAGCTTCATTCCAAGCTGGATGCAGTGCAGGGCATCCTGGATCGTATATACGCCTCCCAGACTGACCAGATGGTACCATAGTAATTTTATCTTCTATTTTCTCACTTTTTAGCCCCACTCCTTTTGTGCTGCTTTACCTGCAGCTCGTGTCTGAGGGGTGTGAGCTGGGGTGAGACTTGATTCTCTGCTCTAGGAGACAGCAAATCTGCTTGGGGCTGTGTTTTCTGCTTGTTTGCTCGTGTTTCTCTGCCTGGTGGTTGTCAATGTTAACATTGTCCATTCCTTTTTTTTTTTTTTTAAGGTATTTAATGCCTATCAGGCTGGTGTGGGAGCTCTGAAACTCTCTATGAAGGACGTTACTGTGGAGAAGGCGGAGAATCTGGTGGATCAGATACAAGAGGTACTGAAATAAGAGCACATCTAAATAAATAAGCGAATAGTGTGTAAATGACCACAGCAAACTTGCTCAGCTATTAAAGCCCAGGCTTCTGAGGCTGTTTGGTTTCTGTCACCAGAGCAAATTCACGTAATCTTGATCTTTTTAGATCAGCAAGCAAAGGTCTTCAAGTAACCACGTCTGGGCTTAAATATTTGCATTTATTGCTGGCTAGTAATCACAATTTACATTAAATCTGCATATTTTATGTGTTCTTTTGGTTAGCAATATTGTGCAGCACATAGCTCCCCTAGAAAACGTTTAGGGAGATGTATCAAAAAGAAATACAAGTGGTATCTTTGCAAGCTGGAATACAAATACATACATTAAAATGGGGTCTTAAACTGCCTAACCCATAATCTTCTGCAGTTCAGTAAAGGAAAGGAGATGAGCTTCTTCTGAAGGAATTGAAATGAAGAGAGTAATCTGTCTGTATAAGCTGGTGTGGAAAACAGAAAAGGATTACTTTTTAGCAACTTCAGCTACTGAGCTGAGGGGCTGTCTGTAAAATGTCTGAGATGTATTGGTCCTCGGCTTCCTTATTTTGTTATCCTCAGCCACAATACAGGCTCGTTACTGATGTGGAAAAGCTAAAATTAGGGAGATTTTTCTCTTTTTTTGTCTGAAATTCCATTTCAGGTTTGATCCTCAAATGTGCTACTTGGTTTTGTAATGTTTACTAAATAATAATCCATGTGTTTGTTTTTGCTGATGAAAAACACACACTCTGTGTTTGGTTTGTTTGTTTTTTTTTTNNTTTTTTTTTTCCTCTCAGCTTTGTGATACCCAAGATGAAGTAGCCCAAACTCTGGCTGGAGTGGGAATCAACGGGCTAGGTATGTTTTGGGGGTTTTTATCCTCTGCTTAGCTTCTGTTGCCACCGCTGGTTCTCTGTGCTGCTGGCCCTTCCCTGTTCCCTCCCCACCTGGGAGAAGAATCACTCACTGAAATACCAGGGATGTTGCTTCTGGTGCCTTGGGAGGAAGTGAGGACTGAGAAGGGCTTCTCTGACAGTGGGTTGAAAAGGAATGGGCATTTGGGCATCTACACATCCTTGCAGTTCTCCAAGTGCTGGTGGATTTCAGTTCAGAGTTGTGTAGCGTTGATCTAAATCTATTTTTAGAGTGACTGCTGCTTTGTTTTAAGTGATGATCTTTTTTCCTCTGGCCTGTGTGTTGCTGCAGCCTGCTTGTCTCTGCTGAAATGTTTTTCTGCCCATAAATGCCTCAGCACAAAGGCTTCTAAAAGAATAGTTTCTCCCTGAGATCAGGACTGAATTTCCACCTTTAGAAGAACAGAGAGTTCCTTGTTATTATGAGTAATGATGGATGGGAGTGATAAGGCCTCTTTTAAATTTGGACTACAGTCTGTGCTGCAAAGATGCTACTTAACTCTTTTTGGAACTGACTGGTTTTTTTTTTCATCAGCAGAGATGGACACTGAGGAACTTGAGAAGGAGTTAGACAGTCTCCTCCAGGACTCCACCAAGGAGCCTGTAGATTTGCCTCCCGTTCCCCAGAAGGTGCTGAATCCCCCCATTTCTGATGCTGAGCTTGAAGCTGAATTGGAAAAGCTCTCTGTTGCTGATGGAGGTACGGATGTCGGCCAGTTGTGTTAATTAGCTGCTATTAGCATCCATGACAGCCTTCCAAAATGAAACACTGAAGTCTGAGCCAGGATCTTTCCCACTTCCAGTTACGCAGTTGAAAGCAAACTCTCCCAGTATCCCTGCTGGGAGCTCACTGGCTCAGCCTTGAGAGAGCTGCCCTCTTTGCTAGAAATTCTGCCTGGACTTTTTGCCATGGGGTAGAGGGAAAGTCAAAGGCCCTGGGAGGGAGCTGGTGCGTGGACTAGTTATTTTTTGTTGTCTTTTAACAAAGCGAGGCAGTGTTTTTTGTATGTTCTGGTAACAGTGGTAAAGTAGACCAGCATTTTCGTCCCTGTTGTTGCCAAGCACTCAGCATCTTCTCTAGATGCTGATTCTCTAGATTCTCTAGAATGCTTACTACATGTCATAGGTATGATACCTGCTTAAACTAGTACTAAACAAGTTTTATTTAGTAACAGTGAGTGACGTAAGCTTATAGGCTGGAATTCCATGCTGAGTCCTCCCCAGACTTGTCTTGGACAGGGATAAATAGACTTTAATTTTCCTTTCAGGAAGCTGTTAATGAATGGGCACATTCATTAAATTAAGAACACAGCCTGTCCATATTTCTGTCTTCCTATTTGGGCAGCTGATACTCTCAAGTTTAAGAGCAGAATGCCCAGCATCCCATGTCAAATGTGAAGCATTTGGGTTTCCAAGAGAGTTCAGTTGAAGCACTGAGACACTTGGAAGTTGTATTTGATAGTTATGATGTGGCTGATCTGATCCCTCTTGCTGATGAAAACTGATCTCTTTCTGTTGCAATTTTCTTTATAGATTTGGCACAAAAGACTCCCTCTACTTCCTCTGAACCCAAAACAGCTCTGGGACTGAATCTCTAAAGACCCAACCGAATCCTGTTGCTGCAGTTTGAGAAGTTGTCTTAAGGTTCCTTAACTAATGACTAGAACTTCTGGGGAGAGGGATCACGCTCCCCTGTTCTTCATGGATATCCCTTGGCTCAGCAACAGGATCTCCTGCCATGACAATCCACTCTGGAACTGGCCCCAGCTGGTGTTTGTCATCTCTGTGCCAACATCTGCACTGCTCTCAAATTGACTTACTGATCCCAAGTCACTCTGCAACATCCAGTTTTCCCCCTTCTGGGAACACAGTTCACTATTCTGCCTGGTGAAGATAAACTCTTCTATGTCCATAACAAGTGCTCGTTTTTTTTTTTTTTTTTTTTTTTTTGGTTTGGTTTTTTTTTTTCTTTCTTTTTCTTTGCTGTGGCTGATGTTGAGAATCTGAGTTGCAGCGATATTGCAGTTGCTCAACATTTGGCTGTTGGTGTGGTTGTTTAAAACACTTGGCACATAGGTACTGTCCTTAACATAATTTATCTGCAACGAGCTTAAACACCTTATGATAGTTCTCTCCCTCCCTGTCTGTATTTTGCACGGTCGTGGACAACTAGACACTGTAACTGTTCAATTGTAGGAGATTTTGTTGCTGCTCTAGGGGGCAGCAATTGCAAGCACAAGACAAAAATAATTCCTTTCTGTAACGATACTAAGGCCTTAAAAGGGAGACCTGCAAAAGATTTCAAATGAAGGAAGTTTCTGACTGTTGTGCTGAAGGCTTGCAGTCACTAAAATACAATTTTCTGCTTGCTCTTACTTGAAATTGGAGCCGTTTTGCTATTTTTTTTCTGTCTTCCCTGTTTGCAAAACTTCTTGGGAACTGCAGGGTGATCTGCTTTGAGCTCTGGCCTTGAGTGATGTGGGGTGGGAGGAGAAGGGATGCATCTTTTTTCCCCATTTTGAGAAGAGAGTTTCGTGTAACAGCCTTGGCTTTGCCTTCAGTCTTGATGATGCAATTCCACACAATCATGGGTTACCAGAAAGTCTAAAAGGACCCCCTGTAAATGTTTGTAACGGGGGAAAAAAACCAAAAAAGCAGCACAGCAGGTTTTTAGAGGCTGTCTTTACCCATCAGAAGTGAAATCCTCATCTTTTGCAGGTCCCTTTTTTATCATGCTTGTGCACACAGACGAGCAGAGAGCCCGGTACCTGCCATGGATAAAGTTCTTTCAGGAGGGGAATGTGCTATGAACTGGGCTTTCTGCAGACAGAGCCTGTGCCTGGCAGGGGAGCGACGTGCTGCTCTATAAACCAGTCCTCCTCTCCCTGCACCTCTCCCTGACTCGGAATGTATCCCTGTCACCAACCTTCCTGGCACCATACTCTGCCTCCAGCACCCAGTTCCGTTGCCAGAGCCATGGGGGTGGCAGTTTGGGTGAGTGATAAACGAGGGCTTCCCCCCCGTGGCCTGTTATTTATTGACAACCCACCTTTTTGCCCCAGAGGACGAAATTACAGGTCAGTAGGGTGCTGTGGTGGCTCTGGCTTCTTTGTCACTTGGTCCCAGAGTGCAGGCTGCTGCCAGGGAAGGGGTGCTGGAGCCACGTAAGGGTGTATCGGGGCTGCACATGGAATTATTTGAATTGACTTGAAGCTCTGTATTCCTTTCCTTTGTAAGTAAACGGGAGAAAAAACCACCGTGGTTTCTGCCTGTGTGTAATAAAGGGGAGGGGAGGAATGGAACCAGAGTCCTTTGTGGTGCCTCCTTTTCTTTGCCCGTGGTCACTGCCACCTCGGTGGTGGCCCAGCTCTGCTTCTGCATCTATAAAAACTTGGCTGCTGAAAGTAAATGCTGGGTTTGGGGTTGTACAGCCTTCATTTCACCAGTATTGTTTTGGAGAAGGCTCACTGCTTTTTTTCTTTCCTTCAGCTTGTCTTGTCTTTCCCCTTCTTTTTCATTGCTGAGCATCTCACAACCGTGCAGTTTCAAGGCTGCTTTGCCTGAGGCACCTCACTGTGGCCGTGGAGGAAACTGCTGTGCAGGGAAGTCAGGTCTCCTAATCACCCCCTTGGGTCTCTACTAAACAATATGTAAATCTTATTTTGGGACAGGGTTGTGTTTTTTTTGTCCAGCTCCTTGTCCTGCTTGTAATTAAGCAGCACAGCCGAGAGGACTGATACTGTTTTTTTCCCCTCTGTTTGGAGACAGTGAATCTAAATGGTGTAACCTGATGTATAAATTACTTAAAAGAAATTATTCCTCCTCCTCTGTGAGACCAGGATGCCTGAAGTAAGTGTGGAGCCTGTTTCCTCTGGGAAAAGGTCAGTACAGCCAGTATCACTGGATCCTTTTTTGTTTTTAAAGGATCTGATTCCTCCCCTGCTGTCAAAACTTGAATCTTCTCTGGCCATAAAGTCCAAATTGATTCCTTATAGGAATAAACACTCCTGTAATTCATGCACCCAAGGCTGCCCTTATGGAAGAGGCATTGAAGAGTTAAACCCAAGCAGCTGCTGCTTTATTTGAAGTGGCTTGTAATTTTCTTCCTTTGATGCAAAGTGGGGAATGTAATCAAGATGGCTGAATAGAGAATTTTAAGTATATTTTGGTGAGACAGCAGGGAAGGGAAATAGAGGGCAGCTTCTTGCTGGGTGAGGAAATTAAATATAAAAAAAAAACCCGAGAGCTGAATTGCCACCAAACTGGAATCTTATCATACTCGAGTGCTGTTTAAAATAGTATTTAACTTGATTCTCAGAAAAAATAGCAGCTGCTTATGCGAGGAAATGTAGGAACTGTTTAGTAATATAATGCAGCAGAACAGTTTGCTCAGTAAAAAAGGTTGCAGGTGGGAGGAGTTAATCTGTGAATGTGAGTAACTGCCTGTGTTTTGTTTGAATAACTGTATTTTATTTGCCTGTGACAACAGAGTTAAGGGCCCTTTCTTCGTTAGGGGTGTTCTGACATGCATGGAAATTGGGTAATGGATCCCTTTCCATCCTGTTTTCCCCCAGCTTTGAACGTCTGTGTGCGAGGGCGAGATCCTTTTTTGGATGTTCCTGAGGAGGAGGAGGAGGAGAAAGGCTTCCTCGAGGAATGATTTCCTGGAATTCCTTCTGGCTTGGCGTGTGCGACCTCAGTGTGCTGAGGGCTCCCACCCTGAGCCTCTGCTGGGATTTAATGTTGGGACATGTGGGACACGTCACCTGCCATCCCTGGTGGTGTGAAAGCAGCAGTGAAAACATCCTGTTGTTTGTGTCGTGTGACTTAAATCTCAAAAAATGTGGGAAAAAATGTCCTTTGGGGCACAGAAGATGAATCCTTTTGCACAGGGCAGTGCTCTGCTGGAGCCCTATGGGGTCTGGGCAGTTAAATCATAGAACCACAGAGTGGTTTAGGTTGGAAGCCTCCTCCTGGGGCTCCCCTCCCTCAGCCAGAGTCCCTCCCCAGCTTTCCTGGAGCCCCTTGAGGGACTGGAAGGGGCTCTGAGGTCTCCCTGGAGCCTTCTCCAGGCTGAAACCCCCCAACTCTTTTAACCTCTGATGAAATTCTGGTGAGGATGAAGGGAGCTGGGATGAAGGAGCCAAATCTTCTGAGACGGCTTTTGTTGCCATCTACCTTCCCTTCCTGGCATAGCCCCTTGGCAGGAGCAGGCTGCAGACGCTGGAACTAATGAGGCTTAATTAAACAAAGCCTTCAGAACAAAGTGCTGTGACCTGCTGGCAACAAGTTTCTTTTAAGCTGTCACAAAGCAAGCGTGCTGTTTGCTTTAGGAGTGAGCTGCTGGGTGCTGGATCTTCCAGAGAATAATGGCACTCTTGTTTGGAAGTTGTTCTTGAGCAGTCCCTGGGTTTATGCAAAGCCTGGGTTGCGGGGTCAAGTTAATTAAATCTCGGTGCAGCTGAGCTGATTCTGTGTAGATTGGCTGCTGCTTTCTTCAGAAGTGGTGGCTGTGACAGGCAAAGGGCACGGTGATACCCTCCAGCAACTGTCGATGGAATGAGGGAGTGAATGCTGAGCTGCCTTGGGGTTTTTCCCAGTTTGATTTGGAAAGCTTTTTGCTGCTCTTTCCCACCTCGCCCAGTTTACCAGCCAGGTCCCCGTTTGAGCAGCCGTTACAGAGCTGGCTCTTGAGGAAACTGGCCTCCTGAAGGATTTTTTTTCTGATATTTCTTAGGTCAGAGGAGCCCTTTTGCTTCCGGAGTAGTTAGTTACCAAGTGATGGATGGGATCTTCTTGTGTCCCAGGCTAAACTGTGCCCTGGTTCTTAATACCGTGCTCTTCCTCCCCTCAACGCAGGAGGGGAGAGTCTCGTGGAACCATTTTCTTGTCTGGAGTGAGAGTTTTATGGAGCAGGAAGAGAAATGGTTTTAGGGGAGATACCCTGCTCGTTCCCCAATTCTGCAGTACCACGACACCTGTGACTTTGGTTTATTTATCAAAAAATCTTATCACAGAGATGACCACAGTATCCTTTCTGCTCCTACACAAAACCTCTACTGAAAGACTGTCTGAAAACCATGCTGTGCCTGATACTTTTGGAAAGGAAAAGCTTTCAGATTTGTATGAGCATTTTTTTTTTTTTTTGCCTGCAGACTTGAAAGAATTTTGCAGTAGAAAGAATTTTGCAGTTTTGCACCATTTGTAGCTGGGCATCTCGGGATGGGGGAGAGTAACTGGTTTAGGGTCGTATATCTCAGTGCCTGTGCAGTGAATTTAGGCATCTCTTCTTCTGAGATCAAGCACACTAAATTTCCATCCTGATTTGCATTGAAGACCCTCAAATCCCACTCGACTTTATTCTTTTTACCCCTTCAATCCTATCGCCTAATTCCCGAGCAACTTACCCTGCTGGCTGGGGGCTCCCAATGTCCTTCTTGGCTCTCAGAGGGACCCACCTGCAGCGTTGGGGACCTGGTGTGTGGGCAGAGAAGGGTCTCACTCGTGTGAGATCCAGAGGGAAGAGCGGAGCAGCCTGTTTCACCAGCAGAGAAGGGGTGTCTGCAAGGTTAGAAAGAGCCCGATTCCCTCTTAATTCCAGCAGCGAGTCCCAGCCTGGCCAGTGGAGAAAAGGGATTGACTGGGAATTCTGTAGCAGGCACCAGATCAACAACGGGTGAAGAGCTTCTGAGAGAGAGGAAGGTTTGCAGCAAAGCCCTCCCAGCTCCCTCGAGTGCCGGAGGTGAGTGCCAGCTCTCTGTGAGCGACAGGCTGTGAAGAAAGAAAAGTGGGGTGGGAGGCAAGAGAGGGGAAAAAAAACCCACCATCAAAGGCCACATTGTCAGCAGGAGATTTGGAAAGGAATCAGAGCTTCAAGCACTTTTCCTTGTGCTGGGTCATCTGGCTGCGTGTGAGAGCTGGGAGGACAGCAGTTGGTGCTTCTGAGAGATCAGCAGAGCAGCAAAAAAGGGATTTTGGATGCTGATGGGGACTTGAACGGCTGTGGAACCTCTCGAGGGACTGGAACAAAGGGGAGAACCCATGGATGGTTTTTACTCCTCCGCAGAAGGAGATGGGCAGGATGTGATCAACAACACCAGTGGTGGGAAGAGCTGGGCAGGGGAAGGCAACTCCAAGTTGTCCTTCCGTGTGGTGACAGCTGCTTTGCTTCTCCTTCTCATCCTCTCCACCCTCCTGGGCAACACCCTGGTGTGTGTGGCTGTGGTCAAGTTCAGACACTTGCGCTCTAAGGTCACCAATTTCTTCGTTATCTCCTTGGCGGTGTCCGACCTCTTTGTGGCCATCCTGGTGATGCCCTGGAAGGCTGCCACCGAGGTGGTGGGGTTCTGGCCCTTTGGGGCTTTCTGTGACATTTGGGTGGCTTTCGATATCATGTGCTCCACAGCTTCTATCCTCAATTTGTGCATCATCAGCCTGGACCGTTACTGGGCCATTTCCAACCCCTTCCGCTACGAGAGGAAGATGACGCAGCGCGTGGCTTTCATCATGATTGGGGTGGCTTGGTTACTGTCCCTCTTGATTTCCTTCATCCCAGTGCAGCTGAAGTGGCACAAGGATCGTGAGCTCTTTAGCCAACAGGAACCAGGTTTTAATGGCACCAGGAAGGAGGAGAACTGTGATTCCAGCCTCAACAGGACTTATGCCATCTCATCTTCCCTCATTAGCTTCTACATCCCTGTTGCCATCATGATTGTGACCTACACCCGCATCTTCCGCATTGCCCAGCGGCAGATCCGCAGGATCTCCTCCCTGGAGAGGGCAGTGGAACATGCCCAAAACTGCCACAGCAGCGACTGCCCTCATGAGGCCTCCCTGAAGAACTCCTTCAAGAAGGAGACCAAGGTCCTCAAGACCCTCTCCATCATCATGGGCGTCTTTGTCTTCTGCTGGCTGCCCTTCTTTGTGCTCAACTGCATGGTGCCCTTCTGTAATCTTGACCTCCACGAGCCAGGGGAGCTACCTTGTGTCAGCGAGACTGTCTTCAACATCTTTGTCTGGTTTGGGTGGGCCAACTCTTCCCTCAATCCTATCATCTATGCCTTCAATGCAGATTTCCGGAGAGCTTTTGCCACCATCTTGGGCTGTGGTTGCCTTTGCCCCAACAACACAGTGGAGACGGTGAACTTCAGCAACGAGCTGGTCTCCTACCACCACGACACCACCTACCAGAAGGAAGTGGTGACCCTCAGCTACCCCCAGCTTCTCCCCCATGCTGCTCTACAGATGGAAAGCCACGAGGTGGCCTTTGAGAAAATTTCTCAGATCTCTGAGCCCTCCCAGAGCACCTTGCCTGCGGTGATGCATGTGGAGTGTGAAATGGCAGTTTCACTAGAGAAGATCACACCTTTCACCAGCAAAGCTTTCTATTGAGAACAGGGTTGGGGAAAGGGTGGTGGGATGGTCTCAGGGAAAGATGGAAGCAGGGACGCCATTGCAGTTGCCTATTTTCTGAGGAGTTTACATGGATACTGTACTCTGTCTGGGCAGGAGTTTGCATTAGTAAGTGTGGAATAGGCAGAGTGATTCTCCAGATGGCTCAGGGGCTTCAGATGTGTGGGTTTTGCAGCTCGGTTTCAGATCCAGCCTGGGTGGGCAGCCGAGAACCGTGTTGCTGCTTTCTCTAGTTGACCCAATGGAAAAATGCTTTCTGCAAAAGATGAAAATGCAAGGGCTTGAATTCCACTTTCCTTGTGACTTCAGCTGAGAAAGCAAAGACTGTTGTGTGGTCTGTTGAGCCTCTCCTCTGTAGCTCATGAAGTAAAAAAACCAGCTGTGCTTGTGGGGGGAGAGGATGGTTTTGCCACTGTGTCCAAAGGGCCATCAGCCCAAGGTCGCTCAGTGGGCACAAGCCAAAGGGCAACTACTTTCTTGGCAACAAATGCCACTGTCAGAACGAGATAATGCTGCCTTGTACTTGGTGGGACGGTGCTTTGGGAAGCACCTTTTGCTTGGGAACCCCCCATTTCTGGTGGGCTGTGCAGGAAGGAGATCAACAGCCTTGGTAGGACAACTCTTAAGCTCAGCTCTTCAGTAGCCCCTTCCAGTCCCTCAAGGGAGCCTAGAGGAGAGATGGGGAGGGACTCTTTATGAAGGAGGGGAGCCCCAGGAGGAGGGGGAAGGGTTTGAGACTGAAAG
>BJBW01003709.1:3038-13785 GCA_004320125.1 Scolopax mira | reverse complement strand
ATGGGGGGGGGGGGGGGCCCGGGGGGGGGCCCCCCCCCCCCCCCCCCCCCCGCACACACTCTTCCCCCCCCCCTCCTCCTTCGGTTGCGGCGGGAGGCGGCCGGACCGCCCCGCACCCGGGCATGGTGTGCGGGAGGGGGGGCCGCTCCGCCGCCCGCCGCGCCCCCCCGCCGCGCCATGGAGCTGGAGAACATCGTGGCCAACACCGTCCTGCTCAAGGCCCGCGAAGGTACCGCCCCCCCCGGTGTGTGTGTCTGTTCCCGATCCCGGTGTCCCGTCCCGTCCCCGCTCCCACGCTGCATCCCGCACCCGCATCCCCCTCCCAATGGGCACCCCGCGGTGGGCACCCGCGCTGTCCCGGGCCGGGGGTGGCTGGTGGGGGGGGGCTCATCCCGCTTGGCAACGCCGAGTGTTCCCCCCGCCCCGGGGGACAGCTGCCCCCCGCACTGGGAGGACGCGTCCGTGCGTCTGTCCTGCCTCCCGCCCCGCAGACAGGGGGATGCGGGGGCACGGGGTTTGAAAAGCAAGTTTGGGAGCCGTTTCCCCCAGTCATGCGTGTGACGAGGTGCCCCGGGCTCAGGACGTTGGGTCGGCCGAGAGCTCCTCCGTCCCCTCCCTCCCTCTGTCCGTCCGTCCGTCCCTCCGTGCCAGCGGGACGACTCTCATGAGCAAAACTTTGCGGGTGCCCGGGGGGGGGCCGGTGCAGGCCTGAGCGGAACGGGCGCCGCCGGGAAAAACACGTCCCCGCCGGTCCCGGGGGTGTGTGTGGGGGGGTGCCGGTGCCCTCACCCCGCTTTGAGCCCCGCCGGCCGCTGGGGCGAGGCCTGGGGGGGGTACCAAGGGCTTTGGGACCCCCACCCCCCCCCGGGAATCGGGGCTGGGCAGGGGATCCCGGGGGAGCGCGGGCGCCTTTGTTTGCTTTTGGTTTTCCTTTGGAAAAGCAGCGCCCTCGTCCTTAAACCTTCGTGACCGAAACGGCCCCGACCGGGTGGGGGGGGGGACGGGCGGCTCGGGGGTCACCCCATTATTATTATTATTTATTTTTTTGCCAATCCCTGTCTCCCGAAGGTTTCCTTCCTCCCCGTCCCGCTCCCTCCCAGCAGCACCGGAGACGCTGTGGGTCCGAGACCCCCCGGGGAGCTGCCGGTGCCCAATCTGGGGAGGGAGAGGTTCCACCTGGGGGGGACCTTGGGGCGGCCCAACCGTTGGGACCGGTCGGTGCTCCCTGCCGGGGGCTGGGCCCTGCTCCGCTCCCGAGGGATGCACGACGGACGCCCACGGGAGCCTGAGCCTTGTCCCAGACGGGGGGTTTTGGCCTGGGGGGGGCACCAGGGGGCCTGGGCCACCCGCGGTCGCCAAACGGGTTAATGTCGGTGTGCGAGGGCTGCGAGCGGTGCCGGAAGCCGGGACGAGGGCTGGGTCCCGCTTCCCTCCCCGGGGGGGGCCTGGGGAGAACCGGAGCTGCCTCAGTGGAAAGCTGAGCCCCCACCTAACGTGACCAGGGGTTCCCCACATCTGGGGGTCATGGGTTGACCTCCTGCTGGGGGCGCTGCCATCGCATTTGGGCAAATTCCCCCCTTCTGAGGGTGTGCTGGGGGGGCTCACACTGTTCCTCCCCAAGCTGCTGCCCACCCACTGCCACCCTCAAAAGGACCTTGCCGTGCTGCAGGTCTCCCCCTGTGGCCTCGTGATCCTTCCCGTGGGGCACCTGGGGGCTTTTCTGGGGGGCTGCTCCCCCCACCACGAGGGCTGCAGGGGGCTCGGTGACCAGCTCCCCACTGGGGCCACTGGAGATTTTGAGGGAGAAGGGCCCCGAGGGCTCCTGAAGCTCCGGGAGCCAAAAGGGCTTGTCTGCCCACGGAAGTGCCCGGGGTAAAACCCCAGGAGCGAGCGGCGCAGGGGAGATAAGAGGTGGTGAGTAAGGTTTATGGCTCACCGGGACGGGGGCAGACGGGTCCACACCTCCCCGGGCATCGGGGCCATCTCCTCACACTGGTGGTGGGGGTCCTGGGGGGGACACTCCTGCCTGCTGGGGGGCTGTCGCTGCTGCCGGCAGCTGTTGGTGTAAGACCCCCCATAGCATGTGCCGTGCCCTTTGGCAGGTGGGCTCCTTTCTGCCCAGGAGCTGTTTTATTTTCCTTCCCGCAGCGTTTCTGGTTGCCGCAGTTGGGCTCAGCGTCCTCACGGGGGTTCACCCGGGGGCAGCGGGGCCGAGGGGAGCTCTGGGTTCTCGTTTTATCTCCCCTGCTGCCTCCCATCCCGCTCCCCGGTGGGCAACTGGCTTCTGTTGGCACGGGCAGGGAGTGGGCAGCGGTGGGATGACCACTTCTGTGAAGAATTTCTTCCTAATGTCCAAATAATCCTACCCTGTTGCATCTTGAAGCCATTCCCTCTTGTTCTGTTGCTGATTGCTTGTGAGAAGAGACCAGCCCCAACCTCTCTACAGCGTCCTTTCAAGTAGTTGTAGAGAGGCATGAGGTCTCCCCTCAGCCTCCTCTTCCTCAAACGAAACAGCCCCAGCTCCCTCAATCGTTCTTCATAGGATTTATTCTCCAGGCCCTTCACCAGCTTCGTTCCTGGCTTTTCCCAGCCAAGAAGCACATTCCCGGGGGAGATGAGTTGGGGAGTGGGTGATGAGCTTTAATTGTCTTTATTGTCACAGCGAACAAGTTTGGGATTTGGAAGGGATGCTGTCGGGCTGGCACCTGCAGGGTCTGTGGAAGAGGCAGGGAGGGAATGAGCTCGGCCACGAAGCTGTGGCCTCTGAGCATCCCGGTGAGGTCAGGGCTGCCGGGGCCACCCATTGGATGGCTCCCAGGGTGGGAAGCTGGGCATCACCCCCTTGCTGGCCCCCCGGGGGGCTCCAGCCTGGGCACCGTGAGGCTGCTCCTCTTCCTCAGGCACCGAGGAGGCTGTGCCATCCGTGTCAGGACAAGCAGGGTGCCCAGGGACCCTCTCCGTCCCACCACCGAGGCTGCTCCGCCGGCTGGCGCGGGGCTATTCCTGCCGGAGGTGACGGCAGGAAGCTCTGCCCGGCCGAAACACCGGCCCCGCCAGAGCCCAGCTCCGCGGCGTCCCCTGGGCTCGCCTCGGCGTCACCGGGGCCGGCGGCGGGCGGTGCTGGCTGGCCACCAGCTGGGAGCCACACTGATGTCGGGTCCCTGCAGAGATGACTTCACGAGCCAAGCATCCACCCGGGAGGAGCGTCTGCTGCTGCGGGGCCATCCCTCTGCCCCCTCCTCATCCCCAGGGAGTCCCTGTCCCCGAGGGGGCAGAGGCCGGGCTGCTGCAGCCCCAGGGGCAGGTCGGGGGGCTCAGAGGGGAGATAAAGAAACCAGATGTTTAATGGGAGGGAGCGATGCGGGGCCATGGCATTGTTCGTGGAGGAAACGTGCACCCCCTGAGGGTGGGTGTCAGGAGGATGGAGCTGGTCTTTTCCCAGTGGTGCCCAGGGACAGGACAACAGGGAACATGGGAAGTTCCACCTAAACATGAGGAGGAACTTCTTTGCTGTGATGGTGGCAGAGCCCTGGCAGAGGCTGCCCAGAGAGGTGGTGGGGTCTCCTTCTCTGGAGACATTCAAACCCCCCTGGAGACATTCCTGTGGGACCTGCTCTGGGTGGCCCTGCTCTGGCAGGGGGTTGGACTGGATGATCCAGGGGTCCCTTCCCACCCATGTGATTCTGTGACCCCTTCTTCTCCCTCTCCACGGCTGCAGGAGGAGGTGGCAAGCGGAAAGGCAGGAGCAAGAAGTGGAGGGAGATCCTGCGGTTCCCCCACATCAGCCAGTGCGAGGAGCTGCGGAAGAGCCTGGGTGAGTTGTGGAGGGCACTGGGGATGGGCAGAAGGGGGTCCCGGCTCCTGGGACAGCTCGGTGTGCTCGGCACGGTGTGTGGCACGTCCTGCCTTCCCTTGCAGAGCCGGAGTACGGCAGCCTGTGCCAGAAGCAGCCCATCGGCCGGCTGCTCTTCCGGCAGTTCTGCGAGACGCGGCCGGAGCTCCTGCGCTGCATCCGCTTCCTGGACGCCGTGGTGAGGGACCCCGCAGGATCCCACCCCTCCTCGGGGACCCTGGCTTCTTCCCGGGATGGGGCTGGTGGCGGGGTTTTGCCCAGTTCCCACAGCGGGTCCCAGGGTAGTGGCTGTAGAGCGGAACCCAGGGTGGGCTGGGAGGGATGCAGAGACCACCCCATCCCAGTGCGGGTTTCTATCTGGATTGTGCTGGAGGAAGACCCCCCCCCCCACCCCGAGAGATCATGCTGGGTCTCCATCCCACTTTCCTGGGATGATGCCCTCCATCCCAGCAAGCTCAGAGTGATGCTGGGGAGCCCACCCCACCCTGGTGCGAGGTTTACCCCGGTGCCAGGAGATGCTGGGGATGGGGAACACGAGCCCCATCAAAGGATCCGTGTGCCCCCCTGCTGCAGGGTGTGGGGTGTGGGTCAGCAGTGACCCACTGCAGCAGCACCCCCCTTTCCCCTCCCCTGCCCACTGTGGGGAGCAGTGTGGGAGACCCCCCTGAGGGCTGCCAGCACCCCTGATAGCCCCCAGTGCAGGCAGCTGCCCGCGGGGTGGGTGCAGATGGATCCCTCTCCCCACGGGGGGGCACAGGGCAGAGCCATGCCCCGTGCCCTCTCTGCAGCCCCCTCCTCTCCCCCGGGCACCCCAGGCGGACTACGAGCTCTCCCCGGATGAGAAGCGGAAGGAGATGGGGGAGGAGATCATCCACCAGTTCCTCAAGCAGGAGGTGAGTCCTGGGGGGGCTTTCTTTACCCCCCCTCTAGGCAGCCCAGAGCGGGATGGGGTGAGGATGGGATGGGAGCAGGGGCAACAGCGAGGGGTCTTTTGCTGGCCGTGGAGCAGTGTCTCCTCTCTCCGGGCATCCCGGTGGCACCCATTGCCCAGCTGGGATCGTGGTGGGAGAGGGGGGGTCCCGGGGGTGTGGGTGGTGGGTGTGCATCCCTCTGCTCCCCTCGCAGTCCCCGGATTTCCTGCCTGAAGTGGGGCAGCCCCACGCCAGCCGGTGCCTGCAGGACCTGCAGAAGAGCCCCTGCAAGGACCTCTTCAGCAGCTGCCTGCGGTGAGTGTCCTGCCCCGGGGAGGGGTGCCCAGGGGGAGGGAAGGGGGGGTGACACCAACCATCCCCTCTCCCCCTGCAGTCCCCTGCATGAGTACCTGAGCGGGGACCCCTTCGCCGACTACCGGGACAGCATGTATTTCGACCGGTTCCTGCAGTGGAAGTACCTGGAGAGGTGAGTGGGGGGAGTTTCGGGGGGGGGGAGGGTGTTCCAGGGGTCTTGGTGGGGGGTGTCCAGGGGATGACACCCCCGGGGCTGTGTGTTTCAGGCAGTCAGTCACCAAGGACACCTTTCGGCAGTACCGGATCCTGGGCAAGGGGGGTTTCGGAGAGGTACGGCCATGGCTGGGGACAGGGGGTGATGGGGGGCTGCTGGGGGCTCACCCTGATGCTCTGTGTGTGTCCCCCCCTCCAAGGTGTGTGCCTGCCAGGTGCGGGCCACGGGGAAGATGTACGCCTGCAAGAAGCTGGAGAAGAAGCGGATCAAGAAGCGGAAAGGGGAGGCCATGGCCCTGAACGAGAAGCAGATTCTGGAGAAGGTCAACAGCCGGTTCGTGGTGCGTGCGGTGGTCTCCTGGGGGGGGTCGGGGAGCCGGGGAGGGGGTCCAGGGCTGGTGCTGATGGCCGGGGTGGGGGCACACAGGTGAGCCTGGCGTACGCCTACGAGACGAAGGATGCTCTTTGCCTGGTGCTGACCATCATGAACGGCGGCGACCTCAAGTTCCACATCTACAACATGGGCAACCCCGGCTTTGAGAACGAGCGCGTGGTCTTCTACGCGGCAGAGATCTGCTGTGGGCTCCAGCACCTGCACCAGGAGGGCATCGTCTACCGGTGAGACTGGCGTGGGCACGGGGTGGCCGCAGGGGACCCCCTCGGTGCTGAGCTGTCCGTCTGTCCCTGCAGGGACCTGAAGCCAGAGAACATCCTGCTGGATGACGATGGTGAGGAGGGAGCTGCTGGGTCTGGCGCTGCCCGTGCTCTTGGCTTTGGGGATGGGTCTCTCTGTGCTTGCTGGGGGGAGGTCTCTGACTGTGTTTTGGGGAGGATCTGCAGGGATATGGGGTGGCACTTCCCTGGGATGATGCCCTCCATTTGGGGCACTTCCCCTGGGATGATGCTCTCCGTGAAGGGGCACTTTCCCTGGAATGATGCCCTGAACGCCCTCCCTGCCCCAGGCCACATCAGGATCTCCGACTTGGGGCTGGCTATCAAGATCCCTGAAGGCGAGACCATCCGTGGCCGCGTGGGCACCGTCGGCTACATGGGTAAGCGTGGGGGCTGCGCCCTGGCCCGGGGGTCCCCGTGCCGTGGCGTGCCGGGTCGCTGACGGGGTGGGGGCCGTGCCTCGTAGCCCCAGAGGTGATCAACAACGAGCGCTACACCTTCAGCCCCGACTGGTGGGGCCTGGGCTGCCTGGTGTACGAGATGATCGAGGGGCAGTCCCCCTTCCGTGCCCGCAAGGAGCGGGTGAAGCGGGAGGAGGTGGAGAAGCGGGTGCAGGAGGACCAGGAGCCCTACTCGGACAAGTTCGGCGAGGATGCCCAAGCCATCTGCAAGATGGTGAGCTTGGAGAAGGGCTGGTTGCCCCCCGCGGGATGGCTCCGTGCCCTCGCCATGACCACCCATCCCCCTCCCCAGCTCCTGGCCAAGGACCCCAAGCAGCGGCTGGGCTGCGGGGCCGAGGGGGCGGCCGAGGTGAAGCGCCACCCCTTCTTCAGGAGCATCAACTTCAAGCGCCTGGAGGCCGGCATCATGACCCCTTCCTTCGTGCCAGACGTAAGGGCAGGGCAGGGGCGGGCACCCATGGGGTAGGGATGGAGGGGGGGGTATGACCCCCTCTTCCTCCTGCTGACAGCTCTCGGGGCCCCCGCAGCCCCGGGCAGTTTATTGCAAGGACGTGCTGGACATCGAGCAGTTCTCCACCGTGAAGGGCGTCAACCTGGACCAAGCTGACAATGATTTCTACGCCAAGTTCGCCACCGGCAGCGTCCCCATCCCCTGGCAGAACGAGGTATGGGGGGGGCACAGGGCTCTAGGGGGGTCTCACCCTGGGGGGGTCTCACCCTGCTGCCGGGGCTGCCCGTGCCCATCGCCCCTGGTGACCAGACACCCCTCTCCCCGCCCAAGATGATCGAGACCGAGTGCTTCAAGGACCTCAACGTGTTTGGACCCAATGGGACCCGCTCCCCAGACCTGGACTGGAGGCAGCTGCCCGACCCCCCCAAGCGCAGCCTCCTGCAGAGGCTCTTCCGGCGCCACGTAAGAGATTGGGGGGGGGTATTTATTTTTTGGGGAGGGGGTGCCTGGGGGTCTCCCCAACACCCCCCCCCCCCGGCTCACCATATGCTGTCTGTCTGTCTGTCCCTCACAGACGGCCGACTGCACCATCGGCACCACCATCCACCCCTCAGCCCCGGCTGCCGTGAACTCGCACCCTCCCCCGGCCAACGCTGCCTGTCGAGCCCTGACACCCTCCTGACCCCTCTTGCTATCCTGGGGGAGCCCCCAGATCCCCCCCCGTTGCCCTCTCAGGGTTATCCGGGGTCCCTGGGGATGCTGGCAGGGACCCACACTGCCACTGGCTTGGGCGGAGAGCGATGGAGGGGCAGGAACGGGTTTGTCCCCCCCCAACCCTGGCATCCCCTTTTGCTCTCGGGGGGTTCCTGCAGGGCCCTCATACACCCCCCTTCCCCCCCCAGGGTGCTGCCAGGGGAAGGGACCAGGGCAGGGACCTATTTTTGCTGCATTTGAGCCCATTATCTTATCTCCAGCTCAGTGCATGACCTCTGTGGGCATGGGGGGGGCTGCGCTCTGCGTAGAGCAACAAAGGCAGCCTTGGAGTGGGGGGGGATACCCCCAGCCCCCCCCCGCCCCTTCAGGAGGGACGGGGACCCCCCGACAGAGCCCCCTCCCTGGGCACACACAGTCTCCCCCCTCCTGCTCTGGCCAGCACCTGTGAAATGGGCTCAGAAAAGGGAATTTTCTCCAATGGGGGTGGGCACGGGGGCTCCCTCTGCCCCCAGGGCAGCCTCGGGGTACCCTAGCCTTGTCCTGGGGTGCAAGGGATGGACGGTGCACGTGGGTGTGCGAGGGACAGTGCCCATGGGCTGGGGGGGCGAGGGGGTGACGTGCTGCAGGTGCCTTTGGGCCCCGGTGAATCTCTGCCTTTGGTTTACATTCTATCGGGTTTTTTGTACATTTGTAAACTTTTGTTGTAAATATTTGTATGTTTACTGCCGGGATGTATATTTTTAAGGTAAAAGCTGCAAACAGAGCTGCCTGGTGACTTTGTGGGGGATGGGGGCTCAGTGGGGCTGTTTCTTCTCCCCCAGCGTTTTCTCCCTCCCCCTGCCCCCCGGGATGTGAGGGGGGGGGGGTGTGCTGGATGTTTGTCCCGGTGTGGAGCCGTGCTGGGTGTCCCCTCGCTGGCTGTGTACCCCTCCTTGTCCCCACCCCCCCCAGCCTGGCATGGCATCCCCAGCCGAGGGTCCGGGCAGGTCCGAGCTGTGGCCAGGGCCAAATCCTGCCCCAAGAAGGTGAGCGGTGCCAGAGCTCAGGGGCTCAGCAGGACAGACCAGCCACGCTCCCTCCCGTCCTGATGGAGAGGTGCCATCCTGGTGCCCGAGGTGGGTGCTGGGACCTGAATCCCCTCCCCAGAGCCATCCCTGGTGCCATGGTGCCATCCCCAGTGCCACAGGAGGGCTGCTGTCCCTTTTCCTTGCAGGCTCGATGGACACAGTAGGCAACACAGCAGCTGGCACCAGCATGGGACCCCCAGGGGACATCTGGAGGAGATGCCGAGGTGACATCAGGAGCTGGTGAGGTCTTTTTGCGGGTGTAGGTGGAGAGATGTCCCAATTCACCAGACCTTCCTGGGGCTCCTGGGTGCCTTTTTTGGCACAGCTTCCTGCCAGGCTGCGGGTCTCGGCGTGTGGCTCTGGGGTGTTGACCTTGTGCACCACGTCGCAGTGTGACTGTCCCTCTTGTCCCCTCCCGAGGGGCTCCTGTTCCTCCAGGCCCTCCCCTCCCCATCCCGGAGCCGCAGGGGTGGCTCTGCCCCGGGCTGTTTTGGTTCTTCTCACAAACAACAGTGTGTCCTTGTGCTGAGACCTTGTGCCCAGCAGCGCCTGCTCCCTCTGGGATAACAGCCATCCCAGCTGGGGGGGGGTCTCCTGCCACCCTCCCCATCCCTGGGGTGCTCCAGCTGCATCCCCAGCAGGGCAGGCTGAGGGGTGCAGGGGGTCTGGGAAGGTCTCACCCCCTCTCCCCGGGCACCCCTGGGTGCTCACTGTGTTATTTGGCATGAGCTGCAGGGTTGGGAGCTCCCAGCAGTATCTCAGGGATTTAACCACACATCCGCCCCAAACTTTTCCTCCCCCCACTGTGCAGGTGTGTGTGGAGCAGGTGGGCGAAGCCCCCCTGGTTGGGGGAGAGCTGTGGTGGGATCCCAGGAAGGATGGGGGTCCCACCTTGTAGCACCCCCAGCAAGCAGGGATTTCCTAGAAAATGTTTGGGAAGGGGATGGTGCAGCTTCTGGCTTCTTCCTACCCCCCCCGCCCCACCTCCCTCCGCTCTCAGCACCTCCATCCATTCCCCCATCGCCGAGGTGGGTGTGAGGGGTCTCCTCTTCCTCGTGATGGAGAGGACCCATCCTGGGGAGCAATGGGGACCGTTCCTGATGGCAGGTAGGACCCATATTGTCTCTTGGGGGGGACTGGGGGAGGCGAGGGGGTCCCTGGGACTGAAGAGGGGGTGCAGCGAAGGGGGTTGACCTCCCCCTGGGCCCAAGCTGTTGCGACAGCGGGGAGGAAGGTCAGGTCCCCCGCAGGAGGGTGCGGGGCTGACGTCAAAGGAAGCAGCTGGTGATTCACGGGTTCCCGGGGCTGTGGGGCCGTAACTCATCCCACAAATGTCATTTCATCCTTGAGCCTTATCGCCCCTGCCCACCGCTCCCAGCCCCACGCAGATAAACCAGCCTCTGGGACACACACACATGGGGGGGGGCTCTGTGCTCTGTGGGGGGAGGACTGAGCATCCTCCAAAACACTCTTGCCCGTGCGATGTGTGTGAAGCATCCCTGGGGCTGCCCTTGGTCCCCCACCAGTCCCTGGCCCCCAGGTGTGTCCCTGGCACAGGGATCCCCCACAAAGCACCGTATGGTATTTGCTGCTTCTCTGCTTGGGCAGAGGAGAACCTCATGAAGTTCACCAAGGACAAGTGTAGGGTCCTGCACCTGGGGAGGAAGAACCCCAGGCACCAGTAGAGGTTAGGGATGGACCTGCTGGGAAGCACTTCTGAGGAGAAGAATCTGGGGGTCCTGGTGGAGAGTAAACTCTCCAGGAGCCAGCAATGTGCCCTTGTGGCCAAGAGGCCAATAGGATCCTGGGCTGCGTAGGGAAGAGGGTGGCCAGGAGGTGGAGGGATTGAAGCATCTCCCTTGTGAGGAAAGGCTGAGAGAGCTGGGACTCCTGAGCCTGGAGAAGAAAAGGCTGAGGGGAGACCTTATTCATACTTCCAAGGATCTAAAGGGTGGGTTGAAGGAGGATGGAGCTGGACTCTTCCCAGTGGTTCCCAGTGAGAAGATGAAGGGCAATGGGCACAAGCTGGAACAGGGGAAATTCCACTCAAATGTGAGGAAGAACTTGTTTGGGGTGAGGGTGTCAGAGCC
>BJBW01003708.1:33789-63317 GCA_004320125.1 Scolopax mira | reverse complement strand
CCCAGGATGGGGTTGGCTTTCTGGGCTGCCAGCACATGTTTTCAGGACACGTTGAGCTTCTTGTTCATCAACAGCCTCAAGTCCTTCTCCTCAGGAATGCTCTCCAGCCATTCTCCACCCAACCTGTATTCGTGCCTGGGATTACTGTGACCCAGGTGCAGGACCCTGTACTTGGCTTGGTTGAACTTCATGCAATTTGCACGAGTCCACCTCTCCAGCCTGTCCTGGTCCCTCTGAATGGCATCCCTTCCCTCCAGGTGTGTCAACCACACCACACAGCTTGGTGTCATCAGCAACCTTGCTGAGGGTGCACTCTATCCCACTGTCCATGTCTCCAACAAAGGTGTTAAACAGCACTAGTCCCAGTACTGACCCCTGTGGAACACCACTCATCAGTGGCAACCACTTGGACATTGAACCATTGACCGCAACCCTTTGAGTGTGTCCATCCAGAAATGGAAAAGCAGAGTGGAAAAAGGAAGTGGAAGTTTCCATCTTTTTACCAAAACAAAGCATTATCTGGTGGAAGGTGGACAGGTCCCAGCATATCCACCTTCAATACAGCTCTAAGTCATCCCCACTTTGAAAATTCACACTAAAACCATCTCTGCCTGAAGATAGCCTGAGACTGGGACAAGATAATGGGGGTTACATATATTTGGAAGGGGTTGAATTAGATTATTTGCTCACAAGAGGACAAAACATCCCCTGTGAAAGCTGATTGGCCTCTGTATGCTCAAATACCCCAGCATCTTAACTTTGGAGAACAGTTGAAAGGACCAGTGTTGGGCTAGACTCTGCCATTGCTGGAGGAAAGCTTGCCTTTGTGGGCAAACCCTTGGGGTGATGACACAGAGTGGTTTGGGAACAAGAAATGAGTAGTGAGCATCATTTGCCACAGCCTCCCCCTCTCCAGACAGCCTCCTCCCGAGGAGTGGTGATGTGCCATCCCACAGGGAAGGGGACCAGCATGCTTGGCCATGTTATTTATGGACCACAAGGAGCCAGAACAATTCCACCAGGCTTTGCTGGCACTCTGGCTCACTCCTCCCAAGTTTTAGTTGCGTATGTGCTCAGTCCCATAAAAAAATAATCAAATCAGCCCACGCCAGCTTGCTGGTAGTTGCCAAGTACCTTGCTGCCAGGTAAGCCCAGGGATTTTTTAAGGACAAGCATTCTGTTCTTCTGCCTTGAGGAAATGATGCGATTTTCACGTGTCCCCGCTGCAGAAGGAATGAATGAGACGTTTGACGGAGGACACATTAGTAAAGGCTGGCAAGCCTGCTGGCTCCGGGTTTTATATGGAGCACTGAAGGCTTTTTTTCCACTCATTTCTGCCATGAGCGGTTGGAAAGGGTGATAAACAGCAACGGTAACCACACAAAGCCATCCCCACCTCTTCCTGCCTGGGATAGGTCGATCTTTCACATCCAGGGACACCTCCAGCCCAGGGGCTGGCAGAAGGAGGCAGTTGCCCAAGGAGATGCCTAAATTTGGGGGATGGTTCTTTGCTGCAGAGGTTGCCCAGTAACTGGGAGATGTTTCCAGCTGCAGCAAGGAGGATAGTAACCTCCTGTGCCTCTGTAGTCAATGTTTGCTCCCCAAACCCGAGCTCCAGGACAAAAAGACTCAAGACTCAGTTCCTCCTTTGGCTGTGCAAAACCAGCCTGGCTTCCTCAGGGGGGAAAAATTAAAAAAAAAAAAAACAACAAAAAACTAAAAAGAAGCACAAACAACAAATCCAAACTTACAAACTTCAGCAAAACAGCATTCTTCTCCCCAGGCAAATATTATTTATTAGAGCTTTTGGGTTGGTTTGTTTTTTTTTTTTTTTTAACCCATTGTACCTAAATTTTAAGTGGGATTTACATCCAGTCATTTGTGCAGCTTTATCAGATTAATCTAGGTTTTTTTCCCCACCCCTGTCAGATTTCAATTTGGTATTGAAGTTAATTCCACTTACTGGTTTGCATTTGGTTCCGTGTGAGTAACCTGACAGTGCTGAGGAACTTATATTTGCTTTAAGAAAAACTGTCTGATTAAAGATTGAGGTTGTGAATAGAAAATTATGTTGCTCCAAAAATTGCCTAGACCAGCCAGAAATGCACCCATGCTTCAGCTGAGTTTCTAGATGGATTTGGGCAAAGCCCTTAGCTTTTTAGCTTCCCAAGGAGTTCCAGCCATTTACTGGGGAAAAATCAGCATCTCCCAAATGATGCCTCATCAGCTCTACCCAAAGCAGTGAATGGCAACGTGGATGCAACACAGTTTTACCTCCTTGTCTGAAATTCAGTATCTCCAGATGCCTCAGACACAAACATCTCAAGCACAAGTCGTTCCATATGCTTGGTGCAAATCACAGACAAGCCCCTGAGGAATAAATACATACCGACCGCATACATGCTATTTCCTGGGGTTTTATTTTTTTTTTTCTCAACGCTAATTCCAAACAAAACAGCTACAATGTGGACATGCTGTTTATATCAGCTCCCCATCAAATGACAGGATGTTTATAAGGGAGAGAACAAGATTACGTAGCCTGGACCCCTGTGCCCACCCAGCAGGTCTGCCTGGCACGGGAGCCCAGTGCCACCCAGCTGGGGACAGCAAGGGTGTCCCTCCCCTGGAGGAGAACAGGAGAAACAAGTGCATCCCACCCTGGGACACCCTTAGCAACAGCAATGCCAGGATGCAACACAGTGCGAGGATGCTCAGTAATTAACACCACTTTTTGTTATCAACCAGGAAATATGGTGTCAGCCTCCATGTTGCAGCAGATCTGTGGTGCCCTGAGGAGCAGCAGCCACCTCCTCCCACCACAACCCTCCCCAGGCTTCACTGCCAGCACCCCACCAGCTCCTGCTCACTTACTCTCACAGGAAAGAAAATACATGTCCTATATTAAGTCCCAAGAGGCCAGACAGGGACTGTCAGGTGTGGGTTAAAGCCAAAGGAATTAAGCTCAGAGAGGAAAGCAAGCAGCTGTATGATGTGAGAGATGGAGAGGGGAATGGGCATCCAACCTCAAATCCACGGGATGACCTTGAGTAGAATGGGATTATTTTTTTTTCCCCTCCCCTTAATTAACTTAGGACTGGCTCCAAAGTTTAAAAAGAAGCAGTGTTTCTGGCAGATCATCAGGCAGGAAAACATAGTGAGGTCTGGACCTGGTGCCCCAGGGAAGCAGCACCAGCCCTGGTAAGGTTGAGCTGTGGGTCATGATTCCCATGGGATGTTTGAGACTCCATCATTGCTGCTCCCCAGGCTTTGTTCTCATCTTGCCTTCAAGCAAGAGGTGTTTGTGGAAAGCTCTATTTATCATGGAAGTATCCATGAGGGCAAGGTAAAAATATATATTCCTATTCCTTTAACGGGGTGTCCTGGTTCCAGTGGGAATAAGGTTAATTCTCCCCAGGATTGAGCAGGAACACAGGTATTACATGCCATGTGAGCCATCTATAGCCAGGATGTATATATCTATATACATTAGTAGAGAGCTTTTCAGTTCCAGTGCTGTCCTCTCCCTCTTAGCGTAATAACATACAATTTTTTCCCATTTGTCACTGGTGCAGAATGACCACAGGTTTCCAAAGAACTGGCTACAGCAAACCCTCAGGTCTTCTCCCCTCTATATCTTCCCGACTAACATAACGCTCATTCATGGGTATAAATAATCCCAAATAATTCCCTATAATTCCTCTTTGGCTCATCTGCTATGACATCATCCTGCCGGCGTGGGCAGTATTTCTGGCTTCTCCCCAACTCCAGCTCTTTTCAAGCCACCTCACTTCTCCCCCTGGTTATTAGGAACAGTCGTTCCCATCACAAAATGAGAAATTTCATCGAACAGTTGAAATCGCACCCGTTTCAAACGCCTTTTTTTACACAGCACAGGACTTTGAAGTTGCCACAGGACATAGAATGGTCTGAGTTTGAAGGGAACTTGAAGATCATCGAGTTCTAACCCCCCTCCACCTCCCACCAGACCAGGTTGATCAAAGCCCCATCCAGCCTGGTCTTGAGCACCTCCAGGGATGGGGCAGCCACAGCTGGGCAACCTGTTCCAGTGCCTCACCACCCTCATAGTGAATAATTTCTGCCTAATATCTAATACAAATCTATCCTCTTTTGGTTTAAAACCAGTCTCCTCATCCTATCATTACACTCCCTGGTGGAGGCCAAGACTTTTTCTTGATCTCCTTTTGCAAGGCATCACCTGGAAGTACCTGATGCAAGAAAATAGGAGTGACACAAAGCAATGGCTGGAGAGGTCTACACTGGCCAATTCACATCTTGCACATGCTCCCTGAGTTGTCTTTTATTCTGAAAAAAGAGCTCAGCTTGCATCTTCCCTAGAAGCTGAGCATCCTGGTTTGCATTACAGTTTACTGACCTGCAAGCTGTGCGCTGTGTTAGAGGGGAAATTATTCACGTTATTTGCATATTTGAGAGGAGTTTGTTCCTTGTCATCGCAACGCTGGAAAGCTCTTCCAGCAGAAGGGCTTCCTGCAGGACACAGTTGGCTGGGGCTCCAAGTTTCTTTGTTTGAGTTTCAATCTCTCCTAAAAGCCATACAAATGCAGATAAAGAGTATAGAGACTCAGAGAATACATCCAGCCCTGGGGTAGGTTTGATTTTACTGCTTCTTCTGGGGGTTAACCTCTTGCTGTGATTTAGTAGCAGTTCACCTCAGTTGGAAAGGTTGCAGTAAAACGGGCAACCTTTTAAAAAGTCCCCAATTTATCAACAGCAAAATGTTTTCTAGCATACACAGAAATTTTGAAGAGCTTTGACTTGAGGAATAAAAAAAGACGCACAGAGCGATAAGTTTCAATAACTCTGATAATAAGATATATTAATAAATAATAATATTAAGAAAAATAACTCCTAATAAGCCTCACTAGGTGAAGATTTTATTTCATCTTTGGTTTTAAATGATGACACTTAAGAGGGAAGAAAGGAAGGAAACTACTTTTCAATTAAGCTTATATAATTTCTCCTCCGGGGAAGGGCTTTCCCTCCTGTCGCATGGGAGATGCTGAAATTCCCCTTTTCATTCTTCAGGCTTTTCAAAATTATAAGAAGCAAGATTAAAAGATCCCAGCTCCTCCTTCCCCTGCAGCAGTTGCACTGAGCCCCATTTTTTGCCCTTCACATAAGCTAGGGAGGCAACCCCCAAATTCTTGGGGATAAGGGGCTGAGACAGAACAGAGAAATGACCTGTATTTGTACAGCCAGTGGCAGAGGGATCACCTTTGGGAATACACTAAAATCCAACGCACCAACCCATGCTGGGGCACAAACCTCCCTCCCCTCAAGCCAATTAGGGGATGTGCCCTTGATTGCAGCCAGGGTATTGGGATGCTCGTGGAATTCACAAGGCTTTCCTAAGTCCCCTCCTCGTGCAGCCCACCTTGAACCCACTATCACAACTTCATTCTTGAGGATGAGAGGGGGATTTTGCAGCAGTGTTTTCATTCCTTTGCCAGGGGCTCTTCTCTTGTCTTAATTCCCACCCTGAGTTGTCCAGCTCCCTTTCTCCCCATGCTCTAGAGATGCTCCTGCCCCCTGCCTGTTTCAAAGTAGGAGCACGGTATTGAATGGGGCATAAAAAAGCCCTAAAACCATCAGGAGACATTTGCACTGAGGCAGACAGATAAACAGAAAGCGTAGGAGAAAACCAGAACTAAGAAAATATTTCCTGGCCCACTTCCTAACTGGGGTGCTGGTGGTTGGGGGGGAAGTATTTGGAGGAAAGCAATGGCAAATCCTTTGGAACTAATGAAAACCATCTCTTGCGACCAAAATGAAAATGCAACTCTGCCCTTGTTCTGGCAGAGCAACTCTTTGTCTTGATTTGCAAGCAGGAGAAAGAGCTCCTTCTTTGCAACAGGGGTGGAAGGGCCATGGCTGGACCCCACGCCTCTGGTCTGGTGTGCTCAGGCTGGTGATGGAGCAACCTTTGGTTTTGGTGGCATCTGCTAATTGCAGAGTAAAGCAGCTGCCCCATCTTACAGGATCAGGTTTTACCAGAGGGAAAGAAGGTGACTGGGGGTTTGGTGGATGCCCAGGGAGTCCCTGGAGGAAAAACCAGCAGATGGTGCTCAAGGACGGAGCCAAGACGGGATGTTCCTGGGTGTCCTCAAGAATACGTGACTGCGTGAAACACACAGGGGAAACCCACACAACACTTCTTAAGCTGGGAGTAGAAATGCCCCAGCTGAAGTAAATCCACACTCAGAAGTGAACTGCAAAATTTCACCCGTCTGCCTGTTTTCAATGATTTTTTTTTTTTAAGGGTCCCAAGCTGAGAGCTTTATTCCAGGGATGGGAGGACGTCAAGGAACCCTTTGCATTCAGGCAAGGAAAGAGCACACAGAGCTTTTTGTATCGTGGGTGGAAAGAGGATTCCTCAAAATGCTCTTCCTGACTCATAGCATTAATCACGTCTAGTTATTAATACACCAGGGAGGAAATCTTACTAAACTTCGTTCCAGCTGTCTCTAGAAATTACCAATGCGATGTGATTCAGTCTTTAACTGATTATCAGAGAGGCTTTGTTTGGTGTCTGGGGATGGAAAGATGTCACCCCTTCCCCAGGGGTTTCACTCATACCCGGAACGGGGACCTGCCCTGGTTCCCTGTTGCTGCCGTGGTGGATGGGGACCGCTTTGCAGTGGGTCATGAACGCAAAGATAGGAGGAGGAAAAAAATTAAAATAATAATAATAATAAAAAATAACTCCACCTCAAACCACCCTCAGCATCCTGTCTGGCTGCTCTTCCCCTGTGCGGCAGCTACAAAGCCCCTTTTGGGAAAGGAAAACCTTCCAGCTTAGTTAATACAGTCATAAAGGCAGTCGGATGAGAACTTGAGAGCTCTCGTAGTCTCATTTAATTATTGGAGCATTTGGTAAAAGTCACTTCACTATTAAAACCATATTAAGACAAACTCTGCATTGCAAAAAAGACTAAATGTTAACTTCCAAGTTAAATATGTTCTCAATCGAGCTGCGATAGGCATACACTGTAGGTCATACACTTTTTGCCAATATTGCTACTTTATTTATCTCCGATGCTCTATCTTGGCTGTTTTTCACTACTGTTCTGGGGGTCCTGGAGCTTTCCTGTGTTTTGTTCTTGTTGGTTTTGCCAGTCAATTAAAAAAACCCCACATTTTCCTGCGTTCCTTCATTGCCACGCAGAAAACTCCGTATTTTGAAGGTTATCTGGATTAATGGCAATACAGCTCCCGGTTCCTACTGAGTTCCTGTGACCAAACCATACTGGTCCACTGGTGGTGGTAAACTGGAACCACTGGACCTGACTTGGTGGATGTAATTCTTGCCGAGTGCCTCATAGGAGTGACCATAGGGCTTAGATGCACAGGAGAGGAGATAGCCTGAAAACCCAAAGGCTGGAATAGATGGAGGGGGTCACATTGCCTGCTCAGTAGGAAGCTGGCGATGGGGTGAGAGCACCCGTGTCCCTGTGCTGCTGCTTTTTAAGATTGCTCTGGTGCCACTGCAGCATCCCAGTTGGGCTCTTCCCCTCACAACCAAAATTTAGAAGGAAAAGAATTTGGTTTGGACGCTTCTGGCAGCAAAGTGCACTTCCATCATCTGTATTTTATCCTTTAGCAGCTGTCCCTCGCCCATCTTGGCCACTGTTATGTCTTTGTCATTGCTTTCCAATGGACCCTCTTTCCACTATGCCCTGTTGCTGCCCACTGACACCCAGTGAGGAGCTGCAGCTCCCTCTGCCAGGTGCATTGATTATTTGGGAACACCCTGCCTTTCAGATACAGGGTGGGGAGGAGGCGGACGAGGACGTGATACCCTACTTGCTTTTGGGCATGAGGCTGGAGATGTTTGTGCTGGGACCCGCTGCGAGGCTGGGGCTCCTTGTCTGCAAGCACCAAGCCAAGCATCACTTCTAAAACGAGCTCTTGCCTCAGTTCAAGGGCTCAGTGCCTTTCTGAAGCATTCCAGCTATTTCTTTATGTGGCTAGTCTCTCAAGCAGCACAAAACCTAGAGCAAACATAATAAATCCCCATTTGAAATGAAGAGAATTTGACTATTTAATTCCAGAGACACCATCTCAGTTCCAGCCTTATATGGAACCAAACAAGGGCAAGAGACAAGAATTGATGTTTCCATACCATTATTTCTTGCAAAACACGACCCAGACCAGGCAGAAATATTTAACATTGGCCAGTGACATGCTGTCACTCAAGGCAAAGGAATAAAATCATATCTCCCTCCCCACCCCGAACTGCTGGAAAGGCTCTGCCTAATAAAAAGTTATTTTTTCACAGTGCATAAGTTTTGAAATAAAAAAAAATAAATATATATATATCACCAGTCAGCAACTTTCAAACTTGTACTTGAAACTTTTCAGTAGGAAAATTTATCCTTATGCTAAGGAGCTAACTTATACATTATGCTCTAAGGTAATCCCCCACACTTCTGCCTCCCCATCTGGGCAGGTGAAAATACCCTGTTACATGTAAATTGGAAACTTCATTAAGAAGAGACTCCCTCCTGCCGTGACGATGCTTCTCCCTCTTTTGGGGGAGAAACTGAGCTTTCCTGCAGCCTCGAGCATCTCCAGACGGAGCTGCGCAGGAGCCCAGCGTAACTTGGTATGGTCCTTTGGCACCTCCTGGCTCCTGCGAACATCCCAAATCCAGCCCTTCCTGACCAAAAAGGCATAGTTAAATCAGCAGAAGCATTTTGCGGCCAGCACAGGAAGGGGGAAGCCACACAGCACAGAGACGTCCCCAAGAGCCCGGGGAGAGGAGGGAGGGGGGGAAGGACAGTGAGGGGCGGAGGGGGGAGTGGGAGAGGGGGGGGGGAAAAAAAAAACAACCAACTTGTGTGATGAGCAGCTCTGACCTCAGCCCCAGGAACGCCAGCACCGAGCATCTGGATCCCATTTGTGAAGCTGGATCGCCCGGCCCCTCGGCCGTCTCCCGCGCCAGCTGCCTCCTCCGGCCTCGCTCAGACCCGCGGCGGCTGCCTCCCAGGCACCAGCACACCCCCATTTCCCTCACCCCCCACCCCAAAACCAGTGCTCGCAACCCCCACCCAGCAAGGGAAGGCCGAGCCGAGACAGCGCACCATGAAGCAAGGGTGAAGCGGCGCTTGGGAGCAGGAAAAAAAACCAACCCAAAATCAAGAATCTTGGAACGGGCAACCTTTTTTTTCTCCTTTTGGTGGGGTTTTCGCTCAGGGGTAAGTGTCGCTTTCCACGCGGGAAACTCCTCGGCCGGGGCTCGTTGGCTGCTGGGCTACATCTCCTCTCTGCAGCAGGGTGTTAGGCTTTGAGGGAGGTTTTCAAGGGATTTTGGGGGACAAAACTCATCCCAGAGCGGGGTCCTCGGAGGAAGGCTACCCTCCAGGCTCACCTTGCACTTGGAAAAGCAGGGTGGGGGGATGCAGGTGGTTTGCTCACAGCGGGACCCTCCTCCTCCTCCCTGATCCAAGGCACATCGCAGGTGCACAGGGACACTCCTGGCCCCACCAGTGCACATGAATGAAATCCATTCAGAAGCACTGAGCAGGATATCTCCCCTCCTGCTGTTGCAGATTGGTGTCTGCCTTTGATGCCCTGCAATCACTGCAGCAGCAGCAGCTTGGTGGGACAGGGAGTGGGATGCCCTGGGAAGAAGTGGGGTGGGTGCCCCGAGGAGATGGTTTGAGGAGCTGCTTGGGCACAAGGAGGTGGGTGCGTGAATTCCCATTCCTGCAAGGAGTCTGGTTCTGGTGGTGTCTCACTGCCCCTGAAGCATCCTCCCAGGGCCGGGGGTTGCTTGGTAGCTGCCCTCACCCCTCCTGCCTCAAGGAGAGGTAGCATGAACCAGCTACGGGAGGTATTTGTCCACCCCACTCAAGTCCCGCTGCTGGGAACGTCCCCGCTGCTCCAGGGTGGGCCAGCACTCTTGTGGCTCCAGAGACAATCTTGTGCTCATCTGTGGAGAAGGAAATGGCCCAAACATCAGATATTTTTCCCCGAGGGCTTTCCAGCTTCAGATGGAGCCACCTCCCCTCTCCACAGCCCCCATTCCTGCTCCTTCTGCTTTTTCCAGTCCTTTCCCTCCATAGCCCCAGTTGCCCTTAGCTCCCCAGGACTTTACATGTAGTGATGCTCTTGCCGAGCTGGTGGCTATGACTAATCATGGAGACACCCTGCCACTGTCCCTCTTGGGTCAGCAAAGCCCTCCCTTCCCAACTGGAGCCCAGGGAGAGAAAGGGTTGAAGCCAAATTGGTTTCCTGACCAGGCAGAGGGACCAAAACCATCTGGAGCGGAGGTGGCCAAAGCTACTTGGTTCCAGCGGGTGCAATGGGAAACTCTCAGCTCATTTCTGCTTGCTGTGATGACTCATTTGTGCTCTCAGGGGAGAAATGCTGCATTTCTCAAACTTCTGGCTTTACCCCATCACTTACTGGCTTGAAAAAAGAATTTTAGAAGAATCAGTATTTATGGTTGGATAATTACTGTGCTCATATAGTGCTGTTTCTGGGGCACAACCACCCAGTTTGGGAGCTTCTTGGAGGCCAGGGAGATGTCTCCAGCCAGAGGCTGTTTCAGGGAGCTAAGGAACTTCTCCAAAGTCATGTAGAAATGCGGTGGCAGAGCAGAGACACAGCTATGCTTAGTGGACAAGGGAAAGGCTAGACTTTAGTAAAGCCTTTGACACTGTTTTCCACAGCACTTTCCTGGAGAAATTTGGCTGGTTATGGCTGGATGGCTGAGCCCAAAGAGTTGTATGGAATGAAGTTAAATCCAGTTGGCAGCTGATCACAAATGGTGCTGGGTCCCGTTCTCTTTAACATCTTTATCAATGATCTGGGCAAGGGGATCAAGCGCACCCTCAGTAAGTTTGCAGACAACACCAAGGGGGCAGGAGTGTTGACCCACTGGAGGGCGGGATGATACCTCATCACTCTCTACAACTATATGAAAGGACACTGTAGAGAGGTTGGTGTTGGTCTCTTCTTGCAGGTAATTAGTGACAAAACAAGAAGGAACGGTTTCAAGCCCCACCAGGGTAGGTTTAGACTGAGGAAAGAGTTTTTCCACAGAAAGAGTGGTCAGGCATTGGAATAGGCTGCCCAGGGAGGTGGTTGAGTCACCATCCCTGGACATGTTGAAGAGTCATTTAGATGTGGTGTTGAGGGATATGGTGTAGGGGAGAACTTTGTAGAGTAGGGTTGATGGTTGGACTCGATGATCCCAAGGGTCTTTTCCAACTGAAATGATTCTGTGGATCTGGACAAGCTGGATTGATGGGCCAAGGCCAAGTGCCAGGTCCTGCACTTTGGTCACACCAACCCCATGCAGTGCTGTGGGCTTGGGGAAAAGTGACTGGAGCTTCCTGGAAGAAAAGGACCTGGGGAGTATTGGGCAATAGCACTCTGGCCTATATCAGAAAGACCGTGGCCAGCAGGACTAGGGAAATCATCCCCTTGTACTCAGCCCTGATGGGGTTGCACCTTGAATACTGTGTCCGGTTTTGGGCCCCTCACTACAGGGGGGACATTGAGGCACAGATGCATGTTCAGAGAAGGGCAACAAAGTTAGTGAAGGGTCCAGAGAACAAATCTTATGAGGAGCAGCTGAGGGAACTGGGGTTGTTCAGCCTGGACAAAAAGGAGGCTCCGGGGGTGAGCACCTTCTCACTCTCTAAAACTACTTGAAAGGAGGGTGTAGAGAGGCGGGGGTCAGTTTCTTCTCCTAAGTGACTAGCAATAAGAGAAGAGGAAACAACCTCAAGTTGCAGCAGGGAAGGTTTAGACTGGGTTAAAGGGCTATTAAACATTGGAACAGACTGCCCAGGGAAGTGGTTGAGCCACCATCCCTGGAGGTATTTAAAAGATGTGCAGATGTGGTGTTGAGGGACATGGTTTAGTGGTGTACTTGGCAGTGCTAGGTTAATGGTTGAACTTTATAATCTTAAAGGTATCTTGAACCAAAATGATTCTATGGACCTCCCTGGTGCTATCCCTTGACTTAGTGGTACCAGAGATACTGACCCAGCTCTCAGAGCTCAGGAAAATGAGTTTAACATCCACAACTATATAACTTCATGCCACCCTAGTCCTTGCAGAGAGATAGACCACGACCAAGGGTACGATGGCATTTCTAACACAGGACTGCATGCCTCCTCCTGCCACCCCTTGTCATTCTTTCATTCCCTTTCCATTTTTACCAGTCTCCCCAGTTCCCTTCCTGGTTTTCAAACATTCTTAGCAATTTTCCATTCAAACGCATTAACTTTCCCCGATTTCAGGGTAAGCTAAACCAGCTCCCTTGACATTCCAGCATGTCAAGGAGAAAAAAAATTAATAAAAAAAAAAAAAATGTTGTTTCTCTCCTAACTTTTGCTACGTGCCTGTCTGGGAACAGGAGGGAAGGGAACATCTTATTCCTTCCATTCCGTGCAAACTTGGGTAACTGCAGAGTCTTGCCAGCCTTGGACTCTATTTTCCCAGCCTGGACCTGTTTGATTTGTGGTGAAGGGATGGTCCTGCCCCATGTTGGGGGCTGGCTGCTGGTGGCATTGCCTGCGTGCTCTCCAGGGTGAATCACAGCCAGCCTCCTCACCGCTCCGCGTGCCCATCACTTTTTCCACCTTTTAAAGTGATCTGTGTTCCACATTAAGGAGCAGATTTGTTTGGGCGGAGAGGCTTAGGTTACTATACATAAAGAGTCATTGATCTTCGAGGGAGTTTCCTTTTTTTTTTTTTTTTTAAAGCAAATACTCCCTTTCCTCTTATTAACTACGCTATTTTAGTCTCAGTCTTCAGATGAGGAAAACAACCAGATTTTAAGCACACTTATAAGAACAGAAATTAACGGGATTCAGATTAAATGCTAGCCCCCAGGGAACTTGCCCAGGTAGGATATAAATGCTACACAACTCTCTTGCTTTGCTCAAGGCTGGTTTTCAAAAGCCAGAAAGATTTTTCCACCCCTTGTAGGCTTGTTTGCTTTTAATGCTCAGGTCTGCTGTTTCAGCAGCAGCCCTCGACCCAACAACCCTCACCCTTCCAGTGCCATCAATGCCAGACAGCAGCAACATTAATGGAAAGCCTTCAAAAGAGCTGGTGCAAATTGGAATGGCTCCACTCAGTTCCTTGATACATTCCGAATCTGTCCCATGCAGCTACAGTGCCTAAAAATAGTCTTGCTTCTCTGGAGGTTGTGTGGCCAGGTGATATTTCATGTTGTGTGATGAAGAACCTGGAGGCTTGGGAGGCTTATGTCCCTTTTCAAAGGTGACTGAGCTATTTCACAGGGAAGAGTCATGGCATCCGGCGCCTAGGTGTCCAAATCACTGCTAGGAGTGGCTTTTGGCTAACGTTTTCCCCAACTCAGAGTTCTTAACAGAAAAGTGCAAGGTAGGATTCATCCAGCCAAGAGAGGAGCTTGCATCACCTCCAGAGGGCAATGTGTGCTATTATGGCTCTACACCAGAATTCCAGGAGCAGTTCCTTCTCTCTGCTTGCTCCATCCCACAGCCAGGGCTGCAAATAGTTGTTCTGGGTTGCTGGTGGCCACTTTCAAGCCACTGGCAAGGTTTACAGAAGCCTCATGGCCTCACTCCTGCCTCCCAGGGACATGCATATAGCAGAGAACAGCCAAGTCAAGGGTATTTCAAGCTGAGCAGTTTGGTTGGGATAAGGAGTGATGGTGAGGCATGGGGAGAGCAAACACAGATGAAGGCAGAGACTCCTTGGTTTTTCCCCTGACATCCCCATGGAGCAAACTTTTAGAGGGTTCTGAGGATGCTGACAGCATCTCTTCTCAAGGACAACGCTTTGCCCTCCCTTTGGTCCTGCCTGTTCCCCTTGCGAAAAGCTGTTGGGACCAAGGTGCATGGCCACCATCTTTCTCCCAGCACAAGATGACACACCACACATACAAAAGGGATTTAGGGGCACAATAGCTTCACAAGCTTCTATTCCAGCTATTTTGGGGGAATGTCCCTGGGGCTGGGCAGGAAAACTGGCCCACATGTGCTTTGGTTGGGGGCAGTGAGACATACCAAAGGTCCCTGGCTGTGCAACGCTGCACGGGCTGCCCAAGCCCAGGTCATTTGTCCCCAAAAGAGCATGCAAATCATGGCATCCAGCGATGTGGAGAGCATCAGTGCCCAAAGCACTGCCCAGCTAGGAGTTCAGATTGAAGAGGTATTTTGCAATGACATTAATTATTCCCTCTACCTGCCATACCTAGGCATGACACATCACATTTCTATCCACACCAAAGCCATCTACTTCCCCTCCCTCTAAAAGTCAGCCAGCCCAGCTGAGAGGCACATGCAATGAATCAGAGTGATATGTAACAGCTGTAGTAATTTTCCCCTGCCTTTTATGTTTTGCTTTTTTAAAGTCTACTCATCTGCTTTGTGCTTCTACAGATTTTATTTTAACTATGCTCTGGTGAAAAAAAACCTCACCCAAATGAATGATTGCTTAGAAAGCGAACTTGAAACATCCACTCAAATAAAAAAATTATGTAAAATGTCAGATTTTATGCACAGAGAAGTATGCAATAACCAAAAAATAGCTGCTAGGAAAAATATTTAAGGAAATCACTGGATTGCGTTACTGGTAGAAATGATTGCCCTTTGAAACCATTATTACTAACAGATGTATATCTTCTGATGAAATGGAAGACATACTGTAATATTAAGAGGTTGCCACATATTTCATTATCTCTAGACAGACATAAAGCCTTCAGATTATTGAAGATTACATGAGTTAATCTTTTAGCACATGAATTATTTAGAGATTAGCTCCCCGGTTTTTGGTGCTAATTCTTAACAGTTCAGGAAAATGCTTTCCTTTTCTAGAGGCACTCAGGAATCAGTTTTTTCAGCATTCTTTTCCAGCTTGCTGTGGTTATATCAAAAGCTCCACCAGAGTTTTTACTCCCCTTCCCAGGACTGCAAGGAACTTCTCATTAGGAAAAAAAATTCCCTTACTGAAAATACCAACAATCCAGGAGAACAGAGCTGAAAAACAGATACTTGTCACAGTCAAGAATTAAAATAGATTAGCATAAGTTACCCTTCAGCCCCTGCAAGCTGGTGCCACCCCCAGCTTCTGCAACCAGCAGTAATTAGAGACACAAAGCAAGAACACATTAGCAAAGCAAGTTACCGGTTGCTCCTCACCAAGCCAAGCAAGACCTACCTCCAAGCAACAAAAATCACATAATTTACTGTCTTAAATCTCGTTTTCTCACTGAGCAGAGACTTGCTCAGTGTTTCTCACTCAGCAGAGACTTGCTTGTTGGCTCAGTCAAACCAGTTCTAAGTAGAGCTTTAGTTCAAAGTCCTCCCTAGAAGCATGTTACCTTTACAGAAAAGCTGCTGTCCTTGCTTCTTCTTAAGTATCATGCCCTACAGGATGATCATCTTTTCACCCACCCTTTTCTATAGGCACCCAACACTTCCCCCTTTGTAACAAAGGTGCTGGGGGCAGGGGGGACAAAAAACCCTGACAAAAAACCAACAGGAACAGCTGTTGTTAAATGCTCCTCTTTTCCATAAGTTGTCAGTCTGTCTCTAAGAGACATCAATCACCCCTTCCTGAAAGACTTTGTTGCTTCTTTCCTTCTAATAACTAATTTCACCTCCTGTGATTTCAGGGAAGCATGATGCTAAACATCTTCACATCAACAAGCATCACCTCTTGTTGATGAAGAAGTCCCTCTGCTTTCATATAACTAAAAATACTATGATGGAGGTCACAGGGAAAGCTAGAAATAGATCCGGAGGCCTCGTAAAGGCTAAGGCAAAAAACAAGACCAAAAAAGCTAGCCAGTGTTTTATTGCTTTAAAAAAGTGTTGTATTTTCCAGCTGGCCAGATCAAATAAACCAAATCTGAGACTGGGTGTTGTTTTAATGCACTGTGAAATCCAGGTTTATCTCATGGTGCCCCAAAGGCTCACTCATGACAGTTTTTTGGGTTTGCCAGGACAGAGGAACACAAAATACGGCTGGTGGCTTCTTTGACGCACGACTCTGGGGCTGAACCATGACCTAAAGGAACCTAATGGAGGTGGGCTGAGCCCCAGTTCTTCTTGTTTGAACAGGGGCTGGGCAGTTCTTCAAGGGGCTTCAAGCCAAAGGAACCCTAAAGATGTAGATGCAGATTTCACCATTGAGTTTGGAAATCCCATTCGACATAAAGCCCAGTTGCCCACCACAGTGAGAGGGTTATAGAATAGAATCATAGAATTGTCTAGGTTGGAAGAGACCTTAAAGATCATCTAGTCCAACCATCAACCTAACCCTGACAAAAATCACTAAACCATATTCCTAAGGACTACGTCAACCCATCTTTTGAACACCTCCAGGGATGGTGACTCAACCCCTTCCCTGGGCAGCCCATTCCAATGCCTGATAACCCTCTCCGTGAAGAAATGTATCCTAATATCCAATCTAAACCTCCCCTGGCACAACTTGAGGCCATTGCCCCTTGTTCTGTCTCCTGTGACTTGGTAGACAAGACCGACCCCCACCTCTCTACACCCACCCTTGTTGCCCTTCTCTGGACCCGCTCCAACACCGCAATTACTTTTTTGTGGTAAGGGGCCCAAAACTGGACACAGTACTCGAGATGAAGTCTCACCAGTGCCCAGTACAGGGCACAATATTCCTGGGGATCCTATTCACCACACTGTTCTGATACAGGCCAGGATGCTGTTGGCCTTCTTGGCCACCTTAGCACACTGCTGGCTCCTGTTCAGCCCACAGTTGACCAACACCCTTTGGTGCCATGGGGGGGTTGTTGTGAGCAGAGGAGCTTTCATAGCACTGGGGAGACTTGCTTTTCTCTTCTCCTGTGTTCTGTGGCTGTAAGCAGCCCTGTAGGTCTCTCTGCAGAGATATTTTGGTTAAAACCAAAAAAGAACCCAGTAGTTTGCTTTAGTCCTGTCATTCATTAGCTAGCAAGACATTAATTTTCACTGGTTTATCTTGATACTCTGTTTATCCCCAGCTGTTGCAAATGTAGAGGGATAGGACGCCAGCAGCTAATAAACAGGATGATAGCATAACCTCCTGCATTTTGGAAAAGAAATACTAGTATTTTCATGGTATACGTTATTTTAACAGGCCGTTGTTCCACCACGTGCATTTTATTTCACATTTTTTATTCCTTGCTAGCTGTATTTTTCCTCTCAATGGATGCTGCAAGGCAAGTCTTCAAAACCTCTTCTGCCCAGAGGGGAGATGCACCAGGGGGTTGGATGGGTGGTTGTCACAAACTGAGTGCTTTTTGCAAACCTCAGCTCTGGGACCAACAGGCTTTTCTGTATTGGTGTTCTCAGGGGATGAACCTCGTAGCAAAGCTCATGGCTAATCCAGTACCAGCTTTCCCCTCCCCACCTGTCTTCTGGGTGAAACTGGGTTTTCTGGGAGCAAGCTGTAAATCAGGGATGCGGTCCAGTAGAGCAGGTTTGCTTCTACTGGAGGCACTGTGAGGTTTGGCTTGGACTCTCATAGCCGGGGACATGGACGAGTGCCAGCTAACAAGGATGATTATCTTTCTTTTTTTTTAGTCTTTTCGTGAATGATAGCAATACCTCTATAAATCGAGGAGCTGCCAATAACAGGGAAGACTTGTCATGTCTTAATGCTGCACACTAGCTGCTGGCTCTGGGTGCCTATTAAATGTCTCTCCACCTGGCTTTATTATTATACTCAAATTGGGGGGGGAAAGGCAGGGAGTAGCTTTGGCCTGACTCGTGCCATCTGGCGTTCATAAATGCCACGTGGAGCACCTGGAAAAGCAAACAATACAAACCCCTTCTCCAGTGGAGGACCAGACCCCAACCCAGCTTTGACACACAGGGAGCCAGTGGAAGCCTCAGGATTGTGTTGGGTTTCAGGGCACAAGGTGAAAGTTGTCCCCTCGTTTTCTCCAAACACCCTCTCTGATAGCCCATAGGAATGTCTCTTCAGTGGAAGAGGGATCAGCTGCTCAGAATTTATTTCTGAATTTTCTTTAATTCCTGGCACTTGTTTCTGTTTCCAGCTGTGCCGGCAATGGCCATTTGTGTAACGACCATGGCTTTCCTTAAATAGAGTTTTGTCTTCCCTTTAGCCCTGTTAGGGTCTTGTGTTGGTCACAGCTTTCTGGGTTGATGGAGGTGGTAAGAGTAATGATGAGAAAATTGCAGTGTTTTTTAGATTTTTTTTTTTTTTTAAATGATGACCCAGTTAATAGGTTGATTTATTTGAATCACTTTTGGCTCATTTGAGTAATTGAGCTCCTTTTGGGGAATGAAAAGTATTAAATCATTGAATTCTCTTTTGGGAGGATATTTTCTGGGTTAAGCAAGCCTTGTTGGTTCCTGCTCTGTAGGCTTGGAAATGAAGATTAAATAATAAATTGGCCATTTCTATGGCAACAGATACACAGCTTTCTGAAGGAGACATTGTTTTAGAAGACTTGCCAGGTGGATCACAGATAAGAAAATCCTATAAATTATATTTTTTGGCTCCAACACATAAAATATTATTCTTGGTGCCTTTCCAAACTGTGATCAGCCGGTGCAGGCTATTTCACTGCCAGAGCCGTGAGCCTGGGGGAGTCCGAGGGCTTTTTGCTGTACAGCCAGATCATGTAGCTCACTTGGGTTTAGAGTAATTAAATTTCCATTTGTAGGTTTGGGACAGCTGAAAAGGTGAGCTGAGGCAAAGAGGGATGTTCAGGGAAATTACAGGGGAAAAAACCAAGCAAAAAAAATCTCAAACAAACAAAAAAAAGGCAATAGCAAGACAGAATGTGTTGGCCAGTGTTGCAGGTGGTGATCCATGGATGAGGAGGACAGGTGAGAGGCCATCGTATATTTTAAGGATCGGTGGTAGAAATGAACACAAACAAGGAGAAAGATATCTAAATTCACAGAGGTGATTAAATGCTAATTATGTAAGTGATTATTTGTCTTCTAAAGGAGTGCTTCCTACGAAGCAGACTCTGTCTGACATCAAAATATTTTATTCCTGCTGAAGTGCCACATAATTCTTACTGTGAGAAATTCTTCGCTGTGAAGGTGGTGAGGCACTGGAACAGGTTGCCCAGAGAAGCTGTGGCTGCCCCATCCCTGGAGGGGTTCAAGGCCAGGCTGGATGGGGCTTTGAGCAACATGGTGTGGTGGGAAGTGTCCCTGCCCAGGGCTGGGGGGTTGGAAGTGGATGATCTTTAAGGTCCCTTCCAAGTCTATCTGTCCTATGATTCTAAAAGCATTGCAAAACAACGTGGTTTGGCTTTTCTATCTTGTACCTCACCCATGCCTGGTCAGAGTTGCCACTGTGTCTCACTCTCCCTGTTTTTCTCCCTTAGATCTAAACGTTGGGTGCTTTGAAACAAAGAGACCAAAAGGAGAGCTCGTGTAAAAGACCAAAATGAGGAAACACCGACATTTGCCCCTTGCGGCGATGTTGTGCCTCCTACTCTCAGGCTTTTGCTCAGTTCGTGCCCAGCAGCAAGCAGGTAAGACCAGACTGCTTCACCTGACTTTGCGCCCCTACAAACCTGCCGCTAGTTTGGTTTTTAACATGCATGTTGATGGTACATTATGGTTGACCTTCTGCTCCTCAGCTCCCACTCAGCTGAGGGTCCTTTGGGACCCAGACCTTAGCCAATGCGCGTGGTGCCTTCCTGAGCATGCTGCTGGCTGGTGGCGTGCCTTTGAGGATGCTCTCCAGGGGACAGGGGTGTGGGTCGTGGACCTAGGGTGGCCCGGAGCTGGTTTTCTCCTTGCCTTGCATGTGTAGGAGGGATTTTTACAGTGAGAAGAGCACTGTCACTGACCTTCAGAAAGGCTGTTTGGCTTTTGTAAGAGGAGAAGCTAGCACCTTTGTGACCAGAGCTGGTGGGGGGGAGGGTGAGGGGGGAAGCAGCAGGAAGAATATGGAAAACTTACACCAGCACCCCGGCTGTTTGACCCAAGCAGCCCGCCCTTCCTCGAGCCAGCAAAGCCCTGAGTCAGCAAGAAACGTGCAGGAGACCATGAGAAGAATGAGCTAGATAAGCAAGCCTAAATTCACACATGAAGCTGTAGTCATCTTTGTCTGGCTCAGGGCTGGTGTCCAAATCATGTGGTAAGGGTCCAGGAGGGGAGAAGCATCTCACCTCCCCTTCCCTGGGGAAGGGCAGGTCGCATGCTGTCCCCTCCTGTCCCCCGGTGCCTGTGGTGACAGGGTGCTGATGGCTTCCTGTTTTCTCTCTAGTGCTTCTAGTTTGCTGTGGGCAACAAGGGGAAGCTAAGCTTCACTTTCACCATGCAAAAGAACCTGTTGGTTGTTTGGGTGAGGAGGAGGAGGAGGCATGCTTGCGCTGACTGATAGACAATCCTAAACCCCCATCTGTTTTTTTAAAGCTGTCAAAACCGTTGCCGTGGCTGATATAATATTTCTAGTGGATTCCTCTTGGAGCATTGGGAAGGAACATTTCCAACTCGTTCGAGAGTTTCTGTATGATGTTGTAAAAGCTTTAGATGTGGGAGGAAATGATTTTCGCTTTGCCCTGGTCCAGTTCAGCGGAAACCCCCACACAGAGTTCCAGTTAAATACCTACCCCTCTACCCGAGACGTCCTGTCCCATATTGCCAACATGCCTTACATGGGGGGAGGCACCAAGACTGGAAAAGGATTAGAGTACCTAATCGAGAATCATCTCACTAAAGCTGCTGGAAGCAGAGCCAGTGAAGGCGTCCCCCAAGTTATTATAGTGTTAACGGATGGACGGTCCCAGGATGATGTGGCTCTGCCATCATCTGTCCTTAAATCGGCCCATGTAAACATGTTTGCGGTCGGCGTGCAGGATGCAGTGGAAGGGGAGTTAAAGGAAATAGCGAGCGAACCCTTCGATATGCACCTTTTCAACCTAGAGAATTTTACCGCTCTCCATGGCATAGTTGGAGACTTAGTGGCGAGTGTCCATTCATCCATGACTCCAGAAAAGGCTGGGGCCAAAGGACTGGTTAAAGACATCACAGGTAATGGCTGACTGCTGGTGACTCCCATCAGTGTGGTATCTGCTGGTGTTGCGCTGTTTCAAGCCTTTGTGAGGCAAGACTGAGATGGACGTTCAGAGGTTTAAAAACAAAGGTTTGAAGTATGTGGCCCCGTGTTTGTAGCTATCAGGGATGCCATTGTTTGCAGATCAAGCTGGCATCCCTACCAGAGCTGCCAGGAAGAAGTGTGGGCAGTGGCCTGTTGTGGCCATCCATTTCCACCCCTAGCATGGAAATGCAAAGGTAGAGAGACCTGCAGAATCATTAAATTGCCTATCCACTGTGCCTATCCTATCCACTCCCAAGGCAGGGAAATAGGGATGAACACACCAGTCGAGAAGGTGACTCTTTGAGGCTCTGACTGAAAACCCTCTGGAGACTCAGAAGGTCACTGCTGGCTGCAGGAACACCATGTGGGATGTCCCCTTGCAGCTAGCAGGGGAAATAGGCAATGTGCTACTCCAGAAGGTCCCATTCTTGGATTAAGATGGCAAAAGCAGTGCAGGGGTCGACTTCTTCACTGAACCCCCATCCCTGAGTTGGCCCTTAGCCTCTCTCCTCAACCGCTTGGAGAGAGTATGCGTGGTTGGAGAGTCCCTTATGTGATGCCACTCAAACACCCTCTTTACAAGTTAATGGCTTCCACCTGCTGGAGTGCTGGACCCTCCCCATAACTGAAACCTCTCTGCCAACCATGTTTCCTTCAGTTCCTTTAATGGATCTCTGCTGACTGCAAGCCAGGGCCCCAATTTGCCTAGGGGGGAAAAAAAAAAAAAAAAAAAAAAAAAAAAAGACAATCTTCCTCCTTTGTTTCTGCTCTGTTTATGGAATTTCAGTGTGGAAAGAGCCTTCTGAGCAGCTTTGTATTTCAAAACACAAGTCCCAGAGATCAAACCTTTCTTTTTATTCCTGAGACTCCATCTGAAGGTCCATAGCTTGTGAGGTGATGTAAGGCAACAGCAGTGTAACGAGGCAGTGTATCATTAATCCCCCCTGTGTTGTCTTGCCTGATTAACCCTCACGCCAGCCCCACTGGGTGCTCTTCATCACTGCATGACACTGACCAACACCAAAAGCTGTGCTCACGTGTGTTTTTATTGTGCAAAGTGCTTGACAGGGCAAACAATCCACATCACGTGAAAGCCACAGGAAAGAAAAGCAGCTGCCCCAGAAAGAGGACATAAATTTTGACATTCTGAGAAAATAATGTCAATATATGGGGAAGAATGAATGTTATACCCAACCTGCTGACAGCGTTGTGGTGGCTGTTTGGCATTTTCAACCTTGAAGGCCAGTGCTTCCCTGTTGAAATCAATAGGGGGATTGGTCTTTGGTGGCTGGCTGTCGTTCTCTAGGACACACCAGCAGGTAACCCCATAGTACATAAACATCTATAGTCACATTTCTTTAAAATCTTTAAAGGAAAAATCCTGCTTCATGTATATCGTGCATTTCCCAGTTAATTTCTACTGAAGGATATTTTTTGCAAATGTTTCTTTTCCCCCTATTAACACAATTTTTAACTAATCCTACCATTGTAGCTTTGCCCCTTCGTGACTTGCACGGGCAATCTACGGAGTATCACTGAACATGGGAAAAGATGTTACAGGCCTTAAACACTGGATGAAAATAGTGTGCAAAGCATGGTACAAGTAACTGTCTGCATAAGAGTTTAAGATGACGTTTATTCAGCCAATAACTCCATGTAACCTTAAAATGTATAAAAACGCTGTGGATGTTATGCTAGAAATGAGCCCTGATATGAAACAGAAGTGGAAAAAACCCCAAATGTCCTGTAGTACTTCCAGTATGGAGTACCAAGGCTGTTGGTCTGTGGCAGTCCCCAGAGCTGACTAGCCTAAATATGAAAGTCAGCCCCCAGTTTGCCCTCCTGTATTTGTTGAATCTTAGCTGTCTGTCTCATCTGACCCTCCTTGCTTAGTTGTGTAACAAGCATGCTTTTATTTGTTCTCCAGCACCGGCTTGTTCCATAAGTGTGCACTGAAGTACAAGGTTTGTTTTTTACAGTGATGACAAATTATCCAACGCATCTGCTTCATATCTTTTTTTTCTTCTGCGGGAGCGACCCGCGCTGCCATGATGACACCCGTTGGTGTCTCAAATTTTGTTCCTCAAAAAGATGTCCAGGGTATCTAAAGCAGTGCTGGGTACAACCATTTTGAGATTCCCCTTTCATTTAGATGATGAAGTAGAATGTGTTTATCCCGACTGGAATTGGCACAGTGAAGACAGCCCTAAGCACCCCTAAATTTTGACACAGCGATGCAAAAAAAAAAAATGCTGTAGCCCTTTGCAAATCTGAGCCACAATGACGTTCTTCCAAGCCAACACTGGCTATTGAGTTGGCCCAGGAAAGCGATGATGCCCTGGAGACCTTCTCCTTTGTCACTGGATTTGTGGCATTATTTTAATCTCTTGGTGGCATTGTGACATATGAAAACATTGTCTAGAAAAACAACTAAACAGGCCAAAAAATAAAATAAATATCGACACAGCTAGTTAATCACAAAGATCTCAGGTTTATTCCTGGCCTTGCTAAACCACCTGCCAGTTTTGCTACTGGTTTCACTACCTTCTTTCAAAAGTTGAGAGCTGGGTGTGATCTCCAAATGTTGCTTGTCACTCATTTGCAAATAGTCTGAAATTTGATTTCTTAACAGCATTGGAGAGTAACAGCATGGAAACATCTGAGCATGCCTTGGGGGCTCCTTCCTCCCCCTTTATGTATGCATACAGCTCTTGGTGATGTTGACCTTAAAATGAGTTGAGAAAAGAGTAAGAGCAGATCCCAGGGAATTTGGGGTCTGCTTTGGTAAGTCTCACAGCAAAAATGCTTCCCCCTCAGCAGCCACGATCAAGCCATCTAAAAGCTTCGTTTGGTGTGTGTATGTTCTCAGCAGATGCTTGTGATAATCTGGGTATGGTCACAACAAACAGAGTTGGATAATTGTGTCATGACTGATTTCATCACCCTGTTTTAACCTGATTCTGCATTCCTTGATTGAATATTCGAAGTCCATATGAAAAGTACTGACCAGAACCCTCTATCAACAACATCTTTGTTGTATAATTAAAGTGGGACTATTTTTGGGTGGCACAGGCTGACAATTGTGTGGGTCAGCTTCCTGGACAAATACTGTCATGTAACTGCTGGCAGCTGGTCAAAGAGTTGCAGTGCAAGAGTAATAACTAAAACCTTTTCAATTGTTTCTGACAAATGGATTTCAAATAATAATCCTTCTTGGCGGGAGAAGCCAATATATTCTGCCACTGTTTTCAACCAGCAAAGGAGCAGAATTGTACCAGAGGCTGAAACTTTCCATGCATCCAGTAGAAAGTGGCTTTTCTCTTGCCTGCCCTCCCCACCCACCCACCCCCCCCCCCAAAAAAAACCCCACCCCAAAAAACCCCAGAAAAATCTGCAGTGAAGAAAACCTACAACCTCTTAGAAATATTACTGTCCTCAACAGGCTGCCTTCAGGGCGAATTACCACCAAAATCCACCTTTTCTCTTTTGGCTCTGTCTAAATATTTGGACAGCACTGGCCACTGATAAAATGGATCCAGATTTCCAAGACAATTTGTGTTTTTCCAAGTTTTTCTCCTCCTGTGGAAATAACGCTGACCGCTGCGTCACCGCAGCCCCCGGCTCGGGCTGTGTCTGCTCGAGGTGTCTCTTGGTGGGCAGCAGATGCTGGGACAGGGCTGGAAGTTGGTATTCAATCAGAATGCAGAACTAAGGCAAACATCACCTCCTCAGTGAACATGTGTTTTGTTTTCTCATTTTCGTGTTTCTTACTGGTTTTTCCAGGAAACATGTCAGAACACTGTACAACTGCATGTAATCACTCATTTTAATGCTTTCACCTTTTGCATTTCTTTTTTTTAAAGCTCAAGAGTCTGCTGACCTTATTTTCCTAATTGACGGATCAAACAACATCGGAAGTGTCAATTTTCAAGCCATACGTGATTTCCTTGTAAATTTGATTGAAAGCCTCAGAGTTGGAGCTCAGCAAATACACATTGGGGTGGTGCAGTATAGCGATCAACCCAGAACTGAGTTCGCTTTGAACAGCTACTCCACAAAATCAGATGTTCTGGATGCCGTGAAGGCACTTAGTTTTCGTGGTGGCGAGGAAGCAAACACCGGTGCGGCACTGGAGTTTGTGGTGGAGAACCTCTTCACCCAGGCAGGAGGCAGCAGGATAGAGGAAGCGGTGCCTCAGATTTTAGTGCTGATAAGTGGTGGAGAGTCTAGTGATGATATCCGAGAGGGCTTGTTAGCGGTGAAGCAAGCTAGCATATTTTCATTTAGCATTGGGGTCCTGAATGCTGACAGTGCAGAGCTGCAGCAGATTGCTACTGATGGAAGCTTCGCATTTACTGCCCTGGATATCCGTAACCTTGATGCTCTTCGAGAATTATTACTTCCCAACATTGTTGGAGTGGCCCAAAGACTCATTTTGTTAGAGGCCCCAACCATTGTGACTGAAGGTATGTATACCTTTCTAGACTGTTGCATATCGATGAATTTTGCACGCTTTAAAAGCATATTTATTTTAATTTTTTTATTATTATTATTTTTGCAATGCATCTCTCTGGTCTGGTTATGGAGAAACAATGGGAAAGACAAATATTCCTGCGGCTAGTGTGCAGAAACTCACTTGCCCAGTGGGTCATCTTTTGAAAACTGTGAGGCTTTATGTCAAAAACTGGCTGGCATGGGGTTTTAAAGGAGGAAAGCAGAATGTTAAAAAGCTCATATAATACTTATTGGGTTATTTAAGCACCCTGGGCATAAATACTGCATCAGTGTCAGTTCTAAAACATTTATGTCATGTAAGCTTGCATTATATGTCAGCTGAAAGTGTCAAGAGAATGAAATTGGACTGGGCAAGTTAACAAGGATGTTAAATGGATCCCTGTGAAATGAATTCACAGCATTCAATGTATAAACTTACTAACAGGGTAAAATTCCGTACCTTATTGAAACTATGCACTGTCCTTGGGAAAAGGTTGAAATTCCTGTGTTGGACTTAAAAGCAAAACAGCCCTTAGTTCGTCTGAAGCGAAATCCCTGCCTTGCTAATGTTTCTTTCCCTTCGATCGGTAAGCTGAGAAAGTTTCCATGAGGCTTTGGGAAATGAAAATGTATATATCAATATTCCACTTGGGTCACTGTGTCACTTTTAAGTCCCCGTTGACATTGCTCCTGGACTAGCATTAGCGTGGGAGCAGTAGAATAATGAATATCTGGATTTATGGATTAAAGGATTAGGTGATTAAGATTTTCTCACTTTATGGTTTTACGACTAAGATAAATTTACTGACAGAGAAGCTTTATGAAAGAAACAATACATTGCACTTCAGAGGACCCCCAAAAGGGCTGTCTGCAATTGGCTGCACTTAATTACCAGGGCGCTTAATGCAAACAATGCCTTTGGGATCTAAGTGCCAGTCTGGAGTTCTATACACACTGTTCAACTCGTGATCTATTTTGACATATAAAACTGCATTCCAGATGTCTTTGCTGATCTGTGTCTAAACATGATTGCTATCCCATGGCTCAAATCAAAGGGAGGAATTTGCCTAAAAGATTGTTTTATGACCCTGCCTTCATTGTTCCAGGAAAGAACATAAAGCACTTTTGCTTGTAGCACCCCACAAGAACCATATTTAGCTAAATAAGCTGAAGTGTGCACGTCTAGCTAAAACGTGCATGCAACGAGCCAGGCAAGTCAATGGAAAACCTCTCTTTCTTTTTAATGCTGTGCTGAATGGCAAGACTAAAAATGTTGGTACATTTGGTTTCATCTGCACTTGCATATGTTTTACTTAAAATGCCAGCTCTTTTGTAGAAGGTACTACAGTAGCACCGGCCTGTGCAATTACATATAGATGGATGTGCTCGATGGAGAAGTCGGTATTTTCAAAGAAGCCTTAGGGCATTTCCTTTGTCTAGTGTCCATGAAAATTAATTTTGACTGGTCTGCTTGATTCAAACCAGGACAGCCTTGGAAGTCTGCAGCGTAAAGCACTGGTTTGGGGGACACAGCCTGAAATGGATGCCAAACCCATTGAGATGCCAAGCATTCCTGTGAAACACTGAAGTGACTTCTCTTCGCTTTAGGTCTCAGCTGTAGGCTAGTCCTCCTGGGATGAATGCGTGTCTTTTCTGACTCTCTTCTCCCCTCTTCTCTTTCTCCCCTCCCTCTCTTCTCTTCTCCCAGCTACTGGGGGAGGTCAGACTATTAAATTAGATGAGGTGCTCACCAAAGATACCTGAGGTGGCAATGAGGAGACATCTATGCAGGGCTGGGTTTGATCCTGACATGCTCTGATATTCTCAACTCTTAGAGTCAAAGATATAATGCTTTGATCCCAAATCCAGTCAGATTTCTGGGAGAGCTGCCATCAGCTTCACTGGGCTCTGGATCAGACCCTGTGAGATGTGTACAGCCTTCTTTAAATGCTTTTGCTTTAATTGTATCCATTGAAATTAGCGCTGTGGGGTGTTTCTTCCTGTGGGTTTTGGTTTCGGTTCTTGCATTGCTCTTCTCTAAGGAAATGTTCTGTGGGGTCTGAGAGCTGCAAGAAGAATGAGGAGCAGAGAGAGTTCTTGCTTCTGGGCCTCACTCATCTCTGCAAAGCCCCTTTGATGTTTCCCAGAAACTTCTATATAAAGTCAAAAGTCTCCAGGGTCCCCACTTCTGAGTATCTAGCCGCTGACAAGCTAAGGAAGCACTTTGGACATCTCTCCTGAGTGACACAAAGCAGGGATTTCAGCCTTTGTTATCCCTTTGGAAAGTTTCCTTCTTTTCAGCCCTCCCCTCCTCAGAGTAAATGGGGAGGAAAAAAAATAGCCTGTCTTGGGGGGGGTGGAGCTGAATGCTGGAAGTCTCTCTGCACTGGGAAGGGGATGGTTTAAAGAAATCCTTGTTGTTTTGTGAGTAGCTCTGTTTGGATAGTCTTGGGTAGTCAAATGCAAGCCACCAGCCTGTGAGCTTGGAGAGGGCACCACCAGATTCACTTTGTGCAGGGTCTTGTGCTTCCGTGTCGCAACAGCACCACGGTGGGTTATTTTAAGCATCAAATTTTGACAATGAGTCCTTACTTGAACACATTCCAGCAAGACTTTCTGAGAGGCTTTTACAAAGGCTCATGTTTGCTGTTGGAGGCAGGTTTCTGGGGAGTCCTAGGACAGAGGGGGCAGATGAGTTGTAGATGTCATCTCCATTCCAAGTCTTGGAACTCCCTTGGGACTCCCTACTCCTTGGGGTAGCCCAATCTCATGGCACTTGCCCGTAATGAGAAACCTGACAGAAACTGGCCTTTGGGAGCACTGTTTCTGTGGTCAGCTGGTGTCCAGCCAAGGGGGACTGCAGCCAGCATTTTGTTCTTTGTTCAAATCCAAAGTAAATAGTCTTCACACAGAGGAGCCCTCATGGGTCAAGGGACTGCCCTTTTCCACCCAGGCAGGATACGAGACCGTTTTCTACCACTTGCCCTGAAGGGTGTGAGATCCCCGCAATGCTGGGTCTCCTCTTCCCCTGGGCTGGGTGCAGAGCACAGCAGCGAGGCTGGGAGGTGATGCACCTGCTGCCTTGAATATTGACCCCATCTCAGGAGCCCTTAGGTGAGTAGGCAATTTAAGGACACACCAAGTCCAATGAAACAAGACAATCCGTAACGTTCCAACCTAGAAGGAACACAAGACTTCCTTTTTCACTTCAATAGCATGAAACAGGGAGGCAATGATGAGAGTGGCGATGGCTCACTGCTTCAAAGAATACATGTAGGTTGTCTAAAATATGGTATGAAGATTATCTCCATAATGAGGTTCAACAAGGACAAACGTAGGATGTAGGGTCCTGCACCTGGGGAGAAAGAACCCCAGGCACCAATACAGGTTAGGGATGGATCCTCTGGAAAGCACTATTGAGGAGAAGGATGTGGGAATCCTGGTAGATAGCACACTTTCCATGCGCCAGCAATGTGCCCTTGTTGCCAAGAGGGCCAATGGGATCCTGGGCTGCATAGGAAGACTGTGGCCAGTAGGTTGAGCGAGGACATTCTTCCTCTCTATTCTACACTGGTGAGGACACAACTGAAATCCTGCATCCAGTTCTGGGCCCCCCAGTTCAGGAGGGACAGAGAACTACTGGAGAGAGTCCAGCATAGGGCAACGAAGATGATGGAGGGATTGGAGCATCTCCCTGAGGAGGAAAGGCTGAGAGAGCTGGGGCTCTTTAGCCTGGAGAAGAGAAGGCTGAGGGAAGGCCTTATCAATGCTGACAAGTATCTAAAGAGGGGGTTGAAGGATGTTGGAGCTGGACTCTTTTCAGTGGTTTCCAGCAATAGGACAAGGGGCAACAAGCTCAAGCTGGAACATGGGAAGTTCCAATCAAATCTGAGGAAGAACTTGTTTGGGGTGAGGGTGTCAGAGCCCTGGCAGAGGCTGCC
>BJBW01003708.1:180-33689 GCA_004320125.1 Scolopax mira | reverse complement strand
GGGCAGCCCTGCTTTGGCAGGGGAGTTGGACTGGATGATCTCTAGCAGGTCCCTTCCAACTCTGACAATTCCATGATTCCAATGATGATATGTAGAATCCTTTTATTGTAGTGGTATTGGTCTTGTTAATATATACTTTTTTTCATGTACATTTGCTGTATTAAATATGATGGTGCTTTTGTTACAATGGTGCACAACAGGGTTTTTTCCCCCTATCTTCCTTCAAACCTAGACAGGGAATTGGAAAGATAATAGTGTTTTTTCTGTGACCTGTGCCATCATCAATGATAAAGTTTCAGAGATTACAACTCAGGGGACCTGTTTTGTTAAAGACATGGCAACCAGAATATAATTAATCTCTTTGATGACTGGGCTAGGTGTGCCAAGAAAAATTATAACTGTATTTTTTAGATAAGGAATAACATGTAGGATACGAAGACCCAAAGTCCGGGTATGTTAAGTGGAGACTGTTCTTTACTTGGGTCATTGCTCTTGGGAATGTAATCCTTTGTAGACCAAACCACACTCTGGCATAAGTCAGATGGCACCATTGCAGAGAGAGGGAGCATCGCCTGTTTCTTTTATCTCACGTGCCAGCTGAGTCCCAGGATTTCTCCTGACTGTTTGCCTTTCTTTCTTGTTTTCATGAGAAATGTATATATGCGTTTTAATATCAAGTTTTACGACCAATGCAATTCTTGCAACACTTTTGTATTTTGAAAGAAGTATTAGCCCTCTGCTAGAACTTAAAAAGTAATTCTGCTTTGAAAGCAAGACCCCTTTAAAGGTGCAATAGGGCTTCAAATGATCAAGGTGTCCTAAATGTTGCTGAGCTTTTGTAGATTTGATGCACAGAGTGTGGTGAAGGCTTTCACTAACATTTGTGTTCATGTGTTACTTGCAGTTATTGAAGTGAACAAGAAGGATGTAGTCTTCCTCATAGATGGCTCAACTGCTTTGGGGACTGCCCCCTTTAATGCAATTCGTGATTTTGTTGCCAAAATTGTCCAAAGGCTGGAGGTTGGACCTGACCTGATCCAAGTTGCGGTGGCGCAGTACGCAGACACTGTGAAGCCAGAGTTTTATTTTAACACTTACCAAAGCAGAAAGGATGTGATGGCTAATGTGAAGAAAATGAAGCTCATGGGTGGTACGGCACTCAACACTGGCTCAGCACTGGACTTTGTGAGGAACAACTTCTTCACCAGTGCTGCCGGGTGCAGAATGGAGGAAGGGGTGCTCCCCATGCTGGTGCTCATCACTGGTGGTAAGTCCAGGGATGCTGTTGACCAAGCTGCGGCGGAGATGAAAAGAAACCGGATAGTGACCCTTGCCATTGGGTCAAGAAACGCTGATGTGGAAGAACTTCAAGAAATTGCCCATGAGGAAGGTTTTGTATTCAACCCAAGTGACTTCCGCCTTCAATTTATGCAAGCCATTCTTCCTAATGTGCTCTCGCCTATCCGGACACTCTCTGGAGGACTGTTTGTCCAAGAACCACCGTCAGGTAATTAATTACCTTCTACGTTCTAATTACGGAGATATGTTTGTCAACTGTTACTCCATGATGTGTAGAGATAAAGGGGGGAAAAGCATCAAGCACGTGTTCCAGCATAGCTAAATGTTGTCTCTGATTTGCAAAATGTCCAGGAACAGAGCAGCAAATTTGGTAGTGTGGTTGTTGTTACAGGTTTGTCATTCCTTCCCGGAGTTTTTTGTCCCATTCCATGTTTGTCACCAAGATTTAAAGGCCTTGATGTGGAAAATGTGCTTTACTAGTTAGGTACTGAAATCTTTCAGTGGAGGCTTTTTCTCTCACTTAGCATTTGCATAACCTATGAACAGGACACACTGTGAATGCTGTAATCTCTTCCCCAGTTTGAAAATTGTCCATAGTGGATATTTGCTCAAGAAAGCTTAAAAGTTGCTTCTGAGTGTAAAGAAAATAATCAAGTTTGTTCATGGAGGTGGTCAGAAAAAGCTAGCCTGACACTGTTGGACTGAAACTCACCCTTTAAGGACATATTTAAAGTTTTCTTATCACTTACTCAGCTCCAACCATAAAAGGAATACAAGATTATTGCAATGTTGATTATAATTTAATCTATTTGGGAGATGATCCAAAGCCCCAGGAAGTCAGTGGATTCTTGTTACTTGGTCTTGTCATTGACGTCAGTAGACTTTGGAAGCAATCCAGGTGCTAGAGTGATGTCTTCTGAGGCAGTTTCCCTTTCATTTCAAGAGGTGTTCTAGCTGCATAGAGATTTTATATTAAATTTTGCAGGATTTCTTCCCAATAAAGGCACTTGAGGTTGAATTAATGTTCACCAGGTCATATTTGAACCTTGCATTCCTGTCTTGTGGCATGTAAACATTAGAAAAACAGGTCTGCTTCTAGCTCCCAGTAAAGTCAATACTGAGGTTCCCATTGGCTTTATTGAGTGTCAAACAATGTCCATATTTTTCCTATATTCTTTAAGCAATTTAAAATTATAAACCACTGTGCAAAAGAAACTGAGTTTTTTGAAAGGGTCCTTACAGAAATAAAGCCTATGACTGATTTACATGAAGGGCAGACATTTTAAAATCAGTTTGCCAATACTTGTCCTTAATTAAGATGATTATCACGGGACTTATCATTTAATAAGCTTTTTTTCAGAATGTGTTTCCTGCTAATACAGTTTTGCATGGCTATACACCAAACCTGACATTTTAATTTTTTAATGTAAATTATAAAATGTTCCTATACTTCCTTGTTCTTTAAAGCTCATTCATGCAGCTTCTCTTTTTTTGTTTCCAGTCCTTTTGCTCTACTGTACTCACATCTCTTTACATACACAATAAGCAAATAATCATATCCTACTCCATGAAATAACTATTGTTAGTAACATGGCTGATTTTGACACAGGCAGTCTGTTGCATTTCCACTAGATACTGTCTTATCCTGGGCCTTCAATGGTGCTTTTCTGGCCAAAAATTAAAAATACAGAAAGCCAAGACAATGAAGGCAATGCCTGTACTCCAAAGAGCCCTTTTCTCCCTTTTGGTTTGAATATCTAAGTATTTATGTATTTTATATATAGGACAGCAAACTTACAGGGATGAGGCAAGCTAGAGAGATGGATGAATATATAGCCATATATCCATAGGTAAATATTTAAATGCTTTAAACAGAAAGATAGTGGTCAGAATTAGCAATGGGCATAGATATATTCTTGAATAACTTATTTGCAGGAAGGCATCCAGGAGATGCATTGGATGAGCCCACTCATTAGTTCTTTGAGACCTTATTTAAAGATTTGGCATAATTATTTGGCATTTTGGTCTGTCATCTAGACATGATGTGTTCAGAGGAAAAAGTGCAGGAGGGTGATGGTGGGGTGTCTTTAGGGTGATGTTGCAGGTCTGTCTTGAGGCTCAGATGCTGGGAGGATTTTAGCCTTAAAAATGTATGTCTGACATCAAAATGCAGTTTTCTGCCTCAAATGCAGATGTCAAAAAGGCAGGTGTCTCAGGCAGCCATTGTGACCGATTGGGGACCAGCTTTTCTAAGCCTCTCGGTAAAACCTATTTTTAATACCCTCTCAAAATATCAACCAAATTGGTCACCCGGCAGAAGTTTTTTTCCCCGTGCAAGTGGAGCCCAATGCTGTGCCATGGGCCAACCTGATTCTGACTGCATGGGCACGAGGGCAGCATGACCATGGAAATCACTGCAGGGCAGTGCCATGGCCCTCTGCATAGCTCTGGTGATAGCTCTGGGTGTCAAACCACACTTTAGGTGCCAGAAAGCAGAAATATTCCCTGCAGCTTCATCAGAAAGCCCCAAGAAAAGGCACGGGGATTTGGCCAATAAGCAGTGTGCCTGCAGGCATTCATTTGGTCTTGCTCTACTAAAATCAGCGAGGCTGGCTTTTTGACCTGGTCCTGAACATTAGCAGCTGTTGAAAACATCTGCCGTGACAAAGACTGAGCCCTGTTGATAAACCTGACGTTTAAAAGACTTTTCAGTCCAAGTCAGAATCCACTCCCCTGGCCAAATGTAGTAATTTCCAGCAAGGTCCTAGTTATTTCTACGCTGATCACCCTCTTTCTCTTCTCTATCCTCTACTGTCCCTGCTTCCTCCTAACAAGGTTTACATGCGTGTACAGCATATGCTGTATGCACACATGAAAAAAAAATATCTATTTTTGTTTTCTGTGATGTCTCATGTTATTTTCTGTGCTCTACTGCAGTTCAAGTAACCAAAAGGGATATCATCTTTCTTTTGGATGGATCACTCAACGTTGGAAATGCCAACTTCCCCTTTGTGCGTGACTTTGTTGCCACCCTAGTTAACTACCTTGATGTCGGCAGTGACAAAATCCGAGTTGGTTTAGTGCAATTTAGCGACACTCCTAAAACTGAGTTCTTTCTGTACTCGTACCAAACCAAATCAGACATAATCCAACACATGGGGCAGCTGAGGCCCAAGGGGGGGTCGGTGCTGAACACTGGCTCTGCACTGAACTTTGTGCTTTCAAATCACTTCACGGAAGCTGGTGGGAGCAGAATAAACGAACAAGTGCCACAGGTCCTAGTCCTGGTGACAGCAGGGAGGTCTGCCGATCCCTTCTTGCAAGTTTCCAATGAATTAGCTCGGGCCGGAGTTCTGACTTTTGCTGTTGGAGTTAGGAGTGCGGATAAGGCAGAACTTGAACAGATTGCCTTTAATCCAAGAATGGTATATTTTGTGGATGATTTCAGTGCTCTGGCAGCTTTACCGCAGGAGTTAAATAAGCCTGTAACAACATATGTTAGTGGAGGTGTGGAAGAGGTTCCACTCGCCCCAGCAGGTAATATCTACCTTCCTTCATGTTGACTGCATTAAATTAATCTTGTTTCTCTTGGCTTTTGTGTTCCCAACGCACACCTTCACATCTGTCAAAGGCCCTGAGTTGTCAAAGTGGTAAGGGGTGTGCTTAACCTTAAATATGTGACTTGTTACTGGAAGCCCTTGATTTTGTTCAAGTCATTACTTTTGTGTGCTTTAAAGCCTACTGTAACGACAGCACAATTTTAAGCCCTTTAGCAGGTCCGGACTGAAGGAGGATCCGAGTGAGTCTATGCCCACCAGTCACTTAGGGAGATGTTCCCTTTTGGTTGCCATAATAACGTCTGTAAATGCATTGTCTGCAGTAGTTCAGGATATGGGAGCAAGCACTTTTGGCCACAAGGAGTGTTGTGGAAAAGTTAAAGTCGTGCCAAAGAACCCAGGGGAGCAGAGGTCTAGCCAGGTACAGGTGGCTGAATCCTTCCCCTGACCCACTCTGTCAAAGTGTGGTTATCAGGCTGTGAAAGAAGCTGAATTTGACTCGAGATACTCAAACTTAGTCTCTATCATTAAATCCAAAAACTATTGTCAAGTTTAACCCTTTTTAAACAGGTATTTTCTAACTAATTGTCTTCTTGTGGCTAAGTGCATATGAAGACTGAAATCAACCAGGATTGCTTAGTGTGGAAAAAAGACCATTAAGATGAATATGAAAGGTATTAGGAGATAAAATTATGAGATGCTTGGTTTTGCCTTGGATAGTCAATGAGATTGAAAGGGTAAGGAGGTAAAAGGATTTTTCTCCTCCCAAAGTTGTAACTCACCTGTGGATGTAGATGCCTCCTTGTGTTGCAACTGGGGGAAGTACTTTAAGAGAATACAGAAAATGCTTTGTGTATGTATGTATAAACTAATTCTTTATGTTCTTTATCTACTGGGCCTTTCAATAGGAAAAAACCCACAACTCTCCAATGCTGTTGTACTTCATGCCTGTATTATCAGCAAATTGCTAGAATATAAACATCACTGGTATAATCTGAAACAGCCAATTTATTATATGACTTAAATGATGCGATGCAATATATGATATGACTGTGTGGTGTCTGAATTTATTGAGTCTTAGGAGACAGATGTCTTTATTTCCCTTTCTTTCTTAGATAAACAAGACAAAGGTACCTTTAGTCCTGTAGCCCTTGAATACTTTGGTAAATGAAAATCACTTGCTTTGCATATTGAAACCAAGCTAATTTGCAGAGAAATTTCTAGGATGACATTTAAGAAGAAAAATGCCTTCATATCCTTTTTTCCCCCCCCTCCTCTTTTCGTTTGTGAATTTATTCTAGAAAGCAAGAAAGATATTTTATTCCTGATTGATGGCTCAGCCAACCTCTTGGGTACTTTTCCTGCTGTCCGGGACTTTGTACACAAAGTAATTTCTGACCTGAATGTGGGTCCCGATGCCACACGAGTAGCTGTAGCTCAATTCAGTGACACGATCCAAGTCGAGTTTGACTTTGCCGAACTCCCATCCAAGCAAGATATGCTTCTGAAAGTGAAAAGGATGAGGATAAAAACTGGGAAGCAACTGAACATTGGAGCTGCGCTGGATGAAACTATAAGGAGGCTGTTTGTCAAGGAAGCTGGAAGCAGAATTGAAGAAGGGGTTCCTCAATTTTTGGTTCTCCTTGCTGCCGGGAGATCAACTGATGATGTGGAGCAACCATCAGATGCTCTGAAGCAAGCTGGAGTCGTGACATTTGCTATCAAAGCCAAAAACGCCGACCCTGCTGAGCTGGAAAGGATAGTTTACGCCCCACAATTCATTCTGGATGTTGAGTCCCTCCCTCGGATTTCAGAGCTTCAGCCAAACATAGTCAACCTGTTGAAAACTATCCAGCTTCAGCCAACAGGTACAGGGACCCCCCTGGGTTTCCAAGAGGCTGAAAGACACCACTTTCATGCCACCTTCAATTTAGTAACCGGGGCAATTGGGTCTCATGATATTTAAAACGATTATGTAGAAACTGATACTGTACTTGGATTTTCCTCTGGTCAGACCAGCAGATCCAGCAAAGCACTGAGGTCCAAACTAAAATTTAAGTGTGCATAAGGAAAAAGCCTTTTGTTTGGCTGCAAGATCTGCAGTAGGTGGTGTCACCCGTGTGTAAAACCTGGTACAAACCTGAAATAAGAGGGTCGTTGGTGCAGAGATCTTGCAATAATTGATGTGCAATAATAAGCAAGGGCTAGAAGAAGCAAAGAAAGGCTTGTGTTGGTTTCTCTTTCCATCCTCCCTTTTCTGGAGGAGTGGCAGGGGATAAGGAGAACTGCAGCCTGCTGGATTAACTCTCGCTCCATTATTTCTTATGGGATATGTCAGCAGTTTCTACATTTTGTACCTATGCAGCAATGAATTAGATTTTCTTGAATGAGTTACCATTACAAGCTAAGCACATGAGTAGGGATTAATTAAAGCATAAAAAAAAAATATTAAAAGAATCACATAGCCACAATTGTAAATTGACACTGCGGTATTGGATCTTATGTGTCCAGCTGTGTGATTTCCTGTGGCAGTCCTAATTTGAGAATTAAACTGTCTCCCAATAGCAGATGGGAACAAGGAAAAGTGTAATAACATCCATGTCATCTCTCCATAGACATCCTGGGTAGATGGTCTTAGAATCATAGAAACATAAAACCAAATAGAGCTGGAAGGGATCTCAGGGTGCCATCTGCTACGTACCTTTGTCCCCAACAGGGTGCTCTTGTCCAGAACCAGCTGACATTGGTCTAGTGTGTTCTGAAAATCCTCTGATGGAGGAGTTTTCCCCAGCCTCTATAATCAATCTGTTCAATCGCTTTTGTCCTGATCTGTAGGTAGTTTCCCTCAATGACAAACCTCTGCCTTCCTGGTCATAGTTTAAGCCTGTTACATCTCTTTCAGCTCAAGGATATGGATGTTAGCTCATTCCTGTGTTTTGTGTGATAGTCTTTAATTTCTTTAAGCTTGCCATGTACATCTTGTCTCAGTCCTTATGTCACCAGCTCATTCAGTCTTTCCTAGAAGGTTTTCTACCTTTTCACCCTTGTGTCTCCAAAGCCATCCTGTTCCAAATGACCAGAACATAATGATGGTGTCCCCTAGTCATCTCTTACCCCATCCCTTCCATGCAGAGTCGTTGCTCTTCCCATATTTGTGGAGCTTCTGCCTCAATATAGACTAGTGAAACTGGTGATCTTGGATTGCATTCTGTCTTGGTGGCCACCAAGTACTGTGAATAATTGTGCTAATTGCTCACAAATAACTGTATCCACCTGCTTTTCCTAGTATTCTTGGCTGAAAGAAAGCCACCTCATAAGAGTACCCATATTTTTTCTTCTAGATCTGACAACTTTGTTAGGACTATCTTCCCCTGCTCCTGAGCTTCAGAGGAAGTGTATGAAACTGGGATACATCAGGCAACATCTGCTCTCTCTTCCTACCTGTATTGCTCAACAAGCTCTATTAATATTTTAGTACCCAGCATTAACCCAGCAAGCTTCCAACATTCCTCTTAAAATATAAACTTGGTCTGGAGTCTGCATTAAGACTTCATCTGTCCTTGGTAACTCTTTACACGTCTAGCATTCATAAGCAGATATTTAAGATTTTCTTCAGAGGGATAGATCATGCTCCTGCTTGCTCCATTTGACCTTGCTATAGACAAGCCAATGCCATTTTTGGGGATGCCATCCATCAGTTGCTGTGTTTGACAGGCACTGGTGTTTTCTGCTTGGCTGAGCCAAAGCTTTGGAATTCTGTGAGTCAAGAGTAGAATGCATCAACAGTTCTCTGATCTTTGACCTTTCACTATCTTAGATTTTTTTAAAAAAGAACATTTGGTCACACTTAGAGTTTTTTGTGTGTGTGCTTGAAGTTAGTTAAAAAAAAAAATCAGTGTTTAGAAAAGCTTTTAGAAAATTTTAGAAAAGCTTTTTCGGTTAGATGTGCCTTCCAGGAAATTCTTATTTTTATCTGGGCGTGTGCAGGATTATTTATTTCTGAGTTCAGCAATGCCACAGAAAAGCTTTTCTCTCTCTCTTCGCCAGCTCCCTGTGAGCACTCTCTCTGCAGCATGCCATTTCCTTCAGAACCTCACTTTTCTCCGAGACCAAAAGATATCTGATGCCCCAGCCTCCTGTTGCATATTGCTAAGTCACGTGCCAACTTCCCAACCCCCTTGGGAGCAGATGGCTTCCTCCAGCCTCAGGTAGGGGATGGCATCCAGAGTCCCTTGGCACTCTATTTCCTATGGTTCTATGATTCTATGACTCGGTGGGTAAGGCACAGCATGCATTGCACTGTGGTTTCCACCGATTTGCACCCATCTGCCTCTTCACTAAGGATTGCAGCCAATAGCAAAGGAACTGAATCACCCGTCCTCACACCTCACTCTCCCCTCCCCGAGTTTTGTACTCCTTCGGTTCAATGTAAGCGGCGGATAATAATCGCTGCGAAAGAGAATTTCACTTGTTCCCCCCTACCCTTACTTGTCTCAAACAGTAGTTGAGAGAAGTGAGAAGAAGGATGTGGTGTTTCTAATTGATGGGTCGGATGGCGTCAGAAGAGGTTTCCCTCTGCTGAAGACCTTTGTCCAAAGAGTTGTTGAAAGCCTGGATATCGGTCGTGATAAGGTCCGTGTCGCCGTCGCACAGTACAGCAACGTCATACAACCCGAGTTCTTACTTGACACCCATGAAGACAAAGCAGATCTCATCAACGCCATCCAGGAGCTGAAGGTTATGGGAGGATCTCCTCTGAACACTGGAGCAGCCCTCGACTACCTCATCAAGAATGTGTTCACGGTGTCGAGCGGCAGCAGGATAGCAGAGGGTGTCCCACAGTTCCTGATTCTGCTGACAGCTGATCGCTCCCAGGATGATGTGAGGAGGCCCTCGGTGGTTCTGAAGACAAGTGGCACGGTGCCCTTTGGCATTGGGATAGGAAATGCTGACCTCACAGAGCTGCAGACGATTTCTTTCCTCCCAGATTTTGCTATATCTGTGCCTGACTTCAGCCAGCTGGATACGGTGCAGCAGGTCATCTCGAACAGAGTCATCCGGCTGACCAAGAAAGAGATAGAGTCACTTGCCCCTGATCTGGTTTTTACATCACCCAGCCCAGGTGAGGAGACGTTTGTGTCTGCACCGAGAGCCAACGGCAAAATATGATGTTTAGTAACATCATGGTTGCAACACAAACTGAGAAAAGCAAAGGTGGTCACAGCTAAAACTCCAAGTCCATCTTGGTCTCACTGTCGATATACATATATTTTAATGTACACAGGGTTGGTAGGAGCTGTGTAATTCAGCTGAGACACCTTTAAGGCCATGCCTCAAGGTGGTCCATGTTGTATCCACATGGAAGGCCCACAAACTGCGTGCTATGGCCTTAATCTTATTTTTAGTTGGTAGATTTTAAATCCATGCCATTCCTCCTGGAATGGAAATTGCGTCATTTATATGATATGGGGACACCTTCACACCACTATAAATCACGATCAGCTTTCTGCTAAATGTAAGACCTGCTGATGTCTTTTACATTTGCCATGCTCATTCACTGGGGGAAGGGAAACTGGAAATGGGTATCAGGAAAAGGATCAGATCTTCCATTTCTGGTCTTGCTTGGAATGAAATCCAGTCGGTGTATGCCTGCAATGAAAGGTACCCACTCTAGATCAGTCCCTTTGAAGTCTGCCATCCTATTTTATCTGTTTCTTCCCTTCAGAGATACACTGTTTTCCTCCAACCTCATTTATCAGTGTGATATTCAGCAATAATTCACTCTGACCTGAATTACCACTGCAGAAAGCACTTTATTAGGAAGCTAAAAGTCATTCTGGAAAGGCAGAGGCCGAGAGAATAATAGGATAGAAGCTGTCCTAGAGGACAAAGCCACGAAAAGAGGGGTAGTACTGAGTGTAAAACAACCCAAGGCTGCCTGACAAACTGTCCTGAGTACGGAGCATCACCAGGCTTTGTGTCCTTGGGTGGAGAGCCCACAATGAATTATTTTTCCAGGTTTCTCCTTCTCTTCTTCCTTTGCTCTGGAAGTTGCTGTTCTTGCACTGCCTGGGGATGTCCCTAGTGGATTGGCCCTGTCTCTGGGTTGAACCCAGCCTCCTGCTGGAGCTCCCAGGAGACATCACAGGCCACAAAACAATGAGCATCCTCCCCATGGCCAGTGAACTAGGTGATGAGCTTAGCTGGTCTCCATAAGCAATGCCTGATGCAACCTCTGACTGCTGCCTTCTTTCCTGCAGCGGGTGTGAAGAGGGACGTCGTGTTCATGGTTGATGGCTCCCGCTATGCTGCCCAGGAGTTCTACCTCATCCGTGATCTCATTGAGAGGATAGTGAACAACCTGGATGTGGGTTTTGACACCACCAGGATATCGGTGGTCCAGTTCAGCGAGCATCCCCGCGTGGAGTTCCTGCTCAATGCCCACTCCACCAAGGACGAGGTGCAGACTGCGGTGAGACGGTTGCGGCCACAGGGTGGCCAGCAAGTGAATGTGGGAGAAGCCCTTGAGTTTGTGGCAAAGACCATCTTCACCCGTCCCTCTGGGAGCCGCATAGAGGAGGGTGTCCCTCAGTTTTTAATCATCCTCTCCTCCCGCAAGTCTGATGATGACTTAGAGTACCCATCACTCCAAGTTAAACAAGTGGGGGTGGCACCTATGGTGGTAGCGAAGAACATGGATACTGAGGAAATGGTACAGATTTCCCTTAGTCCTGATTATGTGTTCCAAGTCTCCAGCTTCCAGGAACTGCCCAGCCTCGAGCAGAAGCTGCTGACTCCTATTGAAACTCTGACTGGGGACCAAATCAGACGTCTGCTGGGAGATGTGCAACCCCCCATAGGTAAGCTCTGTTGATACCAACTGCCTCTGTGTTGCTATTCAAATAAACGTTGCCCAAACGTGTAAATAATTTTCCATCCTTTTTTTTCTAAACTGAGATTTTCCTTAGTTAAAAGCAAAGGGTGTAGCACATGAAGAGTTTTAGAAGAAAACTTTTAAATATGTGGAAATTCTACCCGAGTACCTCAATAGTTTGTAACTTTTGATTTTCAAGTCAAATACCATCTATTCCCACCTAGCTGCTCTCTAGGAAAGAGACATAAATCTGGGGCTAAGTGAAGCTGGAAAAATTGATGAATCCAGAGGAGAGTGTTAATGAATGAAACAGATAAGGCTCTGAGCAATGCATGCATTACATCACATGGGAGGAGATAGCAGAAACATCCTACAGCAAAGCTTAAGCAAAGGCTTGGCACACAAACAATTTCCTCTGTCCTTGCTTCCCTGCAGATGTCTCTGGTGAAGAAAAGGACATAGTCTTCCTTATTGACAGCTCTGACAGTGTTAGGCCTGATGGGCTTGCTCACATTCGGGATTTCATTACCAGAATTGTTCAGCAGCTGGAAGTTGGGCCAAACAAAGTGCGAATTGGCGTGGTGCAGTTCAGCAACAACGTCTTCCCTGAGTTCTACCTGAAGACCCACAAGTCCAAAAATGCTGTCCTGCAAGCCATCCGCCGTTTGAGGCATAGAGGGGGTTCCCCTGTGAATGCTGGCAAAGCCCTAGACTATGTGGTGAAGAACTACTTCATCAAGTCTGCAGGGAGCAGGATAGAAGATGGGGTGCCCCAGCACCTAGTTGTCATCCTCGGAGACCGGTCCCAAGATGATGTGAACAGGCCTGCTAATGTAATCACTGCAACAAGCATTAAACCTCTGGGTGTTGGAGCCAGGAATGTGGACAGAGACCAGCTGCAGGTCATTACCAATGACCCTGAGCGTGTGCTTGTGGTAAGGGACTTCACGGGACTCCCAACTTTAGAAAAGAAAGTGCAGAGTATTCTTGAAGAACTTCCGATACCTACAACCGAAACCCCTGGATTTTTAGGACCTGGTAAGACTGCTATTCATCCTATCAACTTTTCTGGGTAGAAATTTGTATAATGTGAAAATGATTCCTTAATAGCACCTTTTAATTCACAACCATTTAGTCATGTTGCTTTAAAGGAGATTTTGCTGAGCATAGGAAAGAATAGAATTAAATTTGAAATGAGATGAGATGAGAATTAAATTTGAAATGAGATGAATCCCAAGTATGTTGGATAAAGTGTAATAAATACGTGGTGTAAAACCTTCTTTCTTGTATGGATGTAAAATCATGGCAAAGACCAATAACGCTAAAAAGGTAGGGAGAAGAGAGAAACACAATACTACTGCACTAAGCATCCTAAATAATACAGATGCCACAAATAATTATTAAGAACTGTGTTTCCTTTGTAACCTTTCCAGGAGGTAAAAAGCAGGCGGACATTGTGTTTTTGCTGGATGGCTCCATCAATCTGGGGAGAGATAACTTCCAAGAAGTTCTCCAGTTTGTCTACTCTGTGGTGGATGCCATTTACAGGGATGGCGACTCTATCCAGGTAGGACTGGCCCAGTACAACTCAGATGTCACCGATGAATTTTTCCTCAAAGACTATTCCACCAAGCCTCAGATTTTAGATGCCATCAACAAAGTCATCTACAAAGGTGGCCGAGTGGCAAACACTGGTGCAGCCATCAAGCACATCCAGGCAAAACACTTTGTGAAGGAGGCCGGTAGCCGAATTGACCAGAGGGTGCCCCAGATTGCCTTCATCGTCACAGGTGGGAAGTCCTCGGACGACGGGCCGAGTGCCTCCTTGGAAATCACACAGAAAGGCGTCAAGGTGTTTGCAGTTGGTGTGAGAAATATCGACCTGAAGGAAGTCAGCAGGCTGGCCAGTGAGAGTGCCATGAGTTTCAGAGTGTCCACAGCCCAGGAGCTGTCTGAGCTCAATGAGCAGGTCCTGGTTACACTGGAAACTGCTATGGAGGAGAAATTGTGCCCAGGAACAACAGACATTACAAGAGGTAAGAGTGATCCTTTCATAATGTGCTCAGGTTATTCCCGAGGGTGGCTTTCAATATCTACGGCATTTTGATGGACTTGTCCAGTTGTTCTTGTGCTTTGCTTATAGCCTGAGGTGCACCATGGGCTCAGACCTCCTTCATAAGCATGATAGTAGGCTGCAAGCCTTTGGTATGAGAGCTGTCTGTTGGTGTGCTTCAATGGGTGAATGACTGGTGTACCTTCACTGCAGAGGTGCCACCATGGTGGAAGAATTTCAGATATGACAGGCAGGCACTAGATGACTGCCCTTCTACTACTGCACTGAAGAGACTCCTTTAACTAGCTGCCTTTGGACTAGTTCTCACTACCTTCCTCTCCAGATGTGTAGAGGGTGTAGAGAGGCAGGGGTCGGTCTTGTCTCCCAAGTCACAGGAGACAGGACAAGGGGCAATGGCCTCAANNTTAGGAAACATTTCTTCATGGAGAGGGTTATTGGGCATTGGAATGGGCTGCCCAGGGAAGTGGCTGAGGCACCATCCCTGGAGGTGTTCAAAAGATGGGTGGCACGTAGTCCTTAGGAATATGGTTTAGTGATTTTTGTCAGGGTTAGGTTGATGGTTGGACTAGATGATCTTGAAGGTCTCTTCCAACCTAGACTATTCTATGATTCTATGATTCCTTGGCTGTTCAGCCCAGCCCATCGCATGCATAATGTGATGGAAATCAGAACTTCTCTTGACAGATCATCCAGGGTGCCCACTTAATCTCATGAATGGTTATATTTTAAGGTAGAATTGCCTTTAGAAGGAATCCTGTGATTTGGCTACTTCAGAAGCCAAGTAAGGGGAGCTGGGGTGAGTAAGCAAGCTGGTATTGCTGTTGGACCAGAGTCCCTGCAGCTGGTTTAACTTACTACAGCACGGCAAATCCTACTCCAACTCAGACCTCTGGCTTTTGAGCAGAGGCGTCTCCCAAACCTCTGGAGAAGCTGAAAGAGAGCCACAGCAGCCCTGAGCTGAGCAACAGCTCTGGCCAGGATGAAAAACTGAGCGCAGGGACAAGCAAACTGCTCCTGGTGGTAACCATGAGTGTTTCCCAAGTGCAGCACCAGTGTGATGAATATCAAAGAAATTTCAGACACCTCCATGCTTGAGGGCCCATGTAAGACACAGCTATGATGAAAGGCACTTGTGTATCAAATGGTGCAGTGTCTTCTCGAGTGACTAATGGAATGACAAGGAAAGCGACTTGAAAAGCAACAGCTGTGGTGCTCAAAGGTGATGCTCTTCTCTCCTCTCCTCTCCTCTCCTTTCTGCATTTCTCTTTCAGATTGCAACTTAGATGTAATACTTGGCTTCGACGTCACGGACACCGGGCCCGGACAGAATATATTTAATTCCCAGAGAGGTCTGGAGTCCCGGGTCGAGTCCGTCCTGAACAGAATAACTCAGATGCAGAAGATCAGCTGCACTGGCAGCCAGGCGCCCAACGTCAGGGTGGCCATTATGGCTCAGGCTCGAGGGGAACTCGTGCAGGGCCTGGACTTCTCCGAGTACCAGCCTGAGTTCTTTGAGAGTTTTCGAGGCATGCGCACCCGCGGGCCCTATTTTCTGACGGCAGACACACTGAGGTCCTATCTGAACAAATTCAGATCCGCCCCCTCCAGCAGCACCAAGGTAAGCCAAAGCCAAGGCCCCTGGGATGGTGTTGGCCAGGAAAGCTGACTTCTGACGTATTTCAGTTGGCAAAGCAACTGTTAATAAATTGAATAAATTTATTCATTAAACAAAGAGATTCATTGTAGCCTGTACCCATGAGTGCTGCTTGGCTGCAAACTGTTGCTTTCCAAATTTGCCCTGTTGGTGCTTTAGGAAAACACACCTGCATGGTATGATAAACCATCATCTGGCACAAAAACGCCAAGTGTCATGGCCTGGAAAGGGCATAGCAATTCCCCCATCTCTTCTCAGATAAGGTGGCTCTGCAGGTTGCACATTGATTGTTCCATGCCCGAAATATTCTGGGTCCTGACATAAATTTATTTCTTTCCCAGGTCATAATCCATTTCACTGACGGTGCAGATGACTCCATAGATCAGCTGGAGGCTGCTTCATCTACCTTGCATACAGAAGGTAACTTTTTCACTCGAGGCAGTGATTGCAGCCCGTGTTAACGTGTGGCCCATTTTACCACCACTTCTCATAAATCCACCGGCTCTTGATAGTAGTGATTTCTGTGATTTCTACATGCACTTGCTGTTCTTCATTTCCTTCCTGTGGTACTTAGCTCCCTGCTGGCACCTAAGTGTGCCAGTGGGAAACTTGCACTGAAGGTGTTTGATCTCAATTGAATAAGTTTACAATCGAAGAGGTGGATAACGACTCATCCTTTCAGGGGAGGGTGTGCAGGCTCTACAGATCACCCTGACCCATCACACAGCCCCTTCTGCTTCCCTCCCTCCCTCTCTCTCCCCCACCACGCAGGTGTCAACGCTCTCATCTTCGTCGGGCTGGACCGAGTGAGCGATTTCGAGAGAGTGATGCAGCTGGAGTTTGGTCGTGGGTTCACCTACAACAGACCGCTCAGAGTTAATCTGCTGGACTTGGATTTTGAGCTGGCAGAGCAGCTCGTAAGTAACTCGGCACAGGCAGCGCTGTCTTGTAATGCTGGAGGAAAGCCAACGGCTGGAACTCCTCCGGGGCTGAACTGTGGCTGAATTACACCCTCTTGGCTCCCATCCTCTCCCCTCCCTCCTTCACGTCAGCTCTTTTTACAGATGCCACTGCAAACAAAGTTAAGAGCAGACCATGGTGTTGCCTGGTCTCGTACCATTCCTGGAGAAGTCCTACTCCAGCCGAGGCTACAGCACATGGGATTAGGTCAAATGGGATGGGCTAAGGTGCCATCAAAAGCTGCCATGCCAAAAAGCCTTCCCTCCATCTACATTTATACTGTCGGGTTTTTTAACCTTGTGGATAATGTGCTGTCATGCCTTGCAGGGCTAAATCTCTCGCAGAAGCGCTGCTTTCTAGGTTTTTTCCTCAAGTTGATATACTTTCTGTAATCCAGACATGCTTTTAACAGAGGAAGGAGTTATCCTCACTTCTTCGTAGATTTACTTCCCTCCCATTTATGTAGTCCCTCTTGAATTTGTTGAGTTAATTTGCTATCGGCCTCGGTGTGTCCAGTTCCTCCCCACTTCACATCTGCTACCAGCATCGTTAAGCTCCTTTTCCAATCGATTTAATAAGACTGAGCTTAACCACTGATCCCTGTAGTAACCTCACTGGGTCCTTCTCAACAAATCAAAGTCATTTGGGAGTGAACCTTGGGGCTTGGGGTAAGAGCTAGCCTTCAGCCCATCCCCAAGTAATTCGGATGCCTAGGAAAATACTTTCAAAATGTAAATGTGCAAAGCTGGCAGGAAATGTTTGCAGCCAGAAACGTACTTGGCAAAGAAAGTAATTTTTTTTTTCCCTTTCAATTGGATGATGCAAAACCAAGCTGTGATTTCTCTGAATCTGTATCTTTCTTTTTTTTGGCCTTTTTCCTCTTTTGCTGTGTGCTCACAAATTGTTCTCTGCCTGTGGGTTGCTGGTGAGCTACTAACTGCAGTGACTTTCTTATGGCCTATTCCACAGCCCGCATTTGTTTATTTGGAGAAGAGATTACTCTTCTCAGTGACAGATATGGCTCTGGGGACCGATCTTCTACTAAACGGTGTCTACAAATTGTGCCCCACACAGTTCCCATTGAAACCCCTGCCCCTGATGTTCAAAAGATAATGTTGACTGTTGTTTTCTAAACATGCAACATAACCAGTCTGCCAACACACATCTCCTTCTCCTCTTGCTGTGGTTTCAAGGCCAGAGACACCCCAAAATGCTGCTGGACCAATGTTATGCTTGGCACTTGGAGCAATGGCACAGACCTGAGGGCTGGTGGGAGATATGGTGCTGGGGCTCTGCCAGGTTTCTAACACCTTCCCATTATTTCATGTGCGTTTGCTGCAGGACAACATTGCAGAGAGGACATGCTGCAAGGTTCCATGCAAGTGTTCAGGGCAGAGAGGGGACAGAGGTGTGCCTGGCCCCATAGGACCAAAGGTAGGTCACTTCATGGCGGTCCCTATGCAAGGTCAGTGCCCACCAAGGTGGTGATGGGTGGGTGGTGTGCATACATTGTACTGGGTGATGCTAACGGAGAGGTCATCTCCACTTACCTGCCATTTTAAAGCTGGCCCTGTTTGAGAGCTGCTCTTCCCTTTCCTCACTGCCTCTGTGTGGTAAAACAAACAAAAGGGCAGGGATGAGTTGCTGGAAGGAGGGGGTGAAGTGTCTTGTGAAGCAATTTAGGGATGTCAAAGGGTTTATCTCATTAACATATGACCAAGCAGCTGCTTTGTGTTAATCTAGGGAAATTTTGACTGTCAACTTAGAGGGAGATCCCAGAACTATGAAAAAAATGCAGAATCCTCTGTTGTCTTCTAGGGTGCCACAGGTGATCTTGGCTATGGAGGATATCCTGGTGATGAAGGAGGACCGGTGAGTGATTGCCCCTGCTCTGCACGGTACTGCTCAAATTAGGGGTCTCGCTAGTGAAGCATTTGGAGGATTTTTCACTAAATATTTTCTGCTGAGAATGTGGGCGTGGATTAGACAAGAGAGCAAGCAGAACTTTGTGTTTCTCCAGCCTGATGGCCTGAGTTTCTGGTCCCAGCTGCTCCTGGGAGAAGGTCAGTAAGGAGCTCCTTGATAGCTGGAGAAGCAAGGACAGGGGAAATAGCTCTGATTATTTCATGTGACCCAGCTCTATGCTGCTCCTCCAGGACAGGTGGGAATATTTGCAGCTGGTCCCAAACACCTGTGATCAGGGCAGGGTGATTACGAACAATAAAATCCCCAACTTCATTAAAGCTGCAGCCTATCCCAAAGTTATCCATATCAAATGCAGCTGAAAGATTTGAGCTAGTCCAATAATGGGACCAAGAAAGGGTGTTTCTATCCATCACAGTGTCAGACAACATGTGTCCCATGACTTCTTATTAGTATTATTCCATCCAAACTCTGACTTCATGAATCCCCTGTCACCCTTGGAATAAACAACTTTCCACACATCACGCCCAGGAGGTGAAGTTGAGGCCACAGGGCTGGTGGTGCTCATCGCTTTTCCAGTAGCACAGGCAAGAACCAAATTCTGCTCAGATATCAGGTGTGATGCAATGTTTTCCTGGGGGTTTAAGGTTGGAATGGGATTAAACATCCATGTGAGCTCTAAAGGTTTCATCTTGTAATTTTACCTTTGAAGAAAACTTTTGATAAAGCTCTTTCATAGATGAGACTTTGGGAAGGATGTTTTTCTCTCTGCGATGAAGACTTTTCTCTCTGTGGTGAAGACTTGCAGTTGGTCTCTACATGAGGAAGGTTGCAGGCAGGAAATGGTGGGGTGGCCACCTGATGCTCCTTTTGCTCCTGGTGCTTCCAAACCACCTCCTATACTTGCCGATGCGTGCCATTACCTGAAGAAATGCACTTAGCTGGCAAACTCTGACCTTTTCATTTTCCTCTCCATGCAACAGGGTGAGCGTGGACCACCAGGTGTGAATGGAACACAAGGTTTCCAGGGATGCCCCGGGCACAGAGGAACCAAGGTATGTGCAGAAGGAGTATGCACGAAGCAGACCCAGAGTCCAGCTGGTGGGAGTCCACCAAGGGCAACTCCTGCTGCTTTAGGTTATCACACACCTGCTTCTAAATCCACTTAAGTCAGGGTGTCCAGCTGGACAAGCACCAAGGCTTTCAGCAAGTGTCATGGCTTTAGTGTTGCTATGAAGACCAAAAGGGCACCCAAGGAACTCAGGCTCAATCTACAGACAAGGCTGATTTATTTTCTGCAGTTTGGCTCTAGGTGAAAGTTGGGAGAAGAAACAGATTCGTTCTTAACACCATGGAGCAGCATGTGTGGGTCTTGGCCTGGGGCTGGAAGGATGGAAATCTGCTGTTGGGGAGGAGGGAGAAAAGTGAGACATGGCTTCTCCTTTAAAGAGGAACCTCGAGCAAATGGTTCAGGACAGCAGTCATGTCACAAGCCAGAAAAAGTGGTGAAACATAGTATTTTATTATTCAGCAATATTAAGGGGTTACTTCCTACCATTTGCTCTCACCACAGCATCCTCTGTCAGGGAGCAGAGGAGTGCATGAACTAAGCTCATTAGTTGCTGCTGAGATAGTGAGCCTCTTTAAAAAGCTGTCCAGCCTTGGACAAAAGCACCAAAACTGGATTTGGATTCATAAGAAAATGGGTGCAGGGTGAAAAAAAAAAGTCAGTGGAGAAAGAATTGTGGCTAAGTAGTAAGCTATTTTATTGGATCGTCTGGCTAAACCCAATGATGCACATATTTTATCTTGGCACTAATGTTGAGGAGGCAGCTGAAGAAGAAGATTGGCATAAAAGAAATAAGAGAGAGTTGAACCCTGGTGCAACAAACCCTGGCTCTTCTGTCCTGGTCCTGGGTCTGCCACCAAGCACAGCCCCCCTTCCCCACCACCTGCCAAGGTGATGAACTGGGCAAAAGTGGAGTAACTCCTTTTTCTGATCTCTTTAGGGTTCTCGGGGATTCCCAGGAGAGAAGGTATGGAGCTATTTTCCTCATGCCACGGTGGTGAGCGTGAGCATGTGGACACGTCGGTATCCCCCTGACCATTTCACCTTTCCCTTGGTGAGCATTTGCCCCTTGCTTCTCTTCTGCAGGGTGAACTGGGAGAAATGGGTCTGGATGGTATTGATGGAGAAGAGGTCAGTCACTTTAATTCCTTTTCTCTTTATTACGAGATGCTTCAAGTGAAGCATCTAAGCAGCACCTTGAAAGTGGTACATATCCTAAAATATTTTTGTTTTTTCAGGGAGACAAGGGTTTGCCTGGCTCCTCTGGAGAGAAGGGATATTCTGGCAGGAGGGTAGGCTTTTATTATGTTTACAATGGGGCTAATTGATGATCAAAAGGTTGATTTGAGCCAGGAGGGAGTGGAAAGCCATCATGCTTCCCTCAGGGCTGAGGACCTTGTCAGAGGTGTGCAGTAGCAGAGATGCTTTCAGTAGGTCAGGGCTGCTCTCACTAACTCTCTTTCTCTTCCCCCAGGGTGATAAGGGAGCTAAAGGTGAACGAGGAGAACGAGGTGACCGTGGGCTCCGTGGAGACCCGGTAAATATTACTAAGGCATCTTTTTGATTTTCTACCCACTTTTTATCAGTCCTAGGGTCTTCAGCAAGCATGTGCTTAGACTTATAAATACTGGTTGGCAGTGGCAGGTCCAGTGACAGAGTGAATACTTGGAGAAGACATATGGGTAACACATGTCTCGTGATACCAACCTGTCAATCACTGTTCCATTATATTAAAATTCCCCTTCTTCTTTCTCTTCAATGTTATTATTTCTCAGTTGAAAAGCTGTGTCTCTCTGAAAACACCATTAATACTTCATGTCATTCAGTCAAAAAAGAGAAAGAATGAAAGAAAAAAATGGTGGTTCTGAGCTACAGCAGAGCAGTTTGGGATGTCTGACTTCTGTGTCCCACTTACACAGATGTTTCTCATTCTCTATTTCTTTCAGGGAGATTCAGGAGCTGATAATACTCAACGGGGATCCAGAGGCCCAAAGGGTGAAATTGGACCAATGGTAAAGTTTCTTTGTTGTCTTTTGTTATTTTTTGGTTTTTACAATAGGATGGGACAGAGAAATTAAGAAAAGGGGGTGCTGCCAAAAAGGTGCTAGTTCTTAAACTCATCATGACTTTTTGGATGGAATATTTTTCCACTGGAAAATGCTGTTGGTTTGCAACCAAAACTTTCTCTGGGAAAACATCAGTTTAAAAGATGTTTTGGGTAAACAGAGTGTCCTTCTTTTAAAAATTATTATTTTATTTTTACGATGCCTTTTGGGAGATTGTCACTGAAAACCACTTTGTTCTTGGAAATTAACTTCCTATGTTCTTGAGGCTCATAGTCAAAAGTAGGGGATTGTTTAGATGATACCAAATCTGAATGTCCTGATTCACCTGAAACCTTTAAAAAAACCCCAACAAACCCACGTGCTCCTTGGGAAATTTCAAAACCCATTTGTTTTCATATCAGCTCAGAATAAAAATGTGTCTTAAAATGTCAGAAGACATTTCCCAAAGATTATCAGCTTGTGCTAGGTTGGAAACTTAGTGCAAGTTCTCTATGAGTTGTTAGAAAGATTTCTATTGATGTGGGCCTATCGAGTAGCTTGGTGTGAGAGTGTGAAAGGACCCATTTTTTTGAGAACTGAACCTATTTTCCTGGACCCTGCTTGTCTCGGGGCTCTTACTTGAGTTTGCTTTTCCCTTAGGGAGAGTCGGGACCAGCGGGGGTGGATGGCCAGGATGGTGGAGTTGGGAGGAAGGTGAGTTGCCAGACCCACAGTCAACAAGAGCTGAGTTTACATTGACAATGACTTCCCAAGTGTTTTGCTTTTACAAGAGTCAGGAGTTCAACCATAAGAAAAAAAATAAAAGAGGAAAATATCTGGTGGTTTGCTGGCTTGTACAGACCAATACTGATTTTATTCCCACCAAAATAACTGCTGAGATCAGTGGCAGCTCTGCTGCTGCCTGTCCCTTGGGGCATGTGTCCCAGGGACTGTGGCATGTTTCTGCATGCTTAAGTGAGCTACTCACCTGTGCAGAGGACTGGGGGATGCAAGGAAGGATTAAAACATGCCCAAGTTTGATTTAAGAGAGCCGGCCATCTGACAGAAGGTGGATTTCTCTCTCCCTCTCTCCTCAGTAGTTTAAATTATTCGAACATCATTTTGGACCAAGAGAAGCAGTGATACACAGATCTGCAAGCAATAGAGAAACGCTTGGGCTTATATATTTGCATAACCAGTCTCATTGTTTCTTCTTTCACAGGGAATGCCAGGACGAAGGGGACCCATAGGTGTTAAGGTAAGTGGTGATGGGGACAACACCTGGAGCTCCTGCCATGCCAGCAGCCAGGAGAAGAGACATGCTTTGCTTCTTCCTCTCTGCCTCCTCTCTTCTTCAAATTTCCCTCCTTCTCCTCCGGCTTGTCTCCTTGTATGCTCCTTGCTGGACTTGGTGCAAAAGCAGACACCCACAAGCCTGGGGCTGCCCATCCTCTGCAGTGTTCCCTGCTCAGATGCTTCATCTCCATATGCTGCTGGAGCAGCATAATGGGGCCAAAGCATAAAGGAGACTGATGTCTGTTGATTGCGGGAGGCAAATTAACCTGCCAGTTCTGTGCTCATTCTCTACTATAACCATATTCTGCAAAAAAACCCCAAACAACTGTTCTTCCCCTCTCTTTATGCAGCTGTAAATGCCCTCTTCCTCCCCATAATGTTGATCATGTCCCCTCCATGTTAACCTGTGTTGTCCTGTTTTGCACTTACAGGGTACCAAGGGCACACTCGGTCAACCAGGGCCGGCTGGAGAACAAGGCATGAGAGGGCCACAGGTCAGTGAGCTTACAGCAAAGGGAATGTCTCATGTCATGGTGCTGTTGTGTTATTTCATCTCAGCTGCTCCCTCAAAGAATCTTGTCAGTGAGGACCATTGGGTTTGGGTATTTTGGGGTGCACTGTGGCCTGACTGTCCTGCTCTGGGATGTCAAGCCTGCCATTCCATTCACACCAGCTGAGCGGTGATGTGCTTGAAGACCATCTTTTGGGTGCTATAGCATTTGCTTCCCCTTAAAATCTCATGTAGCACTAGTGTGGTTTTGCTCAAGTGCTTTGACACGGTCTCTCTTTTCTCCCTGCACAGGGTCCACCTGGCCAGCTTGGCACGCCAGGTCTACGAGGAGAGCAGGGCATTCCTGGACCCAGGGTAAACCCTTCTGCTACTTCTCAGCCATTGACTCAACTGTGCATGAACATCTCGCTGAGCTAATAAGATGCAGGAGATGTGTCTTTCTGTTTCCCTCTTTAGGGCTCTAACTCTGTTTTGTTCTCTTATAAGACACTCTTTGATTACAATCCTCCTCTTAATTATGTTAAATATTTCTTGAGCCGGAGTCACAAAAGAGGAAGTGTTAAAGGCAACCACAAAGGGATCAGGACTTCAGCATTTGGCTTATTATGGTTTGTGATCTTAACTAAGGAACACCTCTGAGTGACTGGCAGAGCATCTTCTGTGATGTTTCAATCTCTGAGGCCAGAGCATGACCATCTCACACGCTTGTTGGGGGCTCCCCATGCTTTTTTTTTCTCCCTCTTGCTGCTCACTCCAGCAAGACCCGTGGCCCTAAAGTCAGACACATCTTTCATTTCCCTATCCTGAGCAAGACTTTTTCCCTCCTGCTTACACCTTTCCCAGAGGGTTGCTCTGAGGATAATGTAGGTTGCTGCTGATATTAGCATTCGACTGATCTGGTCCTTCAGCTCTTCCTTCATGTGAATTAGACTTCTGAATTTCCTGAGGTGCTTTGAGAGGCACCAGCACTACTAGTTAATATGTAATTTATGTGGTCAAGCAATCCCCTGGTTTCTGGCACTGTTTTATTGACACGTAGCCAATGTGTCGATCTCCTTGTTTCTGTTCCAGGCCGGGAGTGGACCACCAGGAACCCCAGGAGAGCGGGGCAGGATAGGTCCCTTGGGACGAAAGGTATGTCTTCAGAGCATGGGGCATCGGCAACTCAAACAGAAATGAAAAGCTTCTGGACAGGAGTGATCTTAAAAAATATATAAAATACTGGAGATTAACAGTTTGGAGTGAAATTATCTTGTCTTCACTGGATTGCACAGTATGAAGTAGAGCAAGGTCTGTGCTCTTGTTTCATTAGGCTCCCATTCCATTGAACAGAGGCAAAAGTAATTGAGTAACTGAGATCCTGGAGTAATATTCCAAGGCAGATTCTCAGATGGTACCCATGTAGGAAGGTGGTCATCATGGATCTCTCCAGACCCTCCATATGGTTTAATCTCTCCAGACTCACACACACTGGTTCATTTCCATGGCTGCACTGTACGTTTGCACTGGCAAAAATCCCCAGAGCTTGAAAGCTTTTATTTTTGTGATGTTTATAAAAAGCATACACCATCCTGTGGTGGGAGCTGGTTGGTCTCCCATGTCCCAGCTTTCCTGAAAAGTCCCACTAAAGGGCAAGCATTTTGTAGCATTGTTTGGCCATGTAGGTCCAGCAATGTCTTTAGGCTGCAGTGACTACTGCAGGCTGGTCTATGTAGAGAAACCAGTGCTGAGGGGGTGGGAAAGGCTCAGAGTTGCCTGGAGTTTCAGCACGTGCTTTAACAGATGCTCCTGTTTTCAGGGTGAGCCTGGAAACCCTGGACCCAAAGGGCCAAATGGACAGCAGGGCCCACGAGGAGAGATGGTGAGTGTGACCATTCACACCTTTAAGGATGATGAGCTGAGCTCTCTTGTGGCAAACGTGGCCCTTTGCAGCGGAGAGTTCAGCTCCCCTATGGTCTTTGCATCCTCCATAGTACAATATGAGAGAGGGAAATCAGCCTTAAGTCTTCAGCTGGCATGAGCATAGTTGATAACGAGGACGTGAATTATATTCACTTGAAAAATGACTTTTAACATCTCGGAGATCAGTCTGCAGGGCAGAGGCTGTCCAGAGTTGCTTGGTCTTGTCCTGACTCATTGCATGAGGGTCGACACCCTGGGCTGACCTCATGTGGAGTCCAAGGTAACCTATAAAAAAGACATGTGGACTAAGTGAGCCTTTCCATGGGGCCTGATTCTCATTATTCTGTATCATGAGGAGCCAACTGAGGAAAAAATGGTTTGTGCAAAGTAAGGGAGGACAAGCTTGAGTCAGGCACAGCTATAAGTACACTCCTAGCATTGACTGACCTCCTAACCTGCTTCCCACTGCTGGCTTCCACCTGAGTTTTACACATTATATGTATATACTAAGCAGGTTTTAATTCAGATTTGTAGTTTTGTCACCTTTTGTGCCTTTTTTTTCTCTTGCAATAATGTCATCTATAGGAGGATTGCTCAAAACCAGTGGTATCACTGCGTTCTTTTTATGGATGCTGCTGGATGTGTGAGGTTTAAGCTATTCACCTATGACTGCATATTAATGACTTTGACTTTCCAATTTTAGGGTGATGATGGACGAGATGGAATTGGTGGCCCAGGTCCTAAAGGCAGAAAGGTAGGTGTGTGCTCAGCATGCCCATCTACCAACGTGAGTCACTGAGGATAAGGAAGTAGCCAGTGTAGATGAGCAAGGTCAGAGCCTAGCTGAAGCCAGACACATACAGGGTTAAAAATCAGCCCTGTGTGTACCCTGGTGAGAAAATCACGCAAACTTCTTCAAACTTTTCCACTCTGTCTTAGTCTTGGTTTTGCCTATGTAAATGCAATCTTTTTGTACGTTCTAGACAGAAAGCCCCATGAATGTCTGTGGGACTTTGAAAACTATGCCAGCATCTCTGATAGTTCCTCTACAGTTGAACTTAGCCTTAGAGGTGCAATCAGACCTTTAAAAAAAACCTTCTGATAGCTTTTTGTTATTTGTATGAGGAACAAAATTGCGTAGTGAATTTACAGTCTTACTCTCTTTTTCCGCCATTTAATTCCTTCGGTTGTTACAGATCTGCCTGCAGAATCAAATCCATTTTCTAAAACGCTATATTCACGTAAACCCTTATGTTGTTTCAGGGAGAACGTGGCTTCATAGGCTACCCAGGCCCTAAGGTACAGTGCAGCCTATGACCTATGCATTCATTTGCCAAGCAATGCAGCCATTACCTGGGATCCTGAGCCAGGGTTTGTGGTTTTTCCCCCACTAGGGTGGACCTGGTGACCGTGGTGGTGCTGGAGGCCCCGGCCCTAAAGGAAACAGAGGCCGCAGAGTAAGTAGGACTGTGACACAATTTTTTCCCTCTGCATGAATGGCCTGAAAGATGTGTGCATCTTTTCCCCCTAAGAGTTGATCCATGCTCCTGCGAGTCCTCTCGCAGGTGTTCATGGAGAGGATTTTTTTGTTTGTTTGTTCTTGTTCTCTCTAGGGAAATGCAGGAGATCCTGGGACACCTGGTCAGAAAGGAGAGGTTGGATATCCTGGACCAGCTGTAAGTGTTCATTGCATTGCTGATGCAAGCTTTGGCTTCCTCCCCAGCGAGACTTCTTGAGTGCCCCTCTGAGAAATGTGGTGGTCTCTATTGTTGCCAGGGGTTGAAAAATATGCCCACGTCCTATCTCCTGCTAATTTCAGGTTGGGCAAATTCCTCTTTATTTGTCTTGGATGCGTCTCTGTAAATTCCTAACTAGCTGTTTATCACTACTGAATATTCATCCATGCTCAAACTGCAATGGACAGCAGAAGGAAAAAATTGAGAGATGGGCTCTTATCAGACACTAGGATTTCCCCATGGCAGTATGTCACTTAAAGCTCCTTCTGGGAAGTTCTCAGCTCTCTATCATTTATCACCCCACACAGGATGTGCTCCATGACCAAATCTGACTGGCACAGAGCACTCTAGAAAGGCCAAGGTGACTTGGCTTGCTTTGCGCATGAACCTAGATCATCAAAAATGTCCCTTTTGGGTTTGGTCTTGGCTAGGTTCATCCTCACAGGGAAAAACATTTCCCGCTGTTGTTGGAAATGCCGCTGAAAACGGGCAGGTTTCCCCTTAGCTTCTTCTAAGGGGAAGTCTTTGTGTTTAAATAGTTATTCCAGTGGGATTCACGAGGCATACTGAAAATAATTATCACACTCATCAATTTTATTTTTTAAACAGGGACTTAAAGGTGACAAAGGAGAATCCAGGGATGTAAGTGTGGTTTCATTTCTCTCTTGTTTTGAAATACTCTTTTTTTTGACTGCCTCATATATCTCTTTTGTCCCCTTTTTCGTTTTATTTTCTAAAGCAATGTGCACTTGTGCGGAACATCAAAGACAAATGCCGTGAGTACATCAGTGCTTTGCTAATCCCCTGTCACTACCCTTGTATGCCTGGCATGTTACACGAATGGCACTGACCAAACTGCTTTTTTTTTTCCTCTTTTCCACAGCTTGCTGCTATGGTAAGTCACCTTTAGTCCTTTAAACCCCAGTGTGACCACATGCCAGAATTGTTTGTCTCCCCACCTATGTGGTACGAGCCATTTATCTCTGCCAAGGACATGGTCCTTGCACCCTGACAACTATTTGTGGCACTACTTGTTCCCAATCCATGTTTCTGGCAGGTCCCAAGGAGTGCCCGGTCTTCCCCACTGAGTTGGCCTTCGCTATTGACACCTCCTCTGGTGTTGTGAGGGATGTTTTCAACAGGATGAAGCAAACCGTGCTCAGAGTGGTCAATAACTTAACCATCGCTGAAAGCAACTGTCCTCGGGGTGCCCGGGTGGCTCTGGTCACCTACAACAATGAGGTCACCACAGAGATCCGCTTTGCAGATGCCAGGAAGAAATCGAGCCTCCTCCAGCAGATCCAAAACTTCCAGGCAACCCTGACTACGAAGCCACGCAGCCTGGAGACTGCCATGTCCTTTGTGGCCAGGAATACCTTCAAGCGTGCTCGAAGTGGCTTCCTTATGAGGAAGGTGGCAGTCTTTTTCAGCAACGGGGACACAAGAGCCTCCCCTCAGCTCAACGATGCTGTGCTGAAACTCTACGATGCTGGGGTCGTGCCTGTGTTCCTCACCAGCAGGCAGGATGCAGTTCTCACCAGAGCTCTGGAGGTTTGGGTCGTTCGCCCTTTCTTTCTTAGTCTGGTTTTCTGGGGAGATTGGTGACATTTGCTCTTGTAGGCAATGGTTGCCTTCCACTGACTTTCAAGTACTTAGTGCTGAGAAATCATTGCTGGTCAAACTCATCCAGCATGTCTGTTAAGAAACAACATGGTTTCAACATGCTGTGATAAGTTAGTGGGGTTATGATGAGTCATTTGTTTCCCACAACAGGGCCCAAAGGTGCCAGGTGTGGTATAAAACAGAAGAAAAGATGGTCCCCATAGCAAGGAAGGTCTGAATTGAGACAGAAAGGCAAAAGATGGGAAAGCAGCATCGTAGAATAGTTTGGGTTGGAAGGAATCTTTAAAGGTCATCTAGTCCAACCCCACTGCAATAAGCAGGGACATTTTCAACTTGATCAGGTTGCTCAGAGCCCTGTCCAACCTGACATTGAATGATTCTGGGGATGGGGCATCTACCACCTCTCCAGGAAATTTGTTCCAGTGTTTCACCACCCTCATTATAAAAAAAATTTCTTCTTTCCATCAATTCTAAATCTTCATTCTTTTAGTTTAAAGCCATTACCCATTGTCCAATTGCAACAGGCCCTGCTAAAAATTTTGTCCCCATCTTTATTGTAAACCCCCTTTAAGTGCTGAAAGGCCACAATAAGGTGTCCCCAAAGCCTTCTCATCTCCAGGCTGAACAACCCTAACTATCTGAGCCTGTCCATAGAGGAGAGGTGTTCCAGCCACTCTGATCCTCTTCATGGCCCTCCTCTGGACGCAGTTTAACAGGTCCATGTCTTACCTGTGCTGAGTGCTCCAGAGCTGGACACAGTACTCCAGGTGGGGTCTCACCAGAGCAGAGGGGCAGAATCACCTCCCTCAACCTGCTGGCCACGCTTGTTTTGATGCAGCCCAGGATACAGTTGGCTCTCTGGGCCAACTCATTGTCAGCTCTGGGCCAATGCTCATTGTCAGCTCATGTCCAGCTTTTCATTCGCCAATATGCCAAAGTTCTTCTTGGCAGGGCTGCTCGCAATCCCCCAGCCTGCTCTGAAATTCCCCTCAACAGCGGGTTGCCCTGACTCACATGCAGGACCCTGCACTTGGCCTTGTTTTGAACCTCATGAGGTTCACATGGGCCCATTTCTTGAGCTTGTCCAAGTCCCTCTGGATGGCATCCCATCCCTTGGGTATGTTATCTGCACCACTCAGTTTGTTTGTCTGCAAACTTGCTGAGGGTGCACTTAGTAAGAAGTACTGTTGGCAGGCAGAGAAGTACAGAGATTTAAAGCAACAAAAAACCCCAGATGAGTACACTGAGCACTTGTTCAAGTGCTTCACCCTTTTCTTGGAGCTTATGTCTCTAAGCTGGTCCCACTAAGTGGTGTCAGGGGCATTAGACTCCTCCAAATGGGATCCACCAAAAGCAGCGTGCTGACTTGAGAATCCCTTAGAGTTGAGGATTTCCCTCCCCTACTTTGAGATGAAAGTAACAAAAGGCAGCATTACTAACACCATGTTTTTCTGTTCGCATCTCAACAGATCAACAACACAGCAGTTGGACATGCAATTGTTCTTCCAACTGGTGGTGGTCAGCTGAATGAAACTATCCGGAGGCTTTTGACTTGTCACATCTGTCTGGGTAAAGCATCCAATTTCTCTTCTAGACAAGGCCAAATCCTTCTGGTCATGCAGCACTTGGTTGCCAGTGGTGCAGAAGGGAAACCCAGTTGGGAGTCAGCCCTTTTGGTGCTGAAGACAAGGGATTCATATTCTTAGGCAAGGGATTCATATTCTTAGTCTGGGCAGGTAACATTGACGTTGTGAATGAGGCTTGCTGTATAGGGTGGGCGTTATCCATTTTGCAACTAGAAGCTCCTTTTTTTTGGACAGTTCCCATTTTTACAGCTCAAATAGCTAAGTGCTCTAAAATATGGCTTTCTGCCATTTATGACAGAGTGTTTGAGGGATCCCTTTGGACAAAGGACTGTGTAAAAATACTAAATTCATAATTAAATGTGAGTTTGGGATGAAATTACTTTGGTATCAAGTAATCGGTGAATGTTCATGGCTTGATAGCAGTATTTCATATGACATGAGAGATTTTCACAGTGACAAGGGAGGGTCCGCTTCAGTTCCTCCATGTGAAACCTACTATGTTTCTTCCCCAGATGTGTGTGACCCTGATCCCAGCTGTGGTTTTGGTAGTCAGAGACCTGTATTCAGAGACAGAAGGGCAGCCCCAGCAGATATAGACACTGACATCGCCTTCATCATGGACAGCTCAGAGTCCACCACCCCTCTGCAGTTCAACGAGATGAAGAAGTACATTTCCCACCTTGTAAGTAACCTGGAAATCAGCTCTGAGCCAAAAGTATCTCAGCACCATGCAAGAGTGGCAGTTCTCCAGCAAGCTCCTTATGAGTATGAAACCAACTCAAGCTTCCCGCCAGTAAAAACTGAGTTTTCACTAACTGATTATGGATCCAAAGAGAAGATCATTAATTACCTCCAGAACCAAATGACCCAGCTCCATGGCACAAGAGCTATGGGAAGTGCAATTGAACACACAATAACTCATATTTTTGAAAGTGCACCAAACCCTCGGGACCTAAAAGTCATAGTTTTGATGTTGACTGGAAAAGTGAACAAACAAGAACTCGAATACCTGCAGAAGATTGTTATTGATGCAAAATGCAAAGGGTACTTCTTTGTTGTCCTGGGCATTGGCAGGAAGGTGAATGCCAAGAGTATCTATAGCCTAGCTAGTGAGCCAAACGATGTGTTCTTCAAATTGATCGATAAACCAGGAGAGCTTCATGAAGAGCCCTTGCTACGCTTTGGGAGACTGCTGCCATCTTTTATCAGAAGTAAGTAAAACACCCTGCAGCTAAAGAATTATGGAAGGGCCATAATGTGACCTCAGAGGGGTTAATCTCCCAGGTGTGGTCTACAGGCCCATTGGTTGGGTGGGCTCTAGACTAACACCTCCTTGGGCAGCAGGGCCCACTGAAATGTTAGTCTCTTTTTATATGTTCTGTTCTGTTTGGTTTGTTTTGTTGGTGGTCATAGGTCAGCCAGTTGAATATGTCTGGGTTTTGTTCACTTTGGCCTCTCCAGCCCATCCCACGCAGTCTGTTAGTCTTCCAAGTAGAGTCTATACCTCTGGCTGGTTTGACTTGGTCTTCATGGGCTCATCTATAGGATCTGACTTAATCCTGCCTAGTTTACTGGTCACATTTGTACCATGTCCCATAGGATCTGGTCCTGCTGAGGCTCCTAGTCCTTTTCAGCCCAGCTGCCTGTTAGCACTCCCCCTAAGCTCCCCGATCATCCAGCAAATCTTTCTTCCCAACTTCAGAGCATAATCATGTCTAGCAGGCATTTGGATGGCTCAGTCTGAGATCTGGAGTTGCTCTATGCAGATTTAAGGACCAGATGAACAAAATTCTTTGTTCAGGGATAAATAATGCTGCTGTGTTTGGGTTGTGCAGATCGTGCCTTGAAAATTTCCATCTCAGCTTAGCTCAGACCCCAGGCTGGATCTCCAGCTAAAACCAACTGCCAGACATCCTAAACAGACCTGGCCAGCAAGGACAAGAAATGAACGTTTTCTAGAAAAGCTAGTTTTACCAAAAAAGTCCTGAAAAATCAGTCTACTGGGCTAATAAACCAGTGTTTTAGGAATGTGTTGCGCTAAATAGGAAGCAGACATGAGCATATCTTTCCCTGGAAATCAATGTTTAAGTTTTCTCAGTTTGCTTTTTCCATTTACTGCTTACAGAGGTCCTGAAAACATCCAACTCTTGAAAATATATTAACTGTGTGGTTGTAAGTGCCTTGTTATAAGCAAGATGTTTACATAGAATCATAGATTTGCCTAGGCTGGAAGGGATCATCTAGTCCAACCATCAACCTAACTCTGGTAATAAAATATAAAAGAGAAAACAAAACCCCCACATCACTAAACCATGTCACTAAGCACTAGGTCACCCTATCTTCTGAATACTTTCAGGGATAGTTCCCCAACCACCTCCCTGGGCAGCCCATTCCAAGGCTTAATAATCCTTTCAGTGTAAAAAAATTTTCCTAATATCCAATCTCAACCTCCCCTGGCGCAACTTGAGGCCATTTCCTCTTGTCCCATCACTTGTGACTTGGGAGAAGAGACTGTCACCCCCCCCCCCCGGCTACACCTTCCTTTCAGGCAGTTGGAGAGAGACATAAGGTCTCCCCTCAGCCTCCTTTTTTCCAAAGTGGAACAAGCCCAGCTTCCTCAGCCTCTCCTCATAAGCCTTGTTCTCCAGACTCCTCACCATCTCCGTTGCCCTACTCTGGACCTGCTCCAGCCCCTCAATGTCTTTTTTGTGGTGAGGGCCACACCAGTGCCCAGTCCAGGGGGATGATCACCTCCCGAGTCTTACTCGCTTCACTGTTTATGACACAAGCCAAGATGCTGTTGTCCTCCTTGGCCACCTGGGCACACTGCTGGCTCATGTTCAGTCTACCAACACCCCAGGTCCTTTTCTGCCAGGCAGCTCCAGCCACTCTGCCCCCAGCCTGTAGTGCTGCAGGGGGTTGGTGTGACCCAAGGGCAAGACCCAGCACTTGGTCTTGTTGAACCTCATCCCCCTGGCCTTGACCCATCCATCCAGAGTGTCCAAATCCCTCTGCAAGGCCTTTCTACTCTCAAGCACGTCAACACTTCCACCCAACTTGGTGTCGTATGTGAACATACTGAGGGTGTACTTCATGCCCTCATCCAGATCATTGATAAAGAGGTTAAAGAGAACTGGTCCCAGTACTGAGCTACAGGTGCAGCTGATGACTGGATTTAACTCCATTCACCACCACTCACTGGGCCCGGCCCTCTAGCCAGTTTTTAATCCAATGGTTCTCCCATCCATGCCATGTGCAGACAGTTTCTCCAGGGGGGATACTGTGGGAGACTGTACCAAGAACCTTACTAAAGTCCAGGGAAACAACAAGATTGGAGCATCTCCCTTATGAGGAAAGGCTGAGAGAGCTGTGACTCTTTAGCCTGGAGAAGAGAAGGCTG